>OY754965.1:25158678-25666094 GCA_963576475.1 Molanna angustata
CGTGTATCAATACAAGAGACGTCTCTTGTATCAATACAAGAGACGACTCACGCAGACTTCCTTCGACATGGAAAACAATAATAAACAATACGAAAGAATTAACGACACAAAAAACAGCACGAAATAATGCCGAGACGCATACATCACAGCCGAACGACATGAACGACATACCGAACGTAACGGAAACACTCACACTACAGCCGACCGATACAACCACCTTACAGACAAAAACCGATACGCGCACGCTACGATCGACTAATACAGTACTACAGCCGACCGATACAACACCCGTACAGACAAACACCGATATGCGCACGCTACGGTCGACTAATACAGTACTACAGCCGACCGATACAACCGCCGTACAGACAAACACCGATATGCGCACGCTACGGTCGACTAATACAGTACGTAACGTAACAAAAATAACGACACTCACCAACCCTCCTCGCCGCAGCCAGAGACTACAGACGAAGCACCTGACTTCCTGAGGATGGCCGTCAACGTACGGCTGAAACGTCGAAGACAAGGTTTCACCAGAAACCAAACGAACACGACGCGGAGTACCCGAGAAACGGATACATCATTTAGACCCCTCCGCGAGAGCCTGAAAAACAACATATATATATATATATATATATATATATATATATATATATATATATATATATATATATATATATATATATATATATATATATATATATATATATATATATATATATATATATATATATATATATATATATATATATATATATATATATATATATATATATATATATATATATATATATATATATATATATATATATATATATATATATATATATATATATATATATATATATATTGAAATGTGCACTAATTGTAAATTGAACTTAAACCAACAATATTTTAATGAATATAATATTTAGAGAATATTGTACCCAACCATACATCAACACATCAAAAACATCTAGACATACAAAACAAAAACATTGCACATAAGTTGACATGGAAAAATGGCATTAAATGCTAAAAAATAGAGAAAATATTTACAAATAATATAAGAAATTCATTATTCTACAAACATATACACTGTTTAATGAAACACATCCCAATACACCAAGTAGTGTGGAACTCAATACATACATATCCCAAAAAAGATGCAGAAGACGGTTATTTTGGTTATAGAATACAAGGAAATCAAGGTTCTTTGTTTTCTGTACAACTTTCTTCTGCATCTTCAAGGCATACCTAAAAACTCCATACAGCTCGGTAGATTGAGTAGGCTTTCATTGAATATTACATTATCTTAGCATTGGTTTAATGCAAAAAACTATTCCATTATAATAATAAATTATAATGTAGGTAATTACATATTTTAGAGTCCTACAAAAATTAGGATTCTATATTTATTTATAATACAGTTGACTAATTACAATAGGAAAACTAACACTCCTAAATACTACATCATATATTATTT
The DNA here is from genome assembly GCA_963576475.1 of Molanna angustata. Classification (NCBI taxonomy): domain Eukaryota; kingdom Metazoa; phylum Arthropoda; class Insecta; order Trichoptera; family Molannidae; genus Molanna; species Molanna angustata. The sequence goes on from OY754965.1 coordinate 25,160,147, forward strand.
AATAAATATGAATATTTGTATTTTCTATTGCCATATTAAAACAATCTAGATATTCAGTAAAAATGCGATTTTAAACTATATAATTAATGTAAATACAAAATATGGTGTTCATATTATTAGGCATCCAAAATCTGGCATAAAAAACTTATAAAACATTGGTATGTACTGGTATGATTTGGCTATAGGTACATACTATTATTAATAAATGTTAATAATTTAGTATTTTTAATTGACCAAAATTTTTATTTTGCTAAGAAGTTATGATCATGTTTTGTGGTAAAGATGGGAATGGAAAGCACATATTGCACAGCCACTAAATATATTAACAATAACTAATTTTACTTTTTCCGATATGGCAAACCCAAATTTCAATCTTTAAAACAATAAGCATTTTTCTTTGCGACAATAAGTCGATATAATAAAAATTAAGTTTTTTAAATATGCAAGTATGTACTCATTTTATAGTATTTATCACAAATCATCCACACTGAAAACACTCAGTCTTTGATGCATCCATGGTTATAAATTATGAAATATGTATAATATATAAAGGTAAAATAAAACTAGTTCACTTTTCTTTCAATCAAATTGTTGGTCGGCTCTGGATCTATTTCTCTAGAGTCTAATTTCCTCTCCAAAGTTGCATATGCACTACTGCCAATACCTGAATCTTCATCTCCGCTATCCAATAATGTTCCTTCACCTTTCACTGGTTCTAAACTAACTCTTTTTAGATTATCATCGTCATGTAATGGAATAACTGCTTTTTGAATTGTTATTGCTTCAAAAGAACCAACATCATCACTGAAATCTGGTGATTTGGCAATATTGTTTTTATCATTTTGGCTAACATTTCTAATGTCATTTATTTCTTTTGAAATAAGATTATCAGTATTAACAGATTCTCTGTCAGTTGATCTCATGGTATTTACATCATTATGTAAAACTTCCGGGCTTTCTTCACCAAACTTAACCGGTGTTTCTAGCGATGTTATCTCATCTTTCTTCAAACCCTTATGTTCTACTTGTGTAGTTGAGCTACTAACATCTGATATTGACTCACTAACAGTTTGATCCAAATCTTCTGTTTGCAAGAAATCAATGTTTTTAAAATCAAATATTTTCACTTCTTTATTAGCATTTTTACCAGAGTTAATTAAGCATGGTGAATTCCTAGCAAGTGGACTTGGGGGTAAATCAAGTTTTAATTTATCTCTGGTGTGACGTAAACCACCAAGTAAATTGGAAGCTCTTGGTAAGGGGGATGTAGATCCTGAACTTTGACTACTGTGTCCCGAAGCAGATGGGGATGGAGACTGAGTGCTCGGAGTGAGAGAACCATTAGGCCAATTTCCATCAGGAAGAATCAATGCACCACAGAATGGTTTGGTAAAACATTCGTTTTTTATTTGATTATTTGCGTTTAAAACCAACTCTTCGTCAGTTAAACCATGTGAAATTTCATTAGCATTATCAACTATTTGGAAATAAGTACTGTCTTGATCATTTTTCTTACACTCTTGCATTTCATTTGACAACTTCCTATGAATATCAAAATCTATCAAAGACCCAGGTGTAATGTCTTCTGTTCCAGAATCTGGTGTTACATAATCCAAAGTAGGTTTTGTTTCATTACCGACATCTTCTATAACCAAATTTTCATTTGATTGTGGTGAGTGATCCTCATATTCTTTCATTACTGTTGGCAATATATCATATGGGCCTACATCTGAAACTTCATTTTCGTAGCAATTTAAATTATTTAATAAAGAGTATTGTTGACCAGGGAAAAATTGACTTGAAGAATTTAAAACACTGCAAGTTTCAAAAGGTCTTGTTGACGAAGAAATGTAAAAATCATCTTCAATAGTTGGATCTGAAATAAAATATCACATTCTTATACACTTTTAATAAATATGGATATTAAAAAAAATGTGACTAATATAACAAGTGGTAATTATTTACAAGTCCTGTCCCTCGCCGATTGCAATAATTTCTATATCAATAGATAGATATTACAGGAAAATTAAAAGCTTATGGCGGAAGTGCTTTAAAAATTTATATTTTTTAAAACATTTCCGCTAAAAGTTTTGAATTTTACCGTAATATATTTGCATTTATCTATCTATTGATATAAAAATTATTGCGATCGGTGAGGGACAGGACTAGTAAATAATTACCTAACAAATATTGAATAAATTTGCTTGCAGCTAATATGTGTAAAAAAACCATTGGAACATAAATTTGATTGATTTGAACATGCATAAAAGCATTTTACTGACTCAATTTGGGCGACTAATGGTAGTTTTTCTTCTTTATTGTTGAAATGACAATTTTTTTTTTCATATTATACTACTATTATTATATGACAGGAAATTTATAATTATTTACCTGACCAATAATCCATATTTCGGATTAATAAAAACAAAAATGGCAATATGTAGGACGTAGGTGCCTATTGATCAGATTATCCTAAAGCCCTTGGTCAAAAAATAACAAACACACACTGAATCCATTGAAGTTTAGTATATTTATACAATCTATTCTTATGCTATCTTTATCTACTGGAGAGAATTTTTATAAACAAAGGAGCATATTAATTTTTAAAAATAACCACTATTTTGTTCAGTAATTCATAAAAATAACCGTGTTAGAAAACAATATTCTTGATCTACATAATAGTATTGACATTATAATGAAAATAAGATGAAATATTATTCTACTATACATGAATGATATAGATCCAGTGTATTAAGATGACATATTTCAATAAATAGATAAAAAAAAATACCAATCGATGATTGCTGAAGATCACCAGGGTGTGAATTGATGAAATTCTCAAAGTCCATAGCCATATATGATCCATTTCCACTACCAAATGGGTGCCATTCTGTGAAAATGAAAATCAACACACTTAATATAAATATTAACTTAATAGAAACAGAAGTTCAGTCAGTTGTTCACCACTCATTCATTATATTTGTAGTATATTTTATCACCATAACATTTCCATTTAATTTCTTATACAATCATCCATAATTTTATTATTTCACGCATTATTTGTGTAATAAGAATTTTATATCTTGATTAAACATAACAATAAATAAAAATTAAATGAATTATTAAAAAACAAATACGCAATAATCTAAGGAATATGTTTATAATCTTTATGTACAAATAATGAGGCAACTGTTACCTGCATATGTAGAGTAATCAGGAAGTGTTTGAAATTCATCTTCATCATGAATCATTACTTCTCGTGGATACTCGTATATGCACTGATACTTTTGTTTTTTAAACACAACCCGCTTACGATTTTCCTGTAAAAAAAATGTTATAGTATAATTAACTGAAACTAAAAAAATCAAACAAAAAATTCTGATCAATGTGCAGCCAAAGAAGCTCATATATTATGATATGAAAAAAATACAAATGTCCAATAAATGATTTGAAAATCAGTTACAACGGTGCAAATGCTTTGCTTTAAAACACTTATTAAGTTTTAAACTTTACATGACTAGTTTCGGAAGTATACCTCTTCCGTCGACAGGTGCAATTTTGTAAAATTGTTTAAAACTATTTTGATAAATAATCTTCAAAAAGTTTAAATGTAAGAAGTATATATATATATATATATATATATATATATATATATATATATATATATATATATATATATATATATATATATATATATATATATATATATATATATATATATATATATATATATATATATATATATATATATATATATATATAGGCTAACATATATAGGCGTACATTAACTTCACAAATGAATGACTATTTAAATAATATTAATTTATAAATATATAATAGTTTTACTATTATTTTCAATTTCATACAATATGATGATAATTGAAATCAATTATATAATTGAATTTCTATTTTTTTTTTCAATGAAATTTAGCAGTATAAGCATGTAAAAAGATAGAAAATATAAATAATTGCTATTGAAAATGTATTCTAATAAAGAAACAAAGAATAAATCATGCAATGATAGTAGAATTAAACAGATAAAAATAATAATGACGGGGGGTATGAACACAATAACTTAATAACTCACAGAATTTGAAGAATCCTCATCCTATTTCAGTAGCACAATGCAACAAAAGATATACATATGTTGCTTTAGATACAAGTAAATTATTTATTTGCAGAGGCTTAAATTATTGATATACAATTTTAACAACAAACTTATAATAAAGGTTATTCTTGTAGTTCACAAGCAGTTCACGAGTAATATGTAAAATAATAATTTAGGTTACATTCAATAACAAGGTGCCATATTTTAAAAACTAATCTCTCTTGATGATCACAGATCACAGCAAAGAACTGCAATGTGTGGGAAGAGAACTAAATACCACATAATTGTGCTTGAAAGACATTCTTTACCTCATCTCTATTAACATATTAAGTAGAATGCCTTTGATTGAGAAGTGCATATTAGGTAAGGTGCGCATGGAAGCTTAAATTAATCGGCCGATTAATTTATCGGCCGATAATAAATCGGCCGATCGGTTCTAACGCGCATGGAAGCTTCTAGAATCGTACAATTGGAAATATCACGGCGGTCAACATTCATATGATTAGAAATAATTGACAGATCATAATTTACCGAACTTAATCAAAAAATCATTAACTTGGGCTCCATGCGCCTGTACAACAAGCGGGAAAAAGAAAAACATTGCGCGGGAAACAGAAAACTGCGGTATCTTTGTATTGCACGGGAAAAGATAAATAAATTGACAGATCATAATTTACCAAACATAATCTAGAAATCATTATGTTGGGCTCCGCGCGCGTACAAGCGGGAAAATACAAACATTGCGCAGGAAACAGAAAACTATTGTGTGACAGAGCAAATGTACAGACGCAATAGTGAACCAAGTATACATATATAGTATAAAACTTTTTTTTAAGGTTTTTTCGTTGATACAGTTGAAGTTCATAATTATAAATTGTAAAAAAAAAACACTTGAAACACAGTTTTTATTCATTAAGTGGAATATTTATTAAATTACCTATGTAACTATTAATCAATTAAGTAATAACTTACCCAATTCAGTTATTTTATTATGATTTAGCTGTTCCCAGCCAGTTATTAATATTTCGCTTATCTCCAACCATAATTTTTGCATAATTTGGTGGTTACTATAATTTTTTATCATATAATGAAGGACGTGCTTCAACTAATATAATTAATTTTTCCGAATCAAAATTTATTTCATCTGACATTTAGTTTGGCAGCACTGACAACGTACTTCTCGATCTACTGCGCTCAGACGATTAAATTATCGGTGAGCATGCGCCATGCGCGCCCTCTCATACAACAAGATTGGTTACAAAAAAATTTTTTGTGTCTCGTCACAGATTTTAAAATCGGCCGATTCTGTTAGCTTTCATGCGCGCTCTTACATGTAATTCGTATGTTGTAACTCACCGATAATTAATCGGCCTATGAAATTAGCTTCCATGCGCGCCTACCTTAAGGAACCAAATATTTTTTTAGAACTATGTGTGATAAGAAGTAGACATTTGAGATTCAAACTTTGCATATGAATCTATATTACAATACCGGATATGTATTTACTAGTTGCATGTAACACATGAGATCCAACTGTCGATAGCGATAGTATGTATAGTTGAAGAATAAGAATCAAACTATAAACCCATAAATCCAAATTATTGAAAATTTTAACATATTTTGGTATGTATGTCAAGATAGGACAGTATGGAGGTCAGTCCTCTTTTCCTACCCGGAATATGAAAACAGCATGATGGTTCTGTATGTATGTTTGGATATTAAGTACCTATCAAACTATTAAGTCTTCTTACATATATAAGCGACTGCCATACAAATTGTATGAAGCAATGTCGTCACTAAATTCATTTTTTATAAAAATTGTTAAAAAAAATTTGGGATGTGCTAATACATTGTTAATATTTTTTTATAGTAAATTAAATTATCTTGTTGGGGTGTTTCGGCTTTTTTCGATATTTTTAAAAAATTTGGAAATATAGGCAGTTAAACTCAAGGGGCCGCCCATACCAAAGAGTATATAATACCTTACTGGCCCATACCTTATAATCTTTACAGTAAAAATGCAATCAAATTCCCTCATTTGTGAGTTTAGTCACAAGTTACAGTACTGACAACAATAAGTATAAAATAAGTACTTTTTTTATCTAATGGCAATTTTTTTTAGTGGCAATATTGAAGTAAGCAAATGACCCTGAAGTTAGAGATGGGCTCAATTCAGACAAATATTATTTTAAAATTGAATATTTTTCAATTTACAAATATGATAAATGAACAAGCATAAATCTTTTTCAATTTACAATTATGATAAGTGAACAACAATTTACAATTATGATAAAGCATATTATAATAAATGTCATTTTCTACAAAAAATGTCTCATATATTTAACTTTGATTATTAAATAATTAGGATCATTCATCTGCATATAAATAAAGTAGACCTCGTAAGATTGGTTTTGCGCATGTTTGTGCACGGCTAAATTCATGTCAGTCTGCCTGTCCATGAATTTGTTTGAAACCTTACTATGTCAAAATCGGCAATTTTACAGTAGAGCAAAAAAATTCATCATTTATTGTTTGACACATTAATGTATGATAAGACAATGATTATAACATACTAAATTATAATTGATAATTTTTTCTGTAATTAATTAGATGTCATTTTGTCGTGTTTACAACTTGATAGTTTACTAATTTAAATGTTTTTTTAAATACAAAAATTATTAGTATCATATCTTCATGATTTATATGATTAATTATTTTTGATTAACTTCTCCTGGCGGAAATCAGATGTTATGGTGGTCTTAGCAACTTTAAATGATTTACAGAAAAGGGGATATATATTAAAAAATGCATATTTTTTTAGATACCAAGCTTTATTAAAAAAAATCCATCGGTTCTATATTTTTCAAATTAGTGACTTGTTTACATTTTCTCCATACTTTTTTTTGTAATTCCTTGATTTTCTTTTTTCGATTTTTATCAAGTATATGTGAACGAACAGCTCTCTCTTTAAACGTATTTTTCTTGGAGTGTCCTGCATAGAAATATCATTTTCAGGCAATGTTGGATTTGATGATGAACAACTAGGCACCGAAGGTTCAAGAAGGATGGGTGAAGTTATCTGAAAAAAAAAATCAATGTAAATTAAGAATGTCCGCAAGTGTATTTATAAAATTTAATAACGTATATCAAAATAATGATTCAATAAGTATATAGGTAAGGATATTTAAAAACTTGTAGGTATATAAAATTTACAAAATAGTCCGAAACAGAACAAATAAGTAATATTTAATAAACACATAATATGATAAGTACTAAGTCAGAAAAAAAACTATCAACTTACTTCCGGACAAACAGTATCTAATTGAGAGAAAATTGAAGAGACAACATTATTCTTAATTTTTCTTTAATAACCACTTCGGTCAATTTCATCATCTCTGAAATGCTTTGAACAAATGACTGTGCTTGAAGATGGTTGCCAATTTGGAGGACGATTGACAGCGGCAATCCACAAAGCTCTAAGAGCTGGATTTTTTGGAAATCTGTAAAAAATACACATGTTTTTCACGTCCATTTACATAAATAAATTAAAAACATTATAAATATAAAATGAAAACATTAACAATATTGTGTAATACTTAAAGATGTCAGATAAAATAAAATTAATAAATAAAGTGCGTATAAGATTATTTTAATAATATGAAATCCCGTTTCACAAGAAATATAAAATAATAACGCCAGTAACTTGTAGGTATTCATTTTGTCAGTGCCAACATATTCTAAATTGTCTATTTTTCATAATTTAATTGTACTATGTTGCACTATTGTATTGTTGTTATTTTTGTATGTTAATGCGGATTTAAATAAATAAACAAATAAAATTTTGAATTTGCAGAAAAATTATTAGAAAATAAATATTGAAAATAAATTCATGTCCAATGCCCAACTCTACGGTCGAATGAAATATGGCGGCTAATATCGCAGCGGAAATAATGTGATGTGATTGACATGCTCAATTATCTTAAATCATTAATAAAATATTTGGTGACAATATAAAAACATTACAAATATGTGACAAAATGATTGAAAAAGCATTAACAGTAAATACAAATTATGTTTTTTCTCAAATTGTGCCCGAAACATATTACAATATAATGGCGGATTACGGTCTTATCCACAATTTACAAAACCAATGAAATTAAAAATAAGTAAAATTTTAAGAAACTATTACAAATAATTATATCGTTCTAAATATTAAATCATTAAGAACGAATCATTCAAAAAAATAACTATACAATTATAATTTAACCGTGGCCAGTTGGATACGCAATATTACGTTAAATATAGTAGGTTAGTTTCAATACTTACGCTTACGAGTGAAAAGATATACCGTGTCCTTTATTCCTACATTTCACCACATTTTGTTTCCAATAATTAGTTAAGAAAAAAGAGAAAAAACGATTTTTGGAAGCAATAATACTTTTAGGTTAAAAAACGAGATGTTTACGAAATATTTTGCGTTGCAAACAATAAGAATGAAGTTTGCGCTAGTTTGCTCGGATAACATATTTTGTTGTCAATACTGTAACTTGTGACTAAACTCCAAAATGAGGGAATTTGATTGCATTTTTAATGTACTGAAGGCGCCTCCATCCTATTATTCCTCCAAGGTTAAACTCATAAATTTATCATAAAAAAAATATTTTTCTTACTAAAAAATGTTTGAGAAACCCTGGAATTTGAAACAATTTGAGATTTTGTATTTGTCTATGTTTATACCAATTTTCAGCGTTATAGCTTTTACGGTTTCTGAGATATATGGAAAAATAAATCAAAATTTCAAAAGTTGATAACCCCTGACTGAAACAAAAATTCACAATTCTGAGTATAAAAGTTTTGTAAGCCTATAACTGTTAATATATATTGAAATTTTGGGCTCTGTAAATTGAGCGGATCAAAAGTTATAAGGGGGGACAGACAGACACACACACACACACACACAAAACTCACATAAAATGTTCTACTCCGAATTCTGAGTAAATCCATGTATAGGAACATATCGTCTGCTGACAGGAAAAAGTCACTAACTGCAACAAACATGTTTTCGAGATAATGGCTGTCAAAGTTTTTTGGCAATATTAACTCTCATAACTTCTTTAATTGTTTATAGATTGTTATGAATTTTTCAACATATATAAAAAGTAGCCTAATCTAACTATATTTGATTTTCAAATTTGACAAAAACTCATAGGGAATGAAAAAAACACAAAATTGCATATAATGAGATTTTCCTGACGGCTCATCTGCCATACTGTGTGAGATTGTATGTAATATTTCTATGTGGTAAAACTCATTATAATGCTTTCATAAAAAAAATCAAATTTTAATCACTTCTTTGCAACCTGCACAAGTGGCGAGTTTATTGCCATTTTGCAATTTCTTCCAAACTTTTTGTATTCTTCTAATATTCTAATTTTATTAGTACCTACATATCAAGAATATTTCAGATGTTTCAAATGAAAGGTACCTATTGTGCCCAGGACCTCTAAATTTTTTTCTTGACTTTAAAATTAATAGAAATTTAGGTATTTACTCACATTTTCAGAAGATATACAGATCAACTTCTATTTTCTGTCTTATATATTTTTTTTATGAATTAACCAATATTAAACCTGGGTTTGTTCTAAATCATATTATGAATTCTAAACCTTAAATACCGTCAATATCAACAATACATGTAAAAATATAGTTTTTTTTTAAAGAACGAATATGTTCGTTTAACAAGTAGGTACATTTATGTATCCTCATAATACCCAAATTTAAGCATAAACTTATGCTGTAAATGAACAGTGTCAGGCAAACACCTTCTCTCTCTCCTGTATTTACTGATACCTAAGAGATATTGTACCAGGAATGCAGTTTTTCTGGTAGGTATATCACTACAATATAAATATTATTTATGCTGGTTCAACCATACGAACGAAATGCTGTAAGAAAGAAATCTAAGAAACTTGAAAAAAGATGAACCTGTAATAATGATTTATAATATTGATGAGTCGATGTATGTGTTCCAGGATATAAAAATATAGTGTTTGGTTCTCTCTGCCTACCCCGTTAGGGACATGCATGGGTTGATGTATGAGAATAACAGACTAAAATGTTGAGATGATGTATCAATGTAAATAAGGCGATTAATGCAATCCGGGATAGAAAACAATGGCGTTCTTTTCTCTCTGCCTACCCAGTTAGGATGTGATGCTATGTATTTATCGAAAATTATTTTTTTAGTTAATGTGTTAAAATTTTCGAATGTTGGTAGTTAAATACAAAAATATGTAAAAGAAAAAGACTTCATTACAATGATAATGACTTTTTCCAGACGGCATAATTGAAAAAAAATGCAGATAATGAATATTTTTCCGAAAAATCTCCGCAACGGGACCTGATATGAAGATAATTTTTTTACCAGATGTAAAGTGTGTTTTGGTGAATATGATAGCATAGTTAACTCAATTTTACCAAAATAGGCAGTTAGTGACTATTTCCTGTCAGCAGACGATATATGCTGCGAGGCCTCTAGTTGGTGTTATTAGCTTGCAAAAAGTCCACTACACCATACAAAATTTTCCTTCGTACAAGCATCTTGGCTTAATAATGTCGATTCATTAAGAGAATTGAATTCTCATGAACGAATCGACAGTTGGATAATTTTAGGAAAAAATATTTGTCAGAAACTGTTATTCACATAAAGGTTCAAAATGGTAAAGTAATATGTCAACCTAAATATATAAAAAATTACAATTCAGAACAAAATTTTTAAAATTTATCGACAATAGCTATCCAAGAACAGCTTAACATAGTGGTAATATGACTAGTTGCATGTAACACATGAGATCCAACTGTCGATAGCGATAGAATGTATAGAATGTAAAGTACCAAACTATAATCCCATACATACAAATTATTTAATATTTTAAGATATTTGATTTTCTATACAACACATGTACCTACATATGTATGTATGTCAAGATAGGATAGTATGGAGGTCAGCGGATCAAAAGTTATAAGGGGGGGACGGACACACACACACACACACACACAGACATACACACACACACACAGACACACGAAATGTTCTACTCCGAATTCTGAGTAAATCCGTGTATGGAACATATATGCTGCGAAGCCTCTAAGTTGGTGTTTTTTGACTTCAAAGTTGGAAAAGCCGTGAAAAAAGTAGACCTCTGCATACAATTCTCGCGTATCCTGGCTTGAAACATTGTCGATATGTTAAGAGAACAAAGTTCTCCTGAACAAATCGACAGTTGGAAAATATAACGATCACATACCATTTGACTAGTTTCTGGACTTTTCAGTGAACTTTTTGTTGGTGTTGCTAAGTAATCCCAACTGGAAGGAACAAATTCCACTTCCTCGTCTTCATCATCTTCATCACCATCTCCTTCTTCTGCACATTCAGCTTGGTCTAACAGAACAGGATCTTCTTCAGGTATATCAGTAAAGGATGTAGACACTCCTCTAGATAGATGGTTCTTTTGCTGCAAATTACAAAATCATGCTTTATCCTTACATAAATTAAAGAACAAATGTGTTGTCAGTATCTTGTATAGATATTATGGGCCGGTATTACAGTCTCAGTTTAAGAGCTAAACTCAAGTTTTACAAAAGTATTACAGTGTCCGTTTAGGCCTAATCTTCCCTCAAATACGTCACTAAAACGACAAATATTTAACTCAACGTTTCTGGATTAAGTACTTAACAGTGAGTCAACTGTCATTTCTGGACTCGTTGCTCTAGCAACGAGTGTAGTTTCAGTGTTCTATCACTAGAGGCATTAGTTGTATCGACGGTGGCACCACACAACAAAAACTGGCAGCCATATTGAAACGAACATGGGCATTTAAAAGCATTATTTTGGTGAAAAAAATTAAATTTACCATGTTGAATAATAAAACAATAGTATTTCAAGTCGTAACGTCCCGTTTTGTAGTTCGTATTATTTGAGGTTATTTAAAATTTGACAGATTTATTAGTTTAAGGCAATTCACCCTGTAAAGAGTGCTATGTGCCAATTATTTTATGTCAGAGGAGAAAACTTAATTTTATTATAAATTTATGTCATTCAATGAAAGGAATTTTGAAATTACGGACAGTACACGTGAATTATTAAGAGACAAAAGATGTTGGATATTAAGTGGAGATTGGTGAGTGATTTTAATTAATTGTTTGTATATATTTTTGAAGGCGGAATTATTTTTACAGTTAAAAAATACATGATCAATTGTCTCATCCTCATCACCAGAATTTGACAGATAATAACCACAGAAAAAGTAAAATATGTCTATAATTGAAGATTTAGTAACTGACATGTCATATTGCACTGTAATACGGAAATGGATTCAATCTCCCATTAATCTTGAGTTTAACAAACTCAATGAGTTGAGGGCCGACTGTAATACCGGCCCTATGTTGATCTGCTCACAAAATAAATTTTCTATAAAACATTATTTGGATGTGGAATTTAAAATTCCAAGGACAGAATTTTCCTTTTAAATAAAAATCATTATAATACATTAAATTATTTACACAGGACAAAGACAAATCTGAAAGTAAGCATGTATACATTTATAGGAGGTTCTTCAGCTGGCTATATTTTATGTTGGGATTTATGTCTTCCTAATTTACCATTCGAATTGTATGACTATTTCTATCCTTCCACTACTAATCAATTTCTATGAGGGTAAAATAATATTTGCGCAAAAATAAAACGATACATTATACCCATTTAAATCCTGACACATAAAGCTCTCAAATCTTCATACATGCAGAGCATAATAAGAGAATCAAACATACAAATTAACACTAATATACCCGTCACGTTGGTGTGCAGATTTCAAAATTGGGTCTTTTTGCATGGTGCAAACAGCTCCGCTCATCTATACTACAATATTTATCGATAGGTTAATAAACAGTCATATAACTTTTGATCAGTATATTATTAAAGTGTAATTGAAAACACTAGCTAACACTCAATATTATCTTTTGTCACTTTTATAAATTCTATTTTATACAAAGAGAAATTGCAACTAAAACCAAATAATCTATAAATAAAATACATAAATACAAATATACATCCTAAAACTTACCACAAGATGAGAAAGATGGTATGTTTGATCTGGTACAGTTAGAAGTCCGTCATCTCCTTCCTGAAATGGTTTAGCCCACAACCAAAACAAAAGCACAGATATTAAAAACAACAACAAAGCAAAAGCTTAACACATGCAAAATAAAGTAAAAGCAGAACTATACATACATAGATAATATTAAATTAAATACCAAGTTTTCTAGTATCTTATTTATGATAACTTGGCTTTATAACAGTTTGATACTAAATCATTAAATTAATAATAAACAACATTAACAATTAGATGAATGATACGATACAGCAAGGATTTATTTAATCTTTCAGACTTTTTAAATTTAGTTTATCAATCATACATCACCTCGTTTCCCTAATTGGGATAGACAAAGTAAGCCTATAACCGCATTGTCATATATTTTTGCATCATTTCATACAAGCTCACCAATTATTAAATTATTATGTGGAATGCACTATAAAGTCGTGACAATTCTTGTCCAGATAGCTCTCTACTTCTATAACATTTTATTTATTGGTTCACATATACTATAAAATATAGTAAAAGCAGGTAAAATATAAAACATGCTAACTTAAGATTAGATAAAATGGAGTACTTTCAAGGCTAGCGTCCATACAGGCGCAGCGGACGGAGCGCATCAGACGGATTTGTTTGTGGCAGTACGTCCACAGAGGAGCACCAATCAGATTGCCGACACTGTCATTTGGATTTGTTGACATTTTTCGATTGATAATGCAAATACACATTTAAAATATATTTCGATTGATAATGCAAATAATAAGAATGAATTTAAAAAATATATAGCCCATAGCTTATTGATAATGAGAACATGCAGGATTTCCTTTTATAACACTCTAATTATTGTTAATATTTTTTTTCTATTTAGTTTTATTTTTCTGTTGTTAATATTTTGTTTTCTCTTTGTAATGGTTGGATTTTTTGGACCAGTGTAGTGTATTTGTATTCTGTTTGCATTCTATGTCATTTTTTAATATTTTTACATTTTTTGACAAAAAACTGTTTACATGTAGATAGCACACAATCAACAATTTTATTTATAATTCTATTAAGGTATACCCACAAATAGGCTAAGCCCTTGTGGGATTTTTGGTATATGTAATGGATGTATATAGGTGTATGTATGTTACAGTTAATATGCATTTTATACTCTGTACCAAAATTTGTTAAATAAATAAATAAATAGCCTTTTATAGGATATACCAACATATCTTAATACCAAATTTTATCCAAAAAATTTCAGCCGTTTTCGTGTGATTGCTGAGTAAAAAAACATCTAAGCATCCAAAGATTTGAATTTATATCATAGTGGTTCATATAAATATAGTTTAAACAATTTAACTGACAATTTTTCTAAAAAAAGGCGATATGATATCACCAAAGAAAATGCACATACAAAAATGACAGATCTGAGCGGTTTATTGCTTCTCCTAGCAACGGCGTCGGCATTACGACGATCTGATGTTTTCGCTCCGCCCGATGCCGATCAGTGGACGCACTTGTATGAATTCCTATACGAATTACAAAATCCGTCTGATGCGCTCTATCCGATGCCGATCAGTGGACGCACTTGTATGAATTCCTATACAAAGAATTACAAAATCCGTCTGATGCGCTCCGTCCGCTGCGTCTGTATTAACGCTAGCCTTAATTCAGATATAAAAAAAGCATGAATTAAACACATCTTAAGATTTGTTTGTTTAAAAAAAGTATGTAAACAATAAGCAATAAGAAGAAGAAAAAAGGCACTGAAATAAACAAAAAATATTCATAAACACTGAAGCAATATTAATATTCAATTTTAAATATAATTATACCGACTAAATAAATTTTAAATAATATTATTGATTGAAATTCTAGGTACTGATCATAAATAATAATTACTAAATTAGACACATAAATAATAATTACTAAATTAGACACAAAAAACATAAGCATATAAACAATTAATTAAAACACATTCATTTTTGAAGTGAAATAATGTAGTGAAAATATAGATTTTGATGAAAGCATCAATATATTGAGTTAAAATCCATACTTAATTACTTTTTCGGCCCAAATTACAATACTCAGTATCAAGTAATCACTTATAAATAGAGAATTGTGAAAATCTGATATTAAAGAATTAACAAAAAAATCAATATCTATAATGTTTTAACAACAGAACTGAATGTTCTTTATAAAAATCATCATAAGTATCAAACCTTCCAGACAAAATCACCGCTACACGTAGAACTGCAATTGGAGTCATCACTCTCAGTGTCCCATTCCTTGAGTCGCTCCGGTGCCATATGGTTGATGTCATTAAGTAATTTATCTCTGATGTCTACAGTTGCACTCTTTTCACATGGCGACACTTCATAACTTGGTGACATTTCATCATTAGATGGCCCTATAAATTTAATTAAAAATAAGTATGTAGATAAATAGTCCTAAATATTAACACAAAAGTAAGACTTCGGAGCAGCTGATTACGGAGATGACTCAGGACCGAAAAACGTGAAGACTATGTCGACCCCTGATGAAATAGGAAGAGTCAAAGAAGATGTAGCAGATAGGTGGAAAAGAAGATGCAATATTGGCTTCAACTTCTTATTTTTATTTATGTCAAAGCTTCTACTTCTTATTTATACATTTTAGGTATACTGATGACATCGCAAGTCCACTGGAAGTAAGAATTTTCACATGGTATGTAAATGCCAAATGATAGTAAAGTTGTTGCCAAATAACTTGAACTTTTAGCCGAGAAGGGGGTCGATTTGCACATAAACCAACAAAGCAAAAATACACAAATTTGCGCTCTGCGCAACCGGAAGCTCGTTCAAGATGTTTGGAGAAAATTATAAATCAAATTTAAACCAAGTACATGCCAGTTGTTTGTAGGAAGAGTGTTGAAAGTTGGTCATGAACACAAGTAATACATTGAATTAAATTAATTGCTTGTTTTTTTTTCAAATTCATGAAGTGATTATTCTTAGTATATTATGGGCCAGTATTACAGTCTCAGTTTAAGAGCTAAACTCAAGTTTTACAAAAATATAGCGTATTACAATGTCCGTTTAGGCCTAATCTTCCCTCAAATACGTCACTAAAACGACAAATATTTAACTCAACATTTCTGCCGGATTAAGTACTTAACGGTGAGTTAACTGTCATTTGCAAGGCAACGCGTGTAGTTTCAGTTTCTATCACTAGAGGCGTTAGGCAACGAGTGTAGTTTCAGTGTTCTATCACTAGAGGCGTTAATTGTATCGACAGTGGCGCCACACAACAAAACAAACTGACAGCCATATTGAAACGAACATGGGCATTTAAAAGCAGTATTTTGGTGAAAAAAATTTAATTTACCATGTTGGATAATAAAACAATAGTATTTCAAGACATAGCGTCCCGTTTTGTAGTTGGTATTATTTGAGGTTATTTAAAATTTGACAGATAATAACCACAGAAAAAGTAAAATATGTCTATAATTGAAGATTTAGTAACTGACATGTCATATTGCACTGTAATACGGAAATGGATTCAATCTCCCCTTAACATTAATATTGAGTTTAACAAACTCAATGAGTTGAGGGCCGACTGTAATACCGGGCCTATGTTGTGAATAGAAATATAGTGGTTGGGACGAGCGGATGTCCTAGGATAAACAATAACATAATACTGTAGGTACCTAATATTGACTAAATTAATAACCTTTTATATATGGAGTAATTCTTCAAGACGAGTAAAATAACTGCAAACTGTTTTGGTTTACAATTTAAGTAATACTTATGTATCTATTGTAATGTATATTGTTTGACTGTTTGTTTGCTTAAAATAAATAAATAAATAATAATTTACCAGAAAAATGAATATCACTCAATCCTGGTGAACAAATCACTGCATCGGGAGTTTCATTTATATCTTCATAGTTGAGCACATTCAAATCTTGGGGCATGTCTTCAATTGACTCCTTGAATACTTCGAATGATGGAGAATCTTTGACATTGTCACTTTGATCGTTCAGATTGTGTGCACCCATATTCAATCCAGTACATTCAACATATTCATCTATAGCAGATGAGTATTGCCCCTCAATTCCATACAAAGAACTCGGAAGATCGGTAATGTTTTCTTAAATAATGTGAAAATCAGATTAATTTTGACATTATACAATTAACACCCTTGGTGTGTAACTTAATAGCACTATAATTATTGTTAGCTTTCTCATTATCTAAAAAATTGCTCACAATTTTTTTTTATAAAATATGATAAGTAAAAATAGAAATAACAGTTCAATAACAAATCATAAATAATAATAATAAAGGCTTCCTTGCGCAAGTACAAGAGCCGAGATTATTGTCATATATTCTTTTGAGAAATAATTTTAAATAAATCTTACCCCTGCCGGGAATCGAATCCGGGACGCTATAAAACTGATATTACTTTGGTATAAAAAAACGAGTGGGTTGTGGCCACTCCTCACTACCAAGTCGTCCCACAAAGTAATCAAATTTTGTATGGAAATTTTTCAGCTTTTTCATGAAATGAGTTTGTCAAATTATTTTTGACTTAATATTTTACTATGAAAACATGATAATTCTTCAGGGTCATTTTATGAAAGTGATGTGCCTTTTTAGCAATTTGAAAATAAAAATATCAAATTTTAAGTTTCCTGAGCTTGGGGTCACTTTGAAATATTTGACAGTAAAAAAAAATCGAGAAGCACTGATTAGATATCCTTCAAAATCCAATGAGGTCTAAAAGAGTATTAGGTATACAAATTTGAAAAGAATCGAAAGTAAAGTAGAATCGCACACAAACAAAAATACATTGTGAACTTTCAGAATACAATCTCAGCATGATACTGGTTAATAGTTTTCAATAAAAAAATAACCTTAAAAATTGCGAATTCATAACTCCCCTCATGGGGTAGTGAAGAGTAAAAACAAAACTGAAATTACCTTGTTTAGAAAAGTTATTTTGGCCTTTTTCAGTGTGAATATCTTGTGGTACATTAGCAATATTTTCAATAAATGATTTTAATGAAGGCAGGTTATCAACGTCAACATCATTTTCTACAGTTGAAGGATGATTAATATCAGATAGTTCAGAAGTATTGTATAACAATTTATCATTAGTTTTGTTGTCCGAATTGTCCGAAGATGAATTATTTAACTTTTCTCCATTATCATCACTACTGATTTGTTGTGGAACTTGATGTACATTCATCATGAAAGAATCTAATGATGTTGATTCATTTCCGATAGTCTTTGGGGATTCCAGATGTTCTATAATCTCATTATGATGAGCATCATCCATTACCATATCATCATTTTGAGTAATTTCCAAAGGTTGGTGTGAATTACACACTGACGTTGAGTCATTACCTTAAAAATTACAAAAGTAAATAAATGCACTTTGATCATTCAAAATGGAAATTTGATTTACTTCATAAAGTGCAATGATTTAAAATTGTTTCTAAAGTGGGTGAAAGAAACACTTTTAATTTACTCACTAAAAAGTTCCCTCTGGATCAAAGTTTTGATGCAAGAAAATTATCACAAATAAAACAATGTTATTTTATAGACACTTTAGGTATATTGATAAATTTCATAAGGTATTATTTAATTTTATGTATGAAATACAAAATAAAACTCACCTATATCTCCATATGTGTTTTTATCAATAGCATTTGAAATATCAACTAAGGAAGAATCATCAACATCAATTATATTGATTGATGGAATAGAATACTGAATATTGGAGTCCAAAGTTACTTGTGATAATGAATTAGCAAACTTCTGTTCACTGTCCAAAAAACTATGAGTGGAATTGATGATTGATTTATAATTATCATCTTTAAAATCAATGGAAGAAATTGATGGATCAACAAGATATTCCAAAAATTTGAACTGATCATCAATTAGATTATCAGTGCACTCCACATTGTCCTCTGTGTTATTTTCAACCTTCATTTGATTGCATACATTGGTAGGAGTTGAGGTCACATTAGTTTGCAAACTTTCAAAAGTTGTAGCATACATACTGTTAGAAATAGTACTTGGAGATATAATATTCCCATTTTCTGTACCAGACAGTTGCTCAACTGATTGCTTTAAATTTTCACTCAAATCAACTGGTTGTACTGTAATAACATCATTTAGACTTGGATCAGTCTCTATACTGAATCTGGTTTCATTCAGTGATGAACCTGAACTTTCATCAGTTAGTTTTGGTAGATTTAAATTACTTGTATCAATTGCTGGTATTGGAGAATCTTTTAATACATCGTCAAGTGGACTAGACACTTTTTCATTTGATTTCAACACAATAGATATGTCAGATTCCACCGTAAGACTATCATCTGATTTATTATTCAATAAATTAATATTAGAATTCTCAACAAAAGTTTCAAATGACTTTTTTTCTAAATTCATATTCAATAATGCATTGTCAGGAGGACTCTTTAGAGTTTCATGGAAATTGGGACAAAAATAAGGTTCTTCAGTGTTAACACTTGTATTCATAATATTCTCTGAACTTCCTCTGACCATTTCGACTGGAGCATTTATTAAATAAGAAGTTTGCCCATAGTGAAGATTCTCCGATGGTTTCCAATGTAAATTTACATTGTTTTCAAACATTGTGGGTGATTGATGAAAAGATTCTTTGTTTATTGGACTAGTTACAAAGTCATCAAAATTCTCTTCAACATTAAAAAGAGTATCATTTGAACACCAGGAATCGATACTTGGGGTTTTAGTATGTAAATTTGTAGACATAGACTTTTCTGATGGTTTGACATCTGAACCATCTGGACTTGTAAGTTCAGAAATAAAAGAAGGTTGTGAGATTTTTGAAACATTTGACAGATCATCTGTCAATTCAGCAACTTTGTTATTATAAAGAAGCGAAAGATCTTTTAGTGTTGGCTTTTGATCTTCAATTACATAAGTTCTTGATCCAGAATTATCATTTTCTGATATTTCAGATATATTTTGTGACAAATCATCCTTTGGTACCTCCAAATTAACAGTTTCATTGCCTTCAGAACTAAGAGAACCAATTTTAGATGCATTTTCTAGAGTTTTGCTAATATTTTCTAATAGATTATCAACATTTTGTGAAATTTCTTCTGTAGATTTGGTATGTGAATGATCCTCATAAAATGGGGATAATAATTCACTTACATGATGATTAATGATGGGAATTTCTGAATGTGTCTTTCTTTTTTCAGCATGTTCATTATCATCATCTTCCAAATCTATTTGTTCCTCAAAACTGTTGAGACTATCAGCACTAAGGCTTTGCCTGAAAAAAATATGATAATAAATGAATGCAAGTACAATATTTAGTATTTATTTTAACCATTTTCTATGGTTAGGAGGAATTAATGCAATTATTGTGAGCTATTGTGTACCTTATTGATACCAGTGGTTACTACTACAATACTACACATATTACAATTTTTTTTTATTCTGGGAACAAAAAGTTGTATAAAAATTTGTTGTAAAACATAAAACACAATACATATAAACAAAACCAGTGATGTTTCCTAAAATGCTTTTATACAATCCAATAAGTAGGTAGGCTTACAATGTACAAACCTCTATTGAACAGGAAGAGAGAGGGAATAGGGGAATAAGAATAATAATAAAATGAAGAAATGTTATGGAATAATATTAAAAACAAATTTTAAATAATGTTCTTACTGTCTATTTAATGGACCACAGTCATTGAGAACAAAAGTTCTGTTGGAACAATCTGAATATGTATCATCATCTGACCACTTTTGTTGAGATTGATTTTCATTATGTTGATGGACCACTTGACTGTTAACAGCTTGACAAATCCCATCAAATGGTAGAACTGATTCAATGTTACTAGTTTGTTCTCCTAATGATAAACTGTGAGATGTATCTGTTTTATCCAAATCGGCTGCTGAAAAATCATAATTATTATAAATATAAAGTAATCTATGAGTATGCAATAGCCATCCATCATATAATTTTAAATTATTTAAATGATCAACGTTAAAAATAACAAAAAAAGAAAATAAAAAAGTAGATAGGATTTAAGCAAATCTGAAATATAATTTGCATGGTCAAAAATGAACAATATTTATAAAATTTCTTGCGATACAGAAATTGTTGACGAAGAAATGGAAATCTTAGATGGAAATGGAAAAATAGGAGCCTATAAAAATATAATTTAAGTGCGTGAATGTATCAGTATGTGCACACTTGATGGAAAAATATAAAACAAATGGGTTGTGGCCAACACAAAACTAAAAACAAAGCCTATAATAAATCAAACTTAAAACTACTTATCATGCAATCTTGCTGAAATTTTGTACATACACTTTCTTCCGATGACAATATATAAAAACACAAGGGTTATTATGGCCAACACTGAACTCTTTACAATGCATATATTCAATCAAGTTTTAAACCACTTTCCATTTTACAGAAATTTTGTATACATGCTTCCTTTCGATGAAAATATTATAAAAACGATTGTTTATTCCTGTATATTTACATTTGCCAACGGCAGGGCATTAAATTTAGTACTTACTAAAAATATAAATGTGATAACTAAAATATGTAATTTACCTTTTTCCATTTCTGAAAATTCAGACCAACTTTCCTCTTGAATGGGACTCAGTGGCACAATTCCATACATATTATAATGAATTAATACTTCATTCCTTCCTGCATTATTGAAAGACTTGGCATCATGACTTTGAGTAGAGGTCTTGGAAATATTAGAATTCATATCTGAACTTGTACTCGGTTGATTATAATCTGTAGGTATTGAATCATCAATATTAGTACATTCCAAGCTTGGTTTACACATACCGATTGTGGGTTCAGTATCACTCTGCCAATTTTTAGAGTCTTCTATATTTTCAGAAAGATTATCATGACATATCTGACCAATTCTCTAAAAATAATAAAGTTATATGACAAATTACGTAACATGATTTATATTACATCTATGTTATATCAAATTATAAGACCATTTTAAATTATGTTATATACAGGATTATTATAAATAGTAAATTAACCACATAAAATATCAGAAAACTATCAACAACATAATATTATTATAACAAAAGTTAAAATTTTAGTTAATTTTTAATCAAATTTGTAAAATTTATTACCTGTGCCAATGGAAGTTTCAATTCTAACTCATCACGTAAAGCTTGCACACTCTCTGCATCAACAACATAACGATCAGAGCAACTATTTTCAGTCAGAGATTCTGTGCTGCTACCGGTACTAGTTCCTAATTTATGAGGATTTTCAATAATTTCAACAAGATCAATATTGGTTATTTTGATAGCGTCATTAGAATTATCTGACTTTGGGTGCAAAAACCATCCACCAGATTTGTCATGTTTTTTATTATGTCTTGGCTCAACATTTTCATACAAGGATTCTGATGTCTCGGGTGAATATCCAATTTCCACTTGATCACGATCAAAATCTAGTTTCTCTAATTCTATGTCCAAATGATTGATTAGTACATTACTTATTTTAGATTGATCCTCACAAGCATCAACTGCATCCAAATTATCATGAGATAATTCGTTAGCCACAAACTCACTTAAAATATTACTGTCAATACAACTTTCTGCTTCAGTTGATTCAAATATTTTAGTTTCTGGTATATCACAAACATGTTCTGCAACATTACCTGCAGGATCAGTTATTGATTTCAAAGGCTCTGACGTTGTAATTTGGTTAATTTTTATTTCAATGCTTTCATTATTTCTTTCAGAATCAATTTTAATTGGATTACTCTCGTTTTCACTATCCATATTTAATGGAACAATAATATTAAAACCTGCACTGTCATTAGATGATATTTTGTCACTTCCTCTTTCAACATCATTGATACAAATTTCAGAAATTGATTGATTTGTTTTTGATAAGTCTACATCAATTTGTTTCACATGCGATACATCATCATAATTATGTCTATGTTGAAAATTTTGACTAATTTCGACATTATCTAATGAATCTGAAATATTACAGTCATCAATTACTTGACTACTCAGTATGGGCTCAAATATATGGATGTGTGGCTCTAATTCATTTATATTTCCCATTGGTTCATCACTTCCCCTGTCTAAACTATTAGTATCTATTCTTGAATCATTTGCAAATATATATTCAACGTGATCTACGACTTCTGGCGAACTGGAATGTTCAATATTTAAATTATTTTCATTTTCAGCTATAGCCAACTTCGTTGTTAGATCCATTATTTCATTATGCATTATTTCTTTTATTTGTTGCTCCACCGAAATTATTGGAATAGTATCATTAACAAGCATACCACTATTTGAGGAATTACTTTTTTGTATTTCACTTTTAATGTTTTCCAAAATATTTCTCTGTATTGGAGTACTCGTTGAGATTTCATTATTCTCAAAATTATCAATATTTGAAGATTCTATATTTAGCTTTGGTAGATCAGATTTGATATGTTTTCCATCATCTTTTAATTTGTTTTCCTTATTTAAATATTGACTGTCATATAATTCTATATTTAGAGGTTGTTTATCCAATGAAGTGTATGATGTTAAATCTCCATGAAAAGTGAAACTTTCTGGTAAATTGACATATTTTGTGGAATCCCATAAATCATGCACATATGAATTAGTTACATTATTAACTTGAGATTTTTGTTCTCCTGAGTAAATACATAAATTGATGTCATTAAAATTAGAAGAAAATTTCAAATCCTCTTCTTCTGATGGAACAATTAACTGATCTTTAAAAGTCATCCGTACATCTGATTGTTCTACGTCATTGAGTTCACTATCATTAGGATCATTTATTTGTGGTAAATTGTAATGATTAGATAGACTAAAATTACATTTTTCACTTTTTATTGAAGTATTTGGATCGCTTTCTTCCTTATCACCTTTTAATTTTACTGAAAGTGAATTCTTCATATTTGAATTATTCAATACATTTGAATCTAAAAAAGAATCAATGTTTTTTCTAAACAACTTCAATTCTTGAATCGATGGACATTTTGTTACAGAATCCAAATTAGTTAAAGATTTTGAAGGCCTCAAACTTTTGATAGCTAAAATTCTATGATTTTTCCAAAGCTTATACAAATCTAATCCAGGTTTTAAACTTTCCACTCCGCTCAATAATGATGTTGAAAAATTTCTAGGAAATGATGAATACTCTTCTGATGGTAAACTAGTTTCTTTGTGTGGTGAGTCATTTCTGAATTTTTTTTGTATCAGATCAAAGAACAAATTACTCTTTCCTTCTAATGATGTATATGGTGTATCTTCACTTTCTAAATCTGTAAAATCCATATCAATGTGTGTCAAAACCATAAAATCTGTCACTGATTTTGATTTCATTTTTATCTTTTCTGTGAGTGTTCCCAATTCAATTCTCTTTTTCCATATTTCATCGTCAGTTTCTGATCCAGAACTGCATTGTCTTCGAACCTTCCGACTTTCTTCATTACTGTGTTTTTCAGTTTGTTCATTTTTTAAATTATCAGGAATATAACTAGAATCTTGCAAAGAATCAGATTCTTGAGAATAATCTAAACTTTTAATTGTAAATATAGAATTTGCTGCATTTTCTATAATATTTTCTTGTAAATTATTTAATCTAAAATCAAGAGTTGGATATAGTTCTTCTTTATCTTGCTTAGAGATTTCAGGTACATTGTGCAATGAATTACAAACAATATCACTATTTATATTTGTAATGCAAGTAGTCTTTGTTGAATGAAAATTTGCAGTTGTAATGGTACCACTCAAATTCTCATTCATATGAGTTTCTGTTTTTGAAATATTTAGAGGTATTTCAGGAACAATCTCCCTGGAGTTAATAATAATTTCTCGAGAAGGGCTAGTTTGGTGACTAGATTCGGAGCTCGAGGTCTTTTCAGAGCTCAACATATTATCAAAATCGCTAATTACATCACTTACATTCTTTATATAAGAAATATCTTCGGGAGTTTTAAATGGAACATCTCTTAACCAGGGAGCCACAAAAGAAACTTCTTTTTCAAACAATATATTTTCTGTACATTCCTCATTATGTACAAGGGGTGAGTTTGAAGACAATTCCCTTTGTTCCCAAAAAACATTTAATTTGCTCGGCTGAGTCGAAGATCCATTATTAAAAACTAAAGATTTTTCTTGAACAATGTTAGAAGTAGAAGAAAATTCTTGTACTGATTCAAAAGATCCGTGCAAATTATTTAAGCTATCCGATTTCACCTTGATACTAAGCTCGTCACTTGTTAAGGTATCAGATGATATGGCAAGATTGTGGTAAGCATATTCACTGTCATTTTGTTTATTACTTATATCCCGTTCCATTATAATATCATCAGATGGAAATTTGAGATGATTATAGTAACTAGCATCTTCATTATACAAAACATTTGAATATGGAACATCATTGTCAATTTTTGGAATGGTATTTGGTTTCAAAGCATGCCATCTAGCATCAAAATTATGAGTTATCGATTCCTCGGAATGACTAGATACTTGATGAAAATTGGAATAAATATTTTGTAAATATTCTGCAACTTGGGATGATTCACACCGTTGAATTGGATCAATCTGCCAACAAGACTGCATCACAGTATATCTAAAACATTCAATATTACCAAGGTAAAAAAATCATTAAAATTTCCTTTTTAGGACATAAAAACATGTTGTAATAATTCATCAAGGATCGAAGTATAGTTAAAAGACTGAACTAAATCTGAAAGCTTATTAAAAATAATAACTTACAAATATGTAACATATTCTGTATTTGGCACAGGTTGTAACAGTCTAAAACTATCAGCGTTAATTATATTTTGTATATATTGTTCATTGGTGATATTTTCATATGGTCGGTCACCCCATGAGCATGATTCCCATAGCAAAATACCAAATGACCACATATTACTTGCTGTAGTCACCTGAAAATGATATATAAAAATTTACAGTTATTTTGGTAATATATATAATTAAATAAATTTAATTAAATTAGTTGCATGTAACACATGAAATCCAACTGTCGATGGCAATAGTATGTATAGTTGAAGAATACGTACCAAACAATAAACCCTTAAATCCAAATTATTGAATATTTAAAGATATTTAGTTTTCTACATAAAACATATAGGCATGTCAAGATAGGTTTGTGTGGAAGTCAGTCATTATTTCAGACCCCGAATATTTTAACAGCTCGATGGTATGTACTTGTGTATGGAGATTAATTATCAAACTACTGAGAGTCCCTGTAGATAATGTGTATTTTGCCATACAAATTGTATGAAACAATGTCAATTCAATTTATACAAAAATTCTTAAAAAAAGTTTGACCTATTTTAACCTATTTTTTATAAAAAATTAAACTATCTAGTTGGGGTGTTTCAATATTTAAAAAAAAAATTGGAAATATAGGCAGATAAACACATAATTTGACATATTTTTTTTTCCTTATTAAAAAAAGTTTGAATAACCCTAGAACTTTTTCATAAAAACAAGTGTGAGATATTGTATATATTTATACAAATTTGCAGCATCCTAGTTTTTCGTTTTTTTAGATACATGGAAAAACACTCTACCAATAGAATTCTGGTTGATTGTACTTTTTGTGACACCCTGTATAAAAGGCGTAAATAATATTAAATAATGATACTTAATCAAGCACAAATAATGAATTAAATATATGACCGTTAATAAGTGGAAATAATATTTCTTTGCAATTTATGACCCGACCCACAGATGATAATACTTTGTAAAAAAAATAGGTGTATGACTGTTTTAATACTAATAAATTGCTTGATAAATTTTATATTAACTAACACTTTTTTTAAATGATGTCATTATTTATAAAACTAATATATTTTTTCAAATATTCTCTTAAAAAATATTTTTTTAATATAAAATAGGCTTGTTAAAGTTATACCTGTGAATGCAATATAGATTCAGGTGGCAACCAACGGATGGGAGAAGGTTTTTTTCCTTGTACAGAATAATAATCTTCAGGATATCTTCTTTCTGCATCACCATAGTCTCCCAAACATGCTCTGGGTCCTTCTGCTATAAGACAGCTATGACAGGCAATATCTCTACAGAAACAAAGAATTAACACTTAATAAGTTTTATTTACTAATGGAAGTAAAAGAGATTAATTTAGTTTTACTTTGGTTCACATTTAGTGGTTCATAGAGGTTAACATACACACATTTGATAGCCTTATTTTCGAAGATTGCGTCAGGTATATGAATATCCAAAGCTGTTAAGAAAGCATTATAAATATAATATTATAAAAATAACAAAATAAAATAAATGCATTGAGTAGGTTTAAAAAAACATATTTTTTAAAAAATTTATATGTCCTTTAAAAAATGAATATCTTTATATTTAAACTTGCAACCTCTGGATTACTAATCCAGCACACTAGTAGCTCTGCCAACTAAGATCTAAATGAAAAAACAATAGAAAAAATGTGTGTTGAATTTATTATTTAGAAATTTTGAAAAACAATTATTTATGTCAGATGACGGTAAAAATTAAGTATAAGCCTTGAATTTTATGTCGAGTAAAGAAAATGTTATAAGAATAAAGCAAAGGAAATTATAAAAATGATAAATTTATTATCATTTTGAATATATCAACATAAAACACACATTGAAGCAATTGTAAATGAAAGGTTAAAGTGGAAATAAAAAATAATCATAGAACTTACTGATGAATAATATTATTTTGATGCAAGTAGTTTAAAGCTGAAGAAATCTCACACTGAAATTTTAGTGGAATACCTTTTTGACTCAACGCTGTCATTTGTGATTTATTTGACAAAAGAAATTGTTTCAAGTCACCCTGCAAATAATTTTTTTTTTATTAAAAATAATAAATCAAATTGTTTTAAATTTTCATTGTAATACAAATAAATAAATACTTTGGCCAGTCTTGACTCAGTTATTAGCGAACAAAAATACTACATTTTCTGTACCTATATAAAAAAATAATGACAATAACAATCTCCAATCAATAAAATGCTAAAATATATGTCAGTTATCAATTATACACTTATTATTTCGATGTTAACACTCATTTTATTTATTTCATAATCTGATTATAATTCATAATCTGATGAAATTGCCATATGGCAATAAACTCGCCACTTGCGCAGGGTGCAAGGAAGTGTTTATAATTTTATTATTATTATAAATAGGATTGAAATAAATCAAATGAATTTGTTTTATCAATGAAAAAATATTCAAAATGTCAAAATATGGTTATTGATTTTCGATATACATTATTGTAATAATAATATGATGAAATAAATTAATGTGTTCTTGATATTTTTTAGGACATGCCACATTATATCTACTGTCATGTTAGGACATGCCACATTATAAAAAATGGCAGCTTTGAAATATTAAATCATTTAAAATTTCGTGTTCAATAGACCTGTTATGAATATTCAAAATCTTTTGCAAAATAAAGATATAATGAGATATAATAATATTCAGGTTTACCATCATCACCATTGATTCAAGTATAAAAAACGGTTACAATTCGATTCAATTAAAAAAAATAATTGTTAAGTTTTTGGAAAGTGAAATTGGAAAAATGTGAATCCCTTGTTAGCAAAATGATGTGCAACGTATGGGCATCAAATCACGTGAATCTACATAAGACTGACGACAGGTCGCATATTTTTTATGATGATGTCAAACCAAACTCAATTTTGGAAACACATATTTTAATACAATGAATTTTTATACATAATAACGGGGGCTTAGTAGGGTCATATTCAAAATAATATTTTTGTACTTACCATTGGACAATATTCAAAAAAGACAAACCACGGATCTTGAGTCAAATTTTGACCGAGAAATTTTAAGAGATTTTCATGATTCATATCCCTATATATTCGAGATTCATTTAAGAATATGCACTTTTCTGGAGTAGATACATTTTCATCCAATATCTTAACAGCTACTTTTGTAACTGGATTATAATATGTAGTGTCCAATTTATTGTTGGCATTGACAGAATCCGACAAATTATGAGCTTCACCTTCCACAATCTGAAAATCATAAATAATTATAATAAACTATGAAAGTTATAATCTGAAAGAGATCCTACAAACCACCAAACTACCTTCATGCTACAAACTAAAGTTTTGTCACATGGCAAGACTCTTGTTCTTTTATTTATTTGTCTGATCAATTGAAAACTTCATTGGTGGATTCATTTAAAAAGCTAGACCTGCAACTTTACTCTCGACACTCAAATCTAATCGCAATTTTGAATTTTCGCTAAGAACCTACAGAATAAAGCAGTAGGTTAGTTCTAAGCGCAGATTGTATTGGATTTGAATTTTTAGTTTTGAGAGTAAGGCGGAGGAAGATGCCATCAACTTATTAAAAATAAAGAATTATTATTAACTGCAAATAATGAAAAAAATAGTCTTTCATTGTAACATTTGGTATATGAAAAATATGACTTATGTAGCATTACATCACCCCTGCTCATGAACTGAAACATGAACAGTAAATTGTTATTATTATATTAAAACATTACAGAGAAAGTAAGTAAATAAAATAAAAGCTCACCCTTCCAAACCACCCCCTTCCTATCACTTGCAAATATTGCAATTGATTTCGTGGGAAATTATTTTCGGGATTTTCTGAAAAATATAACAAAAACAAATTTTAAAAAAATCACTGTTAAAATTTTTTTTTGCTCCTATGATAATGCATTGAGAATAGCAGAATTTTGAATAAATTTTTTCCTAGGATTAGGAAATGAGAGCATACATGCCATTCACAAGTATTTAACCTCATTGTTGAATAGTATGTGAGGTGTTATTGTTGCCAGTTGTATTTTCGAATATCCGGCTCTTACGGGACACCCGAAAACGATGATAATAAAATTGAGTGGAAGCACTATTCTAAACCAGTGCCTCACAGCAAATTTGTTAAGTGTAAAAAATATTTTATTATAAAAAACAAAGTACCTATTTATTCTATTTAACACAGCTTGCATCAATATTTTTATTTAGTAGGTATTATAATAAAATTTCTTAGAAAAGTCAAACCTTCGGCTTTGGCTTCGGCCAGGGCCGAACATTCTGCTTGGCTTCGGCCAAAATCTGACCTTGGGTAGGACACTATCAATGTTTAAACAATGAGAATGACAAAATTTATAGAATATGACATGTGTTACCCTATGTTTAGACAAAGGGAATATATAACAAAATTTAGAATACATTTATGCAATATGAATGACACACATCTTAGACAATTATTTATTTCCTTCTATGTTGCATATACAATAACAAAGTTTCACTAGTATCTGTTGAAAATATTATGTACCATCTTCCCTTACATATTTGAAGACTATCAATCATATCAGAAATCCTTTCTGGAATCACAATGAAAAAAATGTTAATCCCACAGTGAATGGAACCTAAACATGAATGGGAATTAGAATAAAAATATGTGAAAATATATGTCTACAGTATTACTTCTTCTGTACGTGCCATTTCAGATTTCTCCAACGTTGGCAATCACTTGAGCGAAGGCCTTCTGGTCCTGCCCCATCCAGAACAACTCTTCTATACTCACCACTCCAGTCTATTCTCGGATGTAACGCACCCAAGACGTCTGCCTTCTGCCAGGTCCAAGGTCGTCCCTCAATCTGGTATTACTGATATTAATAAAAGAAAATATAACATAACTCACCAAACCAATCTTTACAGTCTTCCCAAACGTCTGGTACTGTTACTTGGTGTATTGCCGCACTATGGGATGGAGATAAATGTCTTGATATTTGTGGCTCTTCTATGATTTCCCTTTCTCTTTGTCGGTTCATATCCTGGTTCAAATTTCTGTTTTCATACTCGCTAACTATATAATTCTCAGCGTTGTTGTTGACAATATTCTCCAGTTCCTGTACAGATATGGGGCCGTTGTTGTTATCTTCGAAACCATTGTTATTTTCGATTTCAGGTTGTTGTTGATAGAACGGTGGTGAGATAATTGGATTGGGAAAGGCTTCATGTTGTGGTTGAGGCGAATGATTAAGGGCGGCTGTTATTGGTAATCTAATGTCATTCAATGGATTCTGTATTCCTGTGTCCACCATCTGAACTGCGCCGGGAACACCCAGTTGCATCGGATGATTTGAATGAGCATCTTTCTGTAAAACAAAAGAAGAAAATGGTAATACCAATTCCATAAAAGAAAATCACTAATTTCAATAGACTTGAGCATTTTTGAGACGTAACATTATAGTGTCCATTATAATTAAAATCACTATATATTGAAGCATATTTTTACTGTCAGAACCACATATTTTTAAAAAGTAATGGTAAATAAACAGTATTTTGTATGAAACCTACTCACAAGACAGTTAAAAATCAAACAGATTAATAAGTAAGGCAGACTCCATTGCTAAATTGGTATGACTACCCACCCTATCCATAGCATTTCTATGAAAACAGACTGGACGCCTTTGAAAGAAAAATACTAAGAATATATGGACCTATTAACGACGGTCAAACATGGCGTAAAATATATAACACCGAGCTCTATGATCTTTTCCAGGACATCAGCGTGGTCAAGTTCATTAAGATCAACAGACTATGCTGGTTGGGACATTTACACCATATGGATGATCTGGAGCTCCCAAAAAAGGTGTTGTCTAATGACTCAACCAGTAGAAGAAGCATAGGGAGATCTGAACTATGATGGTTGGACGGCGTTGTCGCGGATTGTCGGGCTATGGGGCAGCAGAACTGAAAGGTGGCAGACAGCGATAGGGCAGTATGGAGAAGATTCTTTGAGGCAGTTAGGACTCATCAAGGGTTGTGACGCTGAGGATGATAATGATGATGATTGATCACATGACATTGGGTCACAAGTGGGGTAAAACTTTGGCTGTAAAAGATATTCTTAATTGCTATGAAAGACATTATTATTCTTCTTCTTCATAAGAAATTAGAAAAATGAAAATGGATGGCAAATTTTATAATTTCACTTATTTTTCTGATTGTGATATATGCGGCCAAAAGCTAAACGAATCACGATACAAGTTTTCTTAACACGTCCAAGAATTTTACACTTTGAACAGAGTTCACTAAGTATGTTTTGAATATGGATTGAACCAACAATAAGTCACCTTAACTCAAAAACCCTAAACAGATAAAATGTATTTTGGTGAGTCAAAATTATATGCCATGGAACAAATTTTTTTCCATATAAAGAAATAAAACTTAAATTGATATATTGAATTAAAATAAGTGAGTGTAGAGGTTATATTAGTAGAGGTGCAGGGTCGTATTTATGATTTTTGGGCCTCACGCTCCCACCCTTATCAAAAAATATAGTTTAATTAAGAGGGCATATAAATCTTGTGATTAAAAACATACATTTAAACCACCTAATAACTATAACGTTATGTGTTAGTAAGGATAACTATCGCAAGCGTTAACAAAGCTTTATAATTGTGATTTGAATTATCGGAAACCCAAAATTTGTTGATGTTTTGCATTTTAGGAACAAACCTGACTTGAAATGAATAAACTTTATTGGTTATTCACTTTGATTTTATGCAATCTTTAAGCTCAAATCAATCATCATCATTATCATAAAAGATTTATTTCTCTATGATATATACATAGTTATAGAGTAAATTTAAGAAAAAAAAAAGGGAAAAAAAAGGATATTTTCATTATTTTTTAGGGGAATTTTAAAATTGTGTGATTCACTAGAGAAGTGTTGAAAATACTGAAGGTATTTTCTTAGAAACACACTGTTTAACATATTTGATTTCAAAATTGTTTATGTTTATAATGCCCTCTTAAATTAATTTTTTACATTGACAAGGATATTGAAAAATGTCTGGGTTCGATTCCCAGCAGGGGAGAAATTTATATAAAAATATTTCTGAATCAATTATTTTTCTTCTTTGGGTTAGAAACACTGGTAAGTTGGAAGAGATTCCCATTTGGCAATAAACTCGCCACTTACACAGGGTGCAAGGAAGTGTCCATTAATCCAACTGTCGATTTGTTCAAGAGAACTTGGTTAAGTTTTTCATTTTTTTTTCAATTTTTACTTTATTTTTCCATATATCTCAGAAACCATAAAAGCTAGAACGCTGAAAATTGG
The DNA here is from genome assembly GCA_963576475.1 of Molanna angustata. Lineage (NCBI taxonomy): Eukaryota > Metazoa > Arthropoda > Insecta > Trichoptera > Molannidae > Molanna > Molanna angustata. The sequence goes on from OY754965.1 coordinate 25,193,576, forward strand.
TATGAACATAGACAAACACAAAATCTCAAATTGATTTTTTCAAAAAAAATAATCCAGAGTTTCTCAAACATTTTTTATTAAGAAAAATGTTTTTTTTTTATAGTAAATTTATGTGTTTAACTGCCTATATTTCCAAAGTTTTTAAAAATATCGAAATAGCCAAAACACCCCAGCTAGATAATTTAATTTTCTATAAAAAATATTAACATTGAAGCAGTACATCTTAATTTTTTTTAACAATTTTTATGAAAATTGAATTTAGTGACGACATCGCTTTATACAATTTGTATGGCAGTTGCCTATACACAATATCTAAGAATACTTAATAGTTTGATACCTTATCTCCATACCATCATGCTGTTTTCATATTCTGGGTAGGAAAAAAGGACTGACTATTATCCTATCTTGAAATACATACCTACATGTGTTGTATAGAAAACAAAATAATATCTTAAAATATTTAATAATTTGGATTTATGGGTTTATAAGTTTGGTACTTACTCTTCAACTATACATACTATCGCTACCGACAGTTGGATCTCATGTGTTACACGCAACTAGTAAATAAATAACTATGTAAAGATTGAAAAATTAATATAATACTGAATATCATCATTACCAGAACAGCATAGAACTAAGTTTTTTTTTTATGTTTCATATCTACTGAAAAAGTAATTGGAAAATGATTGTTTTCAATAGCAAAAATACCTATACTTTATGTGGAAGCTTTAAACTAATTTATTATGATGTCGCGTCAATGGAGTCCAATCTGCACTTACATTATTGTTCATGCGCGTTGGATTCTTAGGGCGGCCCCACACACACTATGAAAAATGATTTATTTTTTTAAACTAAATTCCGTTTTAAAAAAATTTATTTAATGATTTTGGACGGAAATCTTGATTTTGATTAAAAAGGAATTATGGATTTTAAATCAATACTTTATTCGTATAATTTAGTCACAATTTGCATTTGAGACGATTCAAAAATCACATCTCTATGCATGTTTACACACGAACAGAATTATTTAGTGTTAAAAACTTTGTCTTAGCATTTTTTTAAACCTATGCATAGTTGAATTGAGTGACGGAATTTCTATAAATACATACAAAGCGACATACGGCCGAAATAATTTAGATAGAAGTAAGTAGGTATGTAAAAATGATGATCGAATAGAATAATGCGACGTAATAATAGTAGATCACTATTCACATTTTTCGAGATGACAATACTGCGTCGTATTTGAAATGTTTTATATGAACTACATATACATATAGGTTGTTTTTAAATGTACACTCAACAACATACCGACCTCATTGGTGACCTAATAAATACCCGAATACCTAAAAGGAATAAATGAGGAAAACAGGAAAATAATGAACTAGGGAAATTGTTTTTTATTATTCGTACAATCTATGTTTTAAAAACAATACTAATATTTTGATTACCTACAAATTACGCGTTTATAATTAAGGCCGCACAGGCAATCAAATGTGATTAATTGCATTGGAATTTCTTCATTTATTTAGTTAATACTGACATTATCGACGTCAAAATAAAGACAGGGATAAATTATAGTATTGTCTACAGCTTGACAGTTCCAGAATCACAATATTTAAAAATTCTATTGATAAAAAATAATACCGAAAGCACCTACCCCTGAAATTTGCGGGATTCCCTCATCATCAGTTTAATTTGATAGATGTAAAACTATAATTTAGCAAAAATATTGTTTATATTATGTAGATTTTTAAATTAAGTCTTGATTTAAGAAAAATCATAATTAATATTGTCGTTTACGTCGTTCCTGTTTCGCGCTAGTCAAGTCGTACAAAATGTATAGTGGGACGAACCCCCACCGCGTCTAATACGAGAAGTGGGGTACAACTCGCTTAAAATTCTCAGTGCCTGTGCGGCCTTGATGATAATATTAAAATTAGAAAATTTATATAGTGCAGTTATCGTGACAGGAAGCTCTGAAAATTGATTCATAAGAATCATGTTGGCTCTGGCAAGATTTGCGAAAAGGGTATGTGTTAAGATTTTTTCCCAAAGAAGTCACATTCGATCCTTGAGGATGCTTCACACGTTCGGACCCGTTACAGTAAAATGCACAATCACCAATTTAGTTGAATGCACTCTTGATAATTTCGACTAATTTTCCGATCGTAAAAAATACAGAAAATGCAACGCTATAGTTCGGAAAGTAAAGGTAACTGGTAACCAAACACGAAGTCTTTGAAGGCCATTAGACAAAACTTATATTCAATTGCTTTGGTCATTTGATTCTGTTATTTATTTTAATATTTGTAATGCCGTTCACTACAACCGTAAAGGCTTATTGCGCTTCCCCTACATACTTGTCGGGTTTCTGGTTACAGTGTCTCCTCAAGCCCAAAGACTAGTAGCTTATATTTGGAATTTACTAAAAGTCCTCATTTTAATAATGTTACTTAAAATTAAGATACGGAATATACCGACTATCGACTGTGTGAAGGCGACTTTACAATTTTATACCCCGTGGTCTGCTTGCTGTCAATCTTGTTACATTAGTTATTACACATATGTTATCGTATGAGTCATTTGCCATAGGACAAGGAGAAACAGAGAGGAAGACAACTCATTGACCTTTCACTCGATACTACTGAAGAGTCATTTGAGAATAAAATCTATCATATTGTACCTACATACATTGTTTTAACATACCACACACCAGTGAATGCTCGTCCAATAGACGTGCCAAATGAATTTTAATGAATAATATTTTCAACTTCCTATGAAAATCATTCCCGAAGGTTATTTCAATTTCATTAATCAGTAATTAACCTAAGGGTAGCTTAGTAATTGAATTAATATAGAAGCTTCGAATTAATGCGTATTTTTTAAAAGGGCGGCGACGTATGTATATAAACTATAATCCAACTGTCGATTTGTTCAGGAGAACTTTGTTCTCTTAACATATCGACAATGTATCAAGCCAGAATACGCGAGAATTGTATGGAGAGGTTTACTTTTTTCACGGCTTTTCCAACTTTGAAGTCAAAAAACACCAACTTAGAGGCTTCGCAGCATATATGTTCCATACACGGATTTACTCAGAATTCAGAGTAGAACATTTCGTGTGTCTGTGTGTGTGTGTGTCTGTGTGTGTGTCTGTGTGTGTGTCTGTGTGTCTGTGTGTCCGTCCCCCCCTTATAACTTTTGATCCGCTCAATTTACAGAGCCTAAAATTTCAGAATATATAAACAGTTACAGGCCTACAAAACTTTTATACTCGGAATTTTGAATTTTTGTTTCAGTCAGGGGTTATCAACTTTTGAATTTTTATTTTATTTTTCCATATATCTCAGAAACCATAAACGCTAGAACGCTGAAAATTGGTACAAACATAGACAATTACAAAATCTCAAATTAGTTTTTTCAAAAAAATTCCAGGGTTTCTCAAACATTTTTTATTAAGAAAAATATTTTTTTTATGATAAATTTATGAGTTTAACTGCCTATATTTCCAAAACTTTTACAATTATCGAAAAAAGCCGAAACACCCCAACTAGATAATTTAATTTTCTATAAAAAATATTAACATTGTAGTAGAAGATCTCAATTTTTTTTAACAATTTTTTTAAAAATTGAATTTAGTGACGACATCGCTTTCATACATTTTGTATGGTAGTCACCTATACACAATATCAAAGAAGACTTAATAGTTTGATACTTCATCTCTAAACATACAATATACATATACCATCATGCTGTTTTCATATTCCGGGTAGGAAAAAAAGACTGACCTCTATACTATCCTATCTTGACTACCTAGGTACATGTGTTGTATAGAAAACTAAATATCATAAAATAATAAATAATTTGTATTTATGGGTTTATAGTTTGGTACATATTCTTCAACTATACATACTATCGCTATCGACAGTTGGATCTCATGTGTTACATGCAACTAGTATTATATTGAAAATCACATACATTTAATCCTATTAAAAAATAATCAGGAGAGATGAGTAGTATAAAATTATTCCAACTGTCGATTTGTTCAGGAGAACTTTGTTCTCTTAACATATCGACAATGTATCAAGCCAGAATACGCGAGAATTGTATGGAGAGGTCTACTTTTTTCACGGCTTTTCCATCTTTGAAGTCAAAAAACACCAACTTAGAGGCTTCGCAGCATATATGTTCCATACACGGATTTACTCAGAATTCGGAGTAGAACATTTCGTGTGTCTGTGTGTGTGTGTGTCTGTGTGTCCGTCCCCCCCTTATAACTTTTGATCCGCTCAATTTACAGAGCCTAAAATTTCAGAATATATAAACAGTTACAGGCCTACAAAACTTTTATACTCGGAATTTTGAATTTTTGTTTCAGTCAGGGGTTATCAACTTTTGAATTTTTATTTTATTTTTCCATATATCTCAGAAACCATAAACGCTAGAACGCTGAAAATTGGTACAAACATAGACAAATACAAAATCTCAAATTAGTTTTTTCAAAAAAATTCCAGGGTTTCTCAAACATTTTTTATTAAGAAAAATATTTTTTTTATGATAAATTTATGAGTTTAACTGCCTATATTTCCAAAACTTTTACAATTATCGAAAAAAGCCGAAACACCCCAACTAGATAATTTAATTTTCTATAAAAAATATTAACATTGTAGTAGAAGATCTCAATTTTTTTTAACAATTTTTTTAAAAATTGAATTTAGTGACGACATCGCTTCATACATTTTGTATGGCAGTCGCCTATACACAATATGTAAGAAGACTTAATAGTTTGATACTTCATCTCCAAACATACATACCATCATGCTATTTGCATATTCTGGGTAGGAAAAAGGATCTTCCTCCATACTATCCTATCTTGACATACATACCTACATATGTTGTATAGAAAACAAAATATCTGAAAATATTCAATAATTTGTATCTATGGGTTTATAGTTTGGTACATATTCTTCAACTATACATACTATCGCTATCGACAGTTGGATCTCATGTGTTACATGCAACTAGTTTAAATAAATAACGTACACTCCAGCTCATGGGCTAGTCGCTAGTGGAGTGGAGTGGATATATCCATATGATGCCAATGACTCTCTTATGTGTGTATATGAAATGACCAACCGGAATAAGATATAAAGTATTATTTATCCACTTACAGAAAAAATGCATTTTTGTCAAATATATTTTATTGACATTTTTGATTTCATATATAGATTTCATATATAGAAATGATCGACCATGGAAATGTTAGCACCACCATATAAATTAAATTCTTAAAGATGCAATCGTAAGAAGTCAAAATAACGTGTTGATTGCTTCGTCGGTGAGTGCGAAAAAGTCTGTTTGGTCACCACTATACATGGTGCTCACACACAGCGCCCTCCTGGTGTCCAGCGCCCTCTGGATTTGCAGTTTTATTAGAGGAAAACTAACGACGAACAATCCAGAGGGCCTTGGTCTGTCTGTCAGGTCCGCAGTCAAATCTGGGGGACATCAACTATATTAAGATCCTGGACATTCATATTTGACAAGCAGGAAACATAACCCTGCGCAACATTAGTTTAATGGCAAATTTTATATTTTATAGCGACGGGGAAAAATGAGTGATCCGTATTATTTGACCGGATCATTATATTGAATCGGTGACTCACGGTTCACGTTGCCACAACGATCCGCTCATGACCCAGACATCACTCTCACACTTTCTATCTCATAGAAAATATATCGTTAGAATGCGATACACATACCGACTCATGGCAATCATCGATTCACAACTAATTCATTATGGTTCATAAAATCTAATTCATTGCGGTTCTTAAATATGTTAAGCAATTTTGACCGCAACATACTTTGAAAAACAAATACGTAACGTCTATAATTGAATATACTATTTTGAAGGCGATCTTCGATTCACGACTAATTCATTATGGTTCATAAAATATTTAAGCAATATTGACTATTAAGTACATTGAAATGCAAACATTTTAACGCCTACATTTGCATATCATATTTTGAATCGGTTTTGTTTTCTCTGTCATACTACGTACATGTTATGTACGATAGATAAGGATAGCTATATTTGAATCATATTGAATCGAAGAGCGAATTGATGATCCGCATAAATTTCATGAATCGATTTTAAAAGACAGGATCATACAAAAATATCGAACTTTGCACCACTAATATTTTAACTGTTTTTTAGTTGTGATATATGCGGCCAAACGTTGAATAAATAAAATAACGTGTGTAACGCGATGCATGGATATAAGTTATTCGAACATTAGCGTAGCGTTTGGATCTCTCGAACGTCGCGATAATGAGTAGGTATGTTATTTCCCATTATTACTAGGGACCAACGACTTGGGAGTCAAAATATCTAACCAATTGAACCACTGAAGCCGAAAGTGTATGTTAAAATTGAATACATAGGCCCGAGATATCAGTTGGCCCTTAAATCGTTGGATTTAGTAATCCAAGTTAAAAGTTTAGGGAAGATTAAATTTCATTCGCGTATTTCAGTGCAAAATGAAACGTCAGTTACGTAATCTTCAACTATAGATATATTTTACGTTTTCTATGGTTATTGTCTATAACGCATCTGTCAAATTCAAGTCAAATTGTAATAACCTTAAATGATACGTGACGCGAAGCTGTGACTAAATATTATTTTATTGTTATAACAACACATTATTTTATTTGTTTCATTACACAGCATGTTACTTTTTCAATTTTTTATACAGATCGATATTTTTTTTAATTAAAATCAAACATTGTAGTGAAAAAATGTGATTGAAGAATATGTACTACGTACGTAGTACTTCAATGCAAAATGTATGTACATTTTACAGATAGATATGGAACTAAGTGATCATGGTAAAATAGTGTCTTATGTAGAAAATTTAAGAATACACATTATATATATAGAAACAGGATGGATCAATTTAAAAAGTGGGATGAAAAAACATCGCAAAAATAAAGTTGCGTGCCTGACGTTTCATTATGGCTGACAGTTTTTCGTTTGTTGTCAGGCAATACAATATAATTATGTAAAAAAGAAAATAAATATTAAATACATGAACCACTTCTATATCGTCTTTTATTTTAACATCAAAAATAAATCATGATTATAATTATTATGCATAGTTATTTGTAGTATAAAATGAAATAAAACATTAAAGCGCGCGGCGATTAGTACGCCACCTGGCGAAAAAGACTAGAAACAATACTTAACTCAGGATTAAGACACGCAATCCGCCAGAAACGTTGAGTTAAATATTTGTGGTTTAGTGACGTATTTAAGGGAAGATTTGGTACTGAAATACGCAATATTTTTGTTAAACTTGAGTTAAACTCCTAAGGGCCGACTGAAATACTGGGCCATAGTGTACAACATATATAGGTATATATACGAGAAAGGCGTCACCATTAACCCTAGGTAGATACTTTTCGTGGGCTCGGCCAACCCATAATTTCCTGAAACTGGACGCACCCATTTCATGACATTAATTAATTCTGCATAATGTAAACGCTATTTTTCACCAGGTTTCACAAAACGTGTTATAATGAAAAAATGTATTTTAATATGGCGAATTATTTATCAATAAAAAAGTAATATAAGAATATAAACTAACAATAAAATAAAACACAAAACTCAACATTTAAATCATTATTTGTACATAAATACTGGATTAATTCAACTGAATTCGGAGTAGAAAATTACGTGTGTATATCTGTGTGTGTGTGTATATATAACTTTTCCTTGTAAATTTTGATCCGCTTGACGCACAGAATCAAAGTTTTAGAAAATGTAGAAACTTGGAACTTGATATTTTGAATTTTTGTTCCAATCGGGGGTTATCAACATTTGAATTTTTATTATATATTTTGACATAAATGTTTTGTACAGAAAACAAAATATCTTAAAATATTCAATATTTTGGATTTAAGGGTTTATAGTTTGGTACGCATACATACATACTATAGCCATCGACACTAGTTATCATCAACTAGTTATTTCCAATATCTATGAATTCGATATTTTTTATTATTTTACAATTCTTTGGGAGACCAACAGCTATCCACAACAGTTTTTAAATTAGGATAACAACTAAACAGCCAATTATAGGTCTCCGCTGATAGGAATATTACTTTTATTATTCTATTTGGCTGATATATTTTGACTATACCTTCTATTGATATTTGTGTTTCACATAATAATATATTCTGCATTGTTTCTCTACCATTCTCAAATGAGAATTAGATTAGATCCATTTAAGACACAACATCGTATTGCTGTAAATTGAATGACCAATTTCTTTTGAAATTAAATGTTTATGAAAATCCATACTAATAATCAAATTATACATACAAACAGTAAACACATTCTTCATTGACCAAAGATACGTGAACATCGTAACATTCACTTATACTTTCACTGCTCTGTAACATACATATATTATACCTAATTATTTATAAACCCCAATCACGTAAAAATAACGTTGTATTTACATATTATTATGTCAAATTACGGACTGTCTGCTGAACGTAACACACTTGCCATTTACATTCACATTGACTGAATTTTTTACGATCCGTAAATATATGTAATAATTTGAGTAATGGAGTTTAAATATCTTGGATGAATCATTAGTAGCTAGGGAGACCTGTACAATAAATAAAGCTGCTTTGATATCAGGATGTCTTAGAGATTCCATTTGGAAAAATATACATATGAAACTCGATAGTAAGGTCAAAATGGGTCAAAATCTACAAAATATGCGTAAGACCAACAGTCACATATTGTATACTTCTTGAACGTAATCTCGACTGAGGACCTAGCAATTGCGGATCCTACGATGCATTACCGGAAACACTCTTCGAAACCGAATAAGAAATACGGACATCCGGAACACGTGCAGTAAATAAGACATCGTGAGGCGGGGAAAAACAGTGAAGACGATACTGGAATGAACATGTAATAGAAATAGAATGCCATAAACTAGATTTCCACGTATCGTGCTTCATGGAAACCCTGAAGGCAGAAGACTCCAAGACAGACCCCCGAAAAGATGGCGGAACAGCTGGTAGTCGACTACCCAGGAAACAAGTACAGCGACACACAGAGATCATTCAGATCCATAGAAGGATGAAGACGAATAACGAAAGATGTTAACGTCGTCTTGAACTAAACAAATATTTAAGAAAATATAGTCTTAATATTTGTCATATAATTCCTGATAAACTTTCTTTCTGCACCATCAAATTCCCTTACATTATCGCTCTGATTACTTTATTTAATGGTATAATATGATTGTTGAGAAATGACAATTGTATACATACTTCTGAAGGTTTCTCGTTGCTCTATTTATTTACATGGTTTTTTTTTAGATTGAAAATATCTCTATTCATGTAAACAAGTAAATTAATATATTCATGGATTCTCTAAACAAAACGTAAATGATTGTGCTGCAGGTGAAAGAAATCGGTCGAGGCGAAGTTCTAACTCGCGACCTCTGGATTGTCAATCCAGTGCGCTAGTCCCTCTGCCTCCAACCAATCTGGAGTTTAATTTAGAAGAGAAAGTTAGCTAGAAGATGTTGCCATATAAGGTAGTAAAATTGCATGTGTACACCTTTTTGTACATAAAATAAATAAAGAAAAAAGAGCAGCAAAAATCATGTTTATTTTATTATTGGTAGATTTATTTATGGAATTCCTTGACACTATTTACATATATTATCGAGATAAATACACAATAAAAGAAAGAATGATTATTGTTTTGAAGGTTTTCATGTTAATACATAGGTAAAAACATTGCTTGTTATAAAATAGTGTTGACGGAATAAATAGTATAAGTATAAATTAGATTCCCACGCTGTTCGTTGGTCCAAGAGAACAGAGGGCTCCATACCATACCATACCATACACAACTCAACAAACTATGATCTCACTGCAACAAACATTTTAATTGACGATCAATAACATGCTACTATACAATACATACTTATTATATAAACATTTTCAACTATAGTAATCGGCAAATAATTTGAGAAATCACGTGGGCTGCGCAGAGTGCAATATTGAGTTTTTTGCTTGGTTGACACGTGAGAAATCCCACCCCCCTCCACGACGATAATTCACAAGTTATTTGGTGGAAAATATAGCTTTATATGAATTATTGCTGATGACTCGTTTTATACATATATTCGTATAGTTATCGGGAAAGAACCTGAGAAATCACGTGGGCTTCGCAGAAATTTGTGATTGTTTGCTTGGTTTGTTTCGGTACAAACATCTGAAATTTCTTAAGTCATTCGGCGATATTTATACCCCGAAAACTATATTCTAACTTGATATTTTATTTTCACTAGGGAAACATACAGCAGTAAACATAAAATCAAACTATAAGAACACTTAATTAATAAAAATACTGCCAAGACGATACTGTCTCATATTATTTGCTAAAACTGCGCAGCGTCTATTTCCAGTTTTAATTAAAATTGCCCTACCTACATTTGGGTCCCTGTTGCGCTAGACTTAGAGGAATACATTAAAATAAATTTTGCTAAGTAACTACAATATTCGAAAGAAAATCTACCGTATTTTCAAATCGTAAAACTGATATTTACTCCTGCAATTATTTCCCGTCGAGACTTGTGATGTAACTACATAATATGTGGTTCAAGATCCATTGGGAAGAATATGCCAAGACGATATGATATCGATGTCAATGGGCGTCGTACATGATTCGAATTAGTTGCCAACAGGAATGGCTAAACAGAACAGAAGGATTGTAAGTGGCGCCAATTAACAGGGAGTAGATTTATGCAGAAATCAATTCACCGGGTTTTCACAGATTTATGTACAAATATTCAATATTTTTTTTAATTCATTGGGTCCCATGTCTCGTTCATCGCTGGTCTGCTCCCGTAATAAGAAAATTTAATCTTTGATAATACGATATTCATTTTTGTATGCGCCATACTGGAGGGTCGCAGCAAATAACACGAGAGGTTGGAGGTAAAAGTTTCTGGATTTCGAGGCTCGATATGCTGTAGAGCCATCGAAGAAGAATACGATATTCGTGGTTTTGTTAAAATCCCCAAAAGCCGTCAAAGGGTAAGGCTCTCATGAAGCCACTTTCAGAACCTCAAACAACAGACTAATATCTCTCAAAACAGAATTGACAATGCCTAGTATAATTGCTTGGGCAAATATAACTAGAGAATTTACGCAGCGGGAGTCTCGAACACTGATGAAAATCTCGGCTGGTGGCGGTGGCGTCGTCAGGCGCAATGTCCGTCGTGCCGTGGGCGAAATATGGGCGAAGCGCCAAACTGCGTTCATGTATCACACAGACATACTGACCATAATCAATGTACTATTTCATACACAAAATAAACAAACACCCACCAAACATCTAAACTTGTGATAAGATTTGCATTTCATTCAAAAATCTAATGAGTTAATGAAATTTTTTGATGCGTCTGTTATCGTATGTGTGCTGAACTCATAGTGTCTTACGTCACTACGAAAAACTGGGTAAGCGTCGGATTTTAAGCAAATTGCAAATAGTAATTATGTTTGGTTAATTCGATATTTGCAAATGTTTGATGTCTTTGTAGACAAAACACAGACAATATCCAATATTCAGTGTATTTATTTTCGATATTAACATGTTTTTGTATGGCACGTTTACATTTCCGTCTGATTTTCAAAAGCTCTAAATTATTAATAATGTTGGTTTCTTCATATTCCAAAATCATAATAAATGTTCGTACCCAATGAAGGTTTTGTAGTTGCTCCAGCCATAGAATAATAATAGCTCCAGCACAATTTCAACTCACCTATGAACAACATCCAACCATCGCACATTCTAAAGATGTGAACAGTTAACTATAGGAATGTTTTATGTTTATAGAATGTTTTTAGTGAATTACTCTGTGTGAAAGTAATCTTTATGTATTTGACAGTATAATGTCAGCGTATTCTACAAATCACTCTTTTGATCAATTAATAGAGTGAATAAAACCATTTTTTAAAATTAACTCTTTATTGGTCGCGCTATGGTCCTTTCCCCGTAATTTTTTTTAAAATAGCGTGTGATTTTGTCAACTTGTGGTGGATTTTTTCGGAATCCCCCCGTGTATTCCTCACTCATACCGAGATAATGACGAGCCGCAATGTTTATCTCAGTTATCACCGGGAGGTATCGGTGCAACGACATGTGAAGAGTGTGTCGGTCGAATCAACCATAGCGCGACCAAATTCTTATGCCCTTTTCGGAACTCCAACATTTTAATTTTTGTATAATAAAACGTAAGTACTTGATTTTTATCATATTTTTTCTCAAGTATGCTCTCTATTAAATTTTACATGTTATTTTAAAGTTTTGTGACATGAAGTATATTTTTTTCTTTTTTTTAATTTTTTTTTTATATTGATTTAATATTTTTTTTAATTTTGATTTTTTTTTATTTTTACAGTTTAATATTGACGGTTGTTGAAAAACAATAAATTACAACAATAAATTTGGTTTAGATTTTTATTATGGATTCAAAATATCAAAAGTTTTTCCAACTCACCTCTTCAATTATTTACTGAAAAAATAAATAAAATAAACCTCTTCTGCACCTTAAATATTCGATTTATTTAAAAAAAGGTGTCACTAATATATACTTGAAATAATTATAAAACATATATTTAAGAGAAGTATCCTTTTTAATGTTCTTTATTAATTAAAAAAACATTTTTTCCAAGACTACCGCTTTTACGGGGAAAAAACCACAACGCGACCAAAATCGTTTCAAAATTTGGCGCGACCAATAGAGTGCTAACACTTTTCACTTCGATATTATGAGATAATCTAAGGAAAGCAGTAAAAAATACTGCTTCCGACTGCTAAGAAGCACCAAAAAATTCTCGAATACCTCGGACGATTGACGCTGTTGAACAATTAAATGGAAATTGTGTGCAATTCAATTACCTTGACTATTCTCCTGCACCAAGAACATCCAACCAAGAGAAGTATGACAGTGACGATGGATAGGGCCGCTAAGAGGGAGGGCGCCAGCGCCCCCAACTCCAGTCCCGGTGGCGCTCCTATAAAGTACAAAAACAATTTTTAATATGCAATTAAAATATTTCAAATTTATATAGGTATTTTTTTTTGTAAGGCAGCCAGTCCCTATAAAGGACTGTTTGTACTAAAGACGTTGATCAATGTGTATATGCAGTCAATAGCGCTCTAAACTGTGTGCAGCATAAGGAATCGACTACCTACTGTGAGAACAATAGTATAACTCTACTGAGTGTGAAAAATAATTAGATATTGTGGGGAATTACAGTATAACTATATTTTTCTGTATGAACTTGTGCAGCAGTTTATAAATTTCAGTTTATCCTACCAATAAAAGATAATATAGACAGAATATAAAACATTCAAAACAAATTTCTAAAGCATCTTGACTACAGGAACCGACAACATCATAATGACCTGTCTCTTTCCCGAATACACCACAAGCTAATGTCCTTGGAAAACAGACGAACTGTATTTGACATGACATTCCTGCACAAAATAGTGAACAGTATTATTGACACCGATGCACTTCTTGCGAAAATTCCCTTCAACATACCGACGAGACAAACTAGAGAAAAATATACATTCAGACTTCCCATCTGTGGCACAAATTATACACAGCACTCTTTCATATACAGAGCATGCAGAAATTATGATTCTTTCTTCTATGACATTGATCTCTTCAACTCATCACATAGAAGATTTAAATTATCCATTTTGGCCACGTTCCCTCATCGCTCTGAGTGATCTTACGCACGCTTCACATAACGCCCCGTTTCCTTTTCCTACAGCAAAAAATATTATGTTACTGTTTCTTTTTCAATTCATGTTTTTTAACCAGTAATATTCATCAAACATTTTTGGCTTATTTGTTGTATTACTGTCTACTTGTCCTATGTACTAAATTGGCTGTATGTTTGTTTTCAATAAATAAAATAGAAAATAAAGTATCGATAGTGGGAATTGGAAATTTCATGCAATATTCATATAACTCACGACACAGAAATATGCACCACGAAAGGCGGAATTTTTTATGAGAATTTCAGACCCGCCAGTCGATGGAAACAAGTAGCGAAGTGATTCACAAAAAGTGGTAATTATCAAAATACAACACAATAATGGCACTTTTTTTAAAATAAATGGATAATTTCCAGTTTTTTATACGGAGCTTCCATACTTCTGAAAGCTGCAAGTGATAATCTGTATGACGCGAAAGTTTCTTATAATTGATTTATCAAATGTTGCTAGTTTTAAATTAAAGGGTGTGTAGGATTTTAATACTTGAAAAACAAAAATTATCTATACAGTTATGTTTGTCAAAAATGTAATTTTCATATATCACGTATTCTCTACTAAATGACATAGGTCGACGTAAAATTGATTAGGAAAATAACTTTGTATTGGAGACGTTGGGGGTTGTTTGAGAAATGGATAGAATATCTCATATTTTTATGAAGTGTGAATTTTGCCATTTGGAGTTAATATTTTTAATTGGATTTATTATTTTTATTTTAATGGATGTCATTTTTATGCATTTATTAGTACTTAGTGGTGATAAGTAAAATAAATGTGCGAGGAATACGCATAATTTTAAGCCGTAATCATAATAAATTATAATATTGAAATGAAATGACGTATTGGTCTCTACCCTGGCGTACCTATATAAAAGCAGGGGAAAGATGGCAGGGGAGAAACATTTTCATTTAAACGAGATGAACTTATGACTGTAAATCGCACAAAAATAATACAGAAATGTGACGAAATAAAGATGGCTATTACCAAAGACCTTATATACTAAATATAGACTGATAGTTACGAATGGTGATACGTACAACATTTGGTGATAAGGGGGCGGGGACACGACTAACCATTTTATCGTCAAAGTTAGTCGCTTGCGGTGTGTTGTGGTGAACGGTTATAGAAATAAAAAATAATTTTAACCAAAAATGGTGCAGTGTGCAAATTGCTCCTATAAGAATCAAATTCTTGTGCAGGAATTCATCGGTAAGTAATTTTAAATATTTCGAATAAACTTATATGTTAGTCATTTTGATACATAGCGCTGTGTGAAGAAATACGTCGAGTCCAAAAATAATATTTTTTTTATAAATTTTTATCATCGTTTTCAAATCCCATGTAATGTTGAACTTCTATTAGGTTCCCACAATTGTATCGTAAGAATTTTTAACAGGGTATACGAGCATTTAATAACTAGTATTAATGTAAACACTTTTCGTTTCTTCCAATTATCACTGTAATTCTTTGTGGTGGGCAAACAAATTGGATATTTATATTTTTTTATTACTTTGAATGTGTCTCAAATTTACGTTTTTTTACTATAGATTTCCAAAAGAATCGACGAGGATAGGTTTATAGGGCCGAATTGGAGCGCTAATGTCCATAGTAGGATCTGCTCAAGACATTTTAAAACATGTGATTTTTTTGTGACGAAAACCGGGAAGAGGACACTCAGAAGAACTGCTGTACTCAGTGTATGTATTATGGTGGTGCAACTACTTTGTATTATGGTGTGATCGTACATTTACATACAATAATTATATGGATAGAGTAATAGTTTGAGTTGGTTATCCATCTACTTTGAGTACAGTGGAAATGTCATGGATCATGTAGTATTCACTGGTTACATCCATTTTCATATATAATTACCATGATGGTAAAATAATAATAAAGTAGTGATTTTTTGGTTTTATTTAGTATATTTTTTCTATTCAACTCGTGTTTTAGAAAAAATATTCCTGTCCAAAATATTACATCTATACCGTCTATTATCACGACAGTTTCATGGATGTATACATAATATTTTCTAATAAATTCAAAGTTTTATCGTAATCATAGGGAAGTTCATAATTATTCATTAAATTAATTCATAAAAAATAAAGTCGCAAAATTACAAATATCTACTTTTTTACGCGATTAAGGGTTTTAAGTAATGCTCTTTCATATGACACTAATAACAACCAATAAAACGTAGTTGGAATACTTATACCTTCATTTCATATTATACCAGTGCACATATAACTTATTTTAACATTTTTTTGTAAAAATTGAATTTAGTGACGATACTATTTCATACAAATTTGTATGTTAGAATACATAATATCTACGGGAGCTCTGAATAGTTTGATACTTAATCTCCTTACATACATACACACCATCAAGCTGTTTGCAGATTCGGGGTAGGAATGAAGGACCGACCTCCATATTATCCTATCTAGATATACATTTATTATTATTATTATAACAACGTTCTCGTTCTCACTAATTTTAAATCTTCTGAAATTAATTTCTAAGTCTATATTTGTAAAATTTACTAATATTCTGTAAAAATCTTTAATTTAATTTCAATAATTAAGAATATTATGTGTTCTTGATGATAGAAAATAAGTATTGTACTATGAATTATTATGTTTTCAAACACATTTTATGTTATTCTTTATCCCCATTTTCGATGAACGAATATCCATCAAAGAAATAATAAAGGTGAATTATGTCCACGACACCGAACGATTTAAGAACAGTATTGTATATAAAAATTGATTTTGGTATGTATTCATAAATTGACTCGATATATTACCGTTTCACCTGCTAGAATTGAAAGGGGTGGCCTGTTTCTACGATGTATGCCGGACGCGGCCGACTATACCCGAATACCCATCCCGCAACCCTCCCACATCCCCCCGCAGGTACGTACAAAAAGTTTCATACTAATGTCACCTAACATTCTGTCTATATATTATTATAAGGTCTTTGGTTATTACAATAAATTAAGAATATCGATGAATAATTAATAAATTGAACTCACTGCAGGGGAGAGACCGGAATAACTAACTAACTTACCTACAACACGCAATATATCATGATCAAACTGAGTGTCAATGATGCCCGGATGGCTCGCATGACGTTTGTTGTTAACTTCATGTGAACTAAAAATGATCAAATTCGTAGCAGCCAAAATTTGTTTGATATTTTGTTTATTAATAATCTATCTGCTGAACGTACAACACAATCCATCCCTGTCCGTAATACAGAATTTCTCAGCTCATCTACTTTACAGCTTTTCTTTAATTAGGTACTCAATAACTATGTGTCGTAGAAGCAGGGATGGCGAACCCTTTTGAGTCTGAGTGCCATTTTTATTTATTTTTCTATATGTCGCGTGCCACATGCCATGGAAATAAAAATGCATCAAATGTTTGTGTAACTTCAGATTTTTAATATAAACAAAGCAAAGATCAAAAATAAATAAATAAGTACATATTAATGGAAAAATAAAAGAAACAAAAAATAGACTTAATAAAAAAAATGTAGAACCCTAAAACTTCATTATAAGTGAGATTGTTGTTGTTGGATGCTAGATGCCAAATCTTTCATATCGGGTTCATAGCTGGTAGATTTTAATAGAATACAAGCAGTAATACTTTCGTCTGTAAGTCTACTTCTTATGTCTGATTTAATAAAGTTAATTGATGAAAATAATGATTCACAGGAGTAAGTCGACGAAAAATATGTTAAAATGTCCATTGCTATTCGGAACAGCTCATGCGTGCCGGGAGTGATGTGTATTACAAAAAAATTCACCTCGGGGGACTAGCACCGTGCGGGAAGTATTAAACAATGTGTTCTATTTCCTTCGTTTGTTAAACTATTGATGAAAGAAGAAAATACACATGACTATCTAAATAATTTTTGAATCTTTTTGTTCCATTTCGAAAACTTTTATGAATTTTGTGAAAGTATAATCAATTTTATATGTTTCTCATCATTCGCATGTCATGCAAAATCGGCACGCGTGCCATAGGTTCGCCATCCCTGTCGTAGAGAAATGATTTTTTTTCTCTGAAAAGGCTAGCGTCCATACAGGCGGAGCGGACGGAGCGCTTTAGACGGCAGTACGTCCACAGAGACGCACCAATCGGATTACCGACATAACTGTCATTTGGATTTGTTGACAATTTTTCATAGTAAATGCAAATACACAAATGATTATGTTTTCGGCTTAGTAATCGCATGCTTGTCTCATACATGATTTTACTCGATGAAAATAAAAATTAATGTAAAAAATATATAGCCCCATAGCCTTTCAAGGATATACACATCTTAATGCGAAAATTCTCAGCTGATATTGCACGATTGAGTAACAAACATCTAAACATGCAAACATTTGAATTTATAATATTACTAGTGAACCCCCGGCAAACTTCGTATTGCCTGTATAATTAAAAATAGCCCTTCATTACCACCCGTCGCTTCAGACCCTTCAGTACCTCCCATCCCTTCAGTATTTCCCGTCCCTTTAGTACCACCCGTCCCTTCAGGCCGTTCAGTAGGTACCTCCCGTCCCTTCAGTACCTCCCATCCCTTCAGTACCTCCCGTCCCTTCAGGCCCATCAGCACCTCCCGTCCCTTCAGCACCTCCCATCCCTTCAGTACCACCCATACCTTCAGGCCTTTCAATACCTCCCGGTCCTTCAGTACTTCCGTCCCTTCAGTACCTCCCGTACCTTCAGTACTTCCCGTCCCTTCAGGCCCTTCTGGCACTTCAGGCCCTTCAGTACCTCCCGCCCTTCATGCCCTTCACTACCTCCCGTCCCTTCAGGCCTTCCAGTACCTTCCGTCCCTTCAGGCCCTTCAGTACCCCCCGTCCCTTCAGGCCTTTCAATACCTCCCGTCCCTACAGTACCTCCCGTCCCTTCAGTACCTCCCGTCCCTTCAGGCCCTTCAGTACCTCCCTTCCCTTCATTACCTCCCGTCCCTTCAGTAAGTTATGAAAAAGTTTAATTCCCGAAACAATCCTGGGAAGACCTGCGAAGAGATGAAAGTACAGTTGGACCTTATTCTCCTAGGATACTCCACCTTCATAGGTAAAATGACCAAATACACGATGAAGAAGAAGAAGAAGAAAAAAGTTTGAATCCAGAAACTGTCCTGGAAGATCTGCAAAGAGATGGAAGGACAGTTGGAGCTTCTTCTTCCAGAGTTATTCATAGGTAAAATGACCTAATAATGTTTTCAGTTTTTTGCGTAATATGCCTTCTACTGAAGTGCATGTCGCGTAATAAAATGCCGTAATAAAACGGGCATTAACGCGATAAACATAACATTTACAACAATTATACAATATGAAGAAAAAACAACTAATATTGAATTAGTCATCATTAATATCCAATAAGTTGTTTAAAGTCAACCCACACGATGCCGTAATACGACCTTCAATTCAATGTCTGTCTACATCATCACTGATCACTAATCTACGAGTCAATATAAAAATTCAAATTATTACGTGCATTTTCGTTGTAGATATATACAAAATGTCGATATTTTTTTAAATGAATTATGTCATTGAAACAATAACATATTTATTATTTATTTATTAAAAATCCTTTTTTACAAGTATAATAATATCAGAATAAGTATAATATAACTTTATACAGTAGTAAATAAAATATATAGGTTATCTAAAGTAAAAAAGCAATCAATATGTTAGTGTGTGTGTGTATGTGTGTGTGTGTGTGTGTTTGTCTCACGCCTTTTGAAAAACCAAGAGCATCTAAAAATCTAATTTATGTGCGAACGTGTACCAGTAGGTATATCTGATGCAGTGTCACGCTAAAAATAATGCGATTAAAATGCTGAATTTTAAAGATATTTCAATAATTATTTTTTTCCATTTTTTTTCATACAAAATTTTCCAAGTCATATCTGTCAAAAAAGTGTACATTTTGCACGCAAATATCTGTTAGTTTAAAAGTTAGAAGTACGTATTTACACGAAAAAAATATATTTTCAAGTATAACTTAGCTTTTAAGTGAAAAACATGGTGAATATTTTGTCTAATTATAATGTTTAACTTATTTTTAAAGTAAGCGTTTTGTACAAATGTACATATAACCCCGCCATTTTAATATCTTTTCATACGATATTTAATTTTCCTACCGAATGAATATGTTCTTTAAAATAATATACCTTTGAAATAAATGTGATTATGAAATAATAAAATGAAACACAAGACATTACAGCAAGTTTTAAGACATATATTGTAAAAGTCTGTTAATTATTAGTAAAGATATAGGCGTAATAAAATTGCATAATTTGTTTAAAATATTTGATTTTTCTGACACTTTTCATTTTTATGGCATCGAACAAACCAATGTAGGTACCTACATATTCAAAAAATGTCTCCATAACATTTGATATTTTTCACATGTTGGAACATGGTTACTATGGTAACGGACACATTCTGATATTCAAATAAAATTTGTTATAAATCGAATTCGAATTAATTTAGAACATCATTGTAGGTAGGTACCTACATACCTAATACTTACTACTTAAAAACCAAGAATATACTGATTTTGTATAGGAAAATTATTAAACTATTTTAGGTTAACTACAATACACATTCAATATACCTACAAACTATTTCCTATAGTGAAATTCTTCTTTTTTCTATGTAGACCTTTGGGTGATTTTTTCTACAAACTATTTCTTGGGGTTTAAATCTTCTTCCTCTTCTTTTGTGAAGTCATTTGGGACAGTTAATAAATAAACTATTTCCTATAGTCTAATTTTTCTTTTTCTTAATTTATGTAGACCTTGGGTGAGTTTTTATACAAACTATTTCCTATAGTCTAATTCGTCTTCTTCTTCCTTTATGTAGACCTTTTGGTTAGTTTTTAAACAAACTATTTTTAAACAAACTATCCTTTAGTCTAATTCTTCGTTTTCTTATTTTATGTAGATGTTGGGTGAATTT
This sequence comes from Molanna angustata, assembly GCA_963576475.1. NCBI lineage: Eukaryota > Metazoa > Arthropoda > Insecta > Trichoptera > Molannidae > Molanna > Molanna angustata. The sequence goes on from OY754965.1 coordinate 25,214,443, forward strand.
TATATAAAATATTTCCTATAGTTCAATTCATCTTCTTCTTCTTTTATGAAGACATTTTGGTCAGTTTTTTATATAATACATTTCCTAATGTGTAATTCTTCTATTTCATCTTCTATGTAGACCATTGGGTCAGTTTTTATTACAAACTATTTGTTATAGTTTTATACTTCTACTTCTTTTTTTATTTAGTCTTTTGGATTAGTTTTATGTCTAATAGTCTATTATAACGAAATATTATAAACAACATGCATACTTGATGAAAATACATAAAAACGAATGGGATGTGACCAACACTAGAATCTTCTCATTACTTTTGTTCAATCAAACTTACACCATTTATTATATCATCATATATTGCTTAATTTTCAATAACTACACATTTCATTTTGATGACAATATATAAAAAATCGGGGTTGTGGCCATTGCTGGATCTTCACAACGTTTATATTCATATTAAAAACTATTTAACATAGCTTAAGTCTTCTTCTTCTGTAATGTAGACTTATGTGTCAGTTTTAAGTCTATCAGTTTTATTGTGCAAAACTATAATAAACTATATGCACACTTGACGAAAAATATAAAAACGAATGGGATGGGACCAACACTAGAATATTTTCAGTACTTTTGTTTAATCAATTTTTAAACCATTTCCCATCATCCAAAATTACTAAATATTTAAAACACATTATTTGCGTTCGATGACAATATATAAAAATAGGGGTTGTGGCCAAATCCAAACTCTTTACGACGTTGTCTTTTTATAATAAGTCATATTTAAGATCATTTCCCATAGTCCATGCGTGCAGAAATTGTATGTGCTTATATATAAAAGCAAATGGATTGTGGCCATCACTTTAAGATTTTACACCGCTTAAACTCAATTAAATTTCAAACTACTTTTCATACTACGGTTAAAAAAAATTATGCGTGACAATATTTTGTAGGTATATAAACGATTGCTTATTCCTTCACTAATTTACATTCTTGGCCAACGGCGGGACATAAAAGCTAGTCTAAAGTAATAAAGCAATCAAAATGTTAGTGTCTGTGTGTGTGTGTGTGTGTGTGTGTTTGTCTCACGCCTTCTGAAAAACCAAGAGCATCTAAAAATCTAATTTATGTGCGAACGTGTACCAGTATACCTGATGCAGTGTCACGCTAAAAATAATGCGATAAAAATGCTGAATTTTAAAAATATTTCAATAATTATTTTTTTCATACAAAATTTTCCAAGTCATATCTGTCAAAAAAGTGTACATTTTGCACGCAAATATCTGTTAGTTTAAAAGTTAGAAGTACGTATTTACACGAAAAAAATATATTTTCAAGTATAACTTAGCGTTTAAGTGAAAAACATGGTGAATATTTTGTATAATTATAATGTATAACTTATTTTTAAAGTAAGCGTTTTGTACATAAACGCCGCCATTTTAATATCTTTTCATACAATATTTCATTTTCCTACCGAATGAATATGTTCTTGAAAATAATAAACCTTTGAAATAAATGTAATTATGAAATAATAAAATGAAACACAAGACATTACAGCAAGTTTTAAGATGTATATTGTAAAAGTCTGTTAATTATTAGTAAAGATATAGGCATAATAAAATTGCATAATTTGTATATAATATTTGATATTTCAGACAATTTTCATTTTTATGGCATCGAACAAACCAATATAGGTACCTAGATATTATTCAAAAAATGTCTACAAACCATTTGATATTTTTTACATGTTCTATGGTAACGGACACATTCTGATATTCAAATAAAATTTGTTATAAATCGAATTCGAATTAATTTAGAACATCATTTTAGGTAGGTACCTACATACCTAATACGACTTAAAAACCAACAATATACTAATTTCGTATAGGAAAATTATTAAACTATCTTAGGTTAACTACAATACACATGTCATTCATTCTACAAACTATTTCCTATAGTGAAATTCTTCTTTTATTTAAGTAGACCTTTGGGTGATTTGTTATACAAACTATTTCTTGGAGTTTAATTCTTCTTCCTCTTCTTTTGTGAAGTCATTTGGGACAGTTCATAAATAACTATTTCCTATAGTCTAATTTTTCTTTTTCTTAATTTATGTAGACCTTGGGTGAGTTTTTATACAAACTATTTCCTATAGTCTAATTCATCTTCTTCCTCTTCTTTTATGTAGCCCTTTGGGTGAGTTTTTATACAAACTTATTCTTATTATCTAATTCTTTTTCTTCTTATTTTATGTAGACCTTTGGGCCAGTTTTGATACCAACTATTTCTTTTAACGTATTTCTTCTTTTTCTAATTTTATGTAGACCTTTGTTGAATTTTGTATAAACTAACTTCCTATAGTCTAATTTTTCCTCTTTTATGTAGACCAAGGGAGAGTTTTCATGCAAACTTTTCCTTTAGTGTAATTCTTCTTCGTCTTCTTTTATGTTGACCTTTGCGTTAGTTTTTATACAATCTATTTCCTGACGTATAATTATTCTTCTAATATGTAGAGCTATGGGTCAGTTTTTATATTAACTACTTTCTATAGTCTAATTCTTCTTTTTCTTATTTTTTGTAGATCTTTTGGTTAGTTTTTATACAAACTATTTCCTTTAGTCTAATTCTTCGTTTTCTTATTTAATGTAGACGTTGGGTGAATTTTATATAAAATATTTCCTATATTTCAATTCATCTTCTTCTTCTTTTATGAAGACCATTAGGTCAGTTTTTTATATAATACATTTACTATTGTGTAATTCTTCTATTGCATCTTTTATGTAGACCATTGGGTCAGTTTTTACTATTTGTTATAGTCTTATACTTATTCTTTTTTTTCATTTAGTCTTTTGGGTTAGTTTTAAGTCTTATAGTCTATTGTATAGAAATATTATAAACAACATGTACACTTGAAGAAAATACATAAAACGAATGGGATGTGACCATCACTAGAATCTTCTCAATACTTTTTTTCAATCGAAATTTACACCATTTATTATATCATCATATATTGCTTAATTTTCAATAACTACATATTTGATTTTGATGACAATATAATAAAAAATCGGGGTTGTGGCCATTACTGGACTCTTCACAACGTTTATATTCAAATTAAAAACTATTTAAGTCTTCTTCTGTAATGTAGATCAGTTTTATTGTGCAAAAATATAATAATCTATAGGTATGCACACTTGACGAAAAATATAAAAACGAATGGGATGTGACCAACACTAGAATCTTTTCAGTACTTTTGTTTATTTAATTTTTAAGCCATTTCCCATTATCCAAAATTACTAAATATTTAAAACACATTTGCGTTCGATGACAATATATAAAAATAGGGGTTGTGGCCAAATCCAAACTCTTTACAACGTTGTCTCTTTATAATAGTCAGTCATATTTAAAACCATTTACCATAGTCCATGCGTGCAGAAATTGTATGTACCTACTTATATATAAAAACAAATGGGTTGTGGCCATTACATTAATGATCAAGTGATCATTAATGATCACTTGATCATTTTACATCGCTTAAACTCAATTAAATTTCAAACTACTTTTCATACTACGAATTAGCAAATATTTTTTGTGACAATATTATATAAACGATTGCTTATTCCTTCACTAATTTACATTCAAACTAGTACTTACTATAATAAAGTTAAAAGTTAAAGTTTAAGTCATAAGTATATACCTACATCTTTATATATATAAAATTCTTCTGTACGTGTGTATGTCACTGAACTCCTCATAAACGGCAAAACCGATTTTGTTGAAACTTTTTATGTGTATTTATGTGAGTCCCTGAATGGTTCAGATTTACAAAAATAAATTTTATACATTACTTAATATGTATTAAAAATATCAATTGTTATAAATATTTTCGGAATATGCATTTTGAATACTGACAGCATTGCTTTCGATATGTCATCATATTATGCAATATTAGTTATCCCATTAAAACTTGATGTTTTTCTCAACAAGAGGCAAGACTGATATGTGGGTATACACGTATGTGTCGTGCTTCCTTTTATAAGGTAATCCACACCCGCACACCTGTCGCTGTGGGATATGCCGTGATGATAGTGTGTTGTATTTTTATGTTTTTTAAATCAGCTACTAACAGGCATGCCAACGTTCGTGCAGGACAACGTTTGTCGGGTCCGCTAGTAAATATATATATATATATATATATATATATATATATATATATATATATATATATATATATATATATATATATATATATATATATATATATATATATATATATATATATATTTAATTTGTGGATTAGGCTACTCTACTACCTAATAGGCTATGCCTGTCCCAGAGTAGCGTTATCCAACTGTCGATTTGTTCAAGAGAACTTTGTTCTCTTAACATATCGACAATGTTTCAAGCCAGGATACGCGACATTTTTCACGGCTTTTCCAACTTAGAAGTCAAAAAAACACCAACTTAGAGGCTTCGCAGCATATATGTTCTATGTACGGATTTACTCAGAATTCGGAGTAGAACATTTCGTGTATCTGTGTGTCCGTCCGTCCCTTATAACTTTTGATCCACTCAATGTACAGATCCTAAAATTTCAAAATATATAGAAAGTCATAGGCCTACAAAACTTTTATATTCAGAATTTTGAATATTTGTTTCAGTCAGGAGTAATCAACTTTTGAATTTCTACTTAATTTTCCATATAGGTATCTCAAAAACCACAAAAATAGTACTCTGAAAATTGGTATAAGTAAATATAAACAAAAACAAAAACTCAAATTTATTTTTTTAAAAAAATCCAGAGATTATCAAACGTTTTTTATTAAGTAAAACATTTTTTTATGGTAATATTGTGTTTAACTTCCTATATTTCCAAAATTTCACAAAATATCGAACGAATCCGAAAATCCCCAACTAGATACAAACAAGGTTGTAGTAGTATATTTCAAACTTTTTTAACAATTTTTATAAAAATTGAATTTAGTGACAACATCGTTTCATACAATTTGTAAGGCAGTAAACACTACACAATATCTCACTCAATAGTTTGATACCTACTTAATTTCCAATCATACATACATACCATCATGTTGTTTTCATATTCTGGGTAGGAAAAGTAGTCTGACCTCCATAATATCCTATCCTGACATACATACGTACATGTTTTATATAGAAAACAAAATATCTCAAAATATTTATTAATTTGTGTTTAAGTGTTTATAGTTTGGTAGATATTCTTTTATTATAATACATACTATCGTCATCGACAGTTGGATCTCACGTGTTACATAAAACTAGTATTAATTAAAAGGTAAATCCACAAATATAACTTTACAGTACTGATTCCTAAACTGTGTTCCGCGGAAGGGTCAATTTTAGTGCTTTTATAACAAAAACTGTGAAAAACGAGTGGGTTGTGGCCAACGCTAAACTCCTCACTAACAAGTCATTCTATAAATTATTCAAATTTTGTATGTAAAATATTCAGCATTTTCATGAATTAAGTTTGGTTAATTGTTTTTTATTTATTTTTATTTACCTAAATATTTTATTAGAAAAACTTGATAACTCTTCAATGCCATTTTATAAAAGTGATGTGTCTTTTTATCAATTTGAAAATAAAAATATCATATTTTAAATTTCCTGAGGTTGGGGTCACTTTGAAATATTTGACAGTTAAAAAAATTGAGAAGCACTTTTCAGATATCCTTCAAAATCTCATGGGATCTAAGTGAGTATTAGATATACATATTTGCAAAATTTGAAAAGAATCAAATTAGTACTTTAGTCTATAATCGATAAAGTAAAAATTAACATGCCGTACATAGTACACTGCACATAGCACATAGCACACACACACAGATACATTGTGATGAAACTTTCAGAATACAATCTCAGCATGATACTAGTTGATAATCTGCAAAAAAATAGCCTTAAAAATTGCAAAATCATAACTTCCCACTATATCCCCTTGGGTTAGTGAGGAGTAAAAAACATTCTTCAAATTCAATAAAGATTTTCGATGAAAAAATATAATCGAAAATTCAATCATGCAATAGGTGATTGTGTCTTAAAAATAAAATTTTTGTCAATTTCCTATTTTATTGTTGAGATAGGGTTCCGCCAAAAAATAGTAGATTTTCCATAGCAAAAAAAAAACTAAGAACCGCTGTTCTAATAAAATAAGACATACTTAATTCTGATCATCATTTTTGTCAAAGAATGATACAGGCGAATGTTAATGAGTGTTTGTTAGTAATCAAATAATTCAACTGTCGCTTTATTTCTCTTGATGAATCGACAGTAGTAAGCCAAGACGCGGGTACTACGAAGGAACATTTTGTATGGCATAGGGGACTTTTTGCATTAAAAAAACAACAACTTAGGGGCTTCGTAGCATTATGTTCTATATACAGGGTGTCACAAAAGTCAACGATAAGCTGAGTATTGGATGTAGTCTAGGTTATGACAGTTTATAAATAAATATAGAAAAAATCTATGTCTCTTAGTTATTGCAAGAGAATATTTTTTTTTAAAAACACCCTGGACGACATTTTTAAATGCTGTGGCTACAATTTTCGGAGTAGAACATTTTGTGTTTTGTGTATGTGTGTGTCCCCTTATAACTTTTAATCCACTTAATGCACAAGCCCAAAATTTCAGAAAATATAGGTCTACAAAACTATTATACTCAGAATTTAAGATTTTGAAATCTGTATAAATATATTAATGATAAAAATGATAAAAGTTCCATTATTCGTTACATAGTTCCATTATCCATTACATAGGATAACATATTTAAAACGAGTGGGTTGTGGCCAACACTAAATTCTCCACTACATAGTAAGTGTACATTTTTTTTTCTTGAAAGGTTGACAATCCCTTAATACATTTATATTAGTTTCCTAAACAAATATTACTTTCCCAGAGGACAAATTTAACCATAATACACTATACAGAAAAAAACATTGTCACGAAAATCATGGTAAGTACCTATGCACTCACTACATGATAGGTACATGTTGTAAAATTGATGTAAAACACACCACATTCTTCTATCTTTATATGTGTCAAGAAAGAAGAATGTGGTGTTCGGTTCTCTTTGTCTCCCCAGTAAGGAAGATGGCATGATAGTATGTATAATAATGGTATTAAATTCATAGTAGAGTAAATAAAAACATACGTCTATAGAAACACATACAATATGAATATGAAGTTGATAACTCAATTTTTCTATACAGAACATTGATTTATATATGTAAGTAGTACCTACATATAAATCAATGATACAGAAGCTATTTTATTTCCATACAAATTTGCGATTTCACACTTAATTCACATAACAGACAAGTTATTTTTTCCTTTAACTACGCCTGTGACAATCCCTGAATGCATTTATATTGTATAGGCTGGCCAATCTTGACTTTGGTATGACTCATCGCAAAAATATGTCGATCGAACAAAAATACTTCTGCTTTTAATGTATCTATTTCTTATTCTCTGTATATAAAAAAACAAAGACGGAAGATGAAAGTAAGTCGCAGTGAAAAAACCAAACTCCCATATAAAATGTTGAAACGTACGTCTTTTATAAATCATACACTTATTTCGAAGATACCACGTGACGTTTGTGAATGTGAATGACGTTTTAAAGAAATATTTCAAATCTTCGTCTATAGGGTGACAATTTGTCCTAGTGCGTATTTTTAAACAACAAAAACATTATTTTAACAAATAGAATGTATGCAATTTGTTTCATACACACCACAACCATTTATTTGTCATTGATATTTTATTATTTATTAAATATTTTGTCAAAATTTCTATAATATTCTTATTGTAATGATTACGAAACCATGTAAGGTACGTAAAATAATGTGCAAATATTAAAATATATGTACAGTTATTGAATAAAATTATACTCTTTAGAGAACTGCAGAAGCATGTGGTATCACCGAATATAATGTGTCCACGATAAAAAAGAGAATGAGTAGTGATACACCTCTATTAGAAACACCAAAAAAACGTAGAGTTATAAAAATTAATATGTCGACGTTGACAATTTTACAAAAGATGCAGTCAAAAGAAAAATATATGAAATGCATTCAAAATATAAGTTGAACATCTATAAAAATGAAATTGATTATGATTTATTACCCTTACTATTCTTTTCATTCTATCAATATTTGTCCATCATATCGGTTTTTCAAGTACCTATTGTGAGAATTTCAATAACTCAAAATAATGATGAAATATTTATATGTTTTTAGTAATACCTGTCACTTTGAAATCGCTCAAAACGAATGATGACACACCGGATATCGAGGACAGTGATTAAATGACATTGAATATTTACTAACGTGATGTGTTTAACATGACCTGTTTTACTTTTGAAAAATTGTTTATATTGTGTAAAGTCCTCAGTTGCAACATCAAATCACAGTAAACCTTCAACATACTCGAACCAGTTGCTTCTCGGACTCCTCCATTAACACAGCAGCCCTACTATAGAACAATCTTGACCGAATTCTGTGTTTCACCTTCTCTTATTATAAGATCGAAAAAATATATTATTAATTTATCAGATTGCAAACCTTCCCAAAGGCTACGTAGTGCACTACTTCGGAAGCGTAGAATGGACCCAATTCCTTATAGCTGCCCTTACGCAGACATGTTAAGTAAGGTAAGAATTAATAATTACATTCTTTATTGTCTTAAATGATGTAATAAGTGAAAATGGAAAGATGATCAAAGTTAAATAAAAAAATTGGGTCCATTGTAAACAAAATGATGGTCACCGTATTGACATCCAAATTACATGTACAAACATACGACTTACGACGGGTCGCATAGTTTTTTGATGACGTCATACTAAAGTCAAGCGTGGCCGGCCTATACCAAAAATTCTCTCAAAATAAAAAAATTGGAATCACTAATTACGGTAATTTCGCACCCGTTATATGGTGTTTTCCTCACCAACTAAGAAAACACTTGTTGTATTACTTCTCAGTTTGAATGAAGTCTTCGACAATAGTACAATTTGCGCTAATTACTTAACCGAGTACAAATTCCAAATAAAACGTAGCTATGCGTTGCTCGAACCGCCCATACAACTTCTATGAACATGTTTGCATCGCTTGTCGGCATGGGTTGCAGTTCTCTAAATAAGCTAAAAATTTATTTCCAAGTACATTAGGATCAAATGAATAAAATAAGAGCCTACGCAATATAAAAAAAAATATTTTGAAAAATAAGGGACACCCTATTATATATCGCAGGCGTCAATCCAGAAGGGAAGAAACATTTATTTCTGTAACAATTCAATTTATCCATGTACTTAGAGTTTTTTTGGAAAAATTAGCAAAAATTAAGCCTCATCGAGGAGTATTACCTAAATTTCAATAACTCATGAATTTTTTATATATCTTCCACATACGCCCCTCTGGCTCACTAATGTTTCTAGATGTGGACTCGATTTTTGCATGGAAAATTCATAATTATTGTAGGGCGTAAAAACAAATTTACTAAAAAGCTACGAATCATAGAGAAAAAAATATGTAGCTAAATATGAGACATATTTAAAAGTTTTGATAGCGAAACTGAGACAATTAGTCTAAAATACGCAACGGAAAGCCATATTTTTTTACAGATGATGAAGGTCTTAATAAAGTATCGTTTGGCATAAAAAAACCATGGGGGTATAATAAACCATTTTTGCAGATACACCCTTCTGGCTTGACGCCTGCGATATATATTATATTCAATCGTGTTACTTCAACTGGAAGAATTTATGTGATATCCTAAGATAGTACCTAAGATAATACTTATAAAATACTTATCAAGCCAGTCCTCACGTATACTTCCGAATCCTTGGTGATGACCAAACAAACTGAAGGATCCATAGCGGCTTTTGAGAGAAGGATCCTTCGAACGATCTATGGGCCAATAAAAGAGAATAATGGTTGGCGTCGTCGATACAACAGGAAACTATACGAGACCTATGAAGAGCTCGATGTGATCAGTTCCATCGAGATAGGGTGCTTAAGATGGGCTGGTCACATAATCCGAATGGACGACGACAACCCCACAAAACGCCTCACACTTTCTGTTCCACAAGGTTGAAGGAGACCAAGAAGACCAAGGACTCGATGGATGGACAGTGTCGATACCGATGCTTCTACAATAAATATTAGAAACTGGAGAACGAAGGCAACGGATAGACGGGAATGGAGGAGACTTCTGGATTCAGCCAAGGCCCACCCAGGGCTGTCGACCTTATGATGATGATGATAATATAAAAACGAAAAAATCCATAAATAGTGTGAACAATGTATTCTTAATATTATTATAATTGGGTGATTTTCAGATAAGAGCCAAATTGTTGTTAGGAAGTGGCAAATGATTTTTTGTTAAAATTAAATCTTTTCTTAGTATATTTCTATCCATGCACCTAGTTAATCTGTAACATGGCCAATACTTGACCTAGTTAATCTGTAACATGGCCAATACTTGACCTAGTTAATCTGTAACATGGCCAATACTTGACCTAGTTAATCTGTAACATGGCCAATACTTGACCTAGTTAATCTGTAACATGGCCAATACTTGACACTAGTAAAAGTAAGGAACAGTATGAACAGAAAAGACATGATGTGCAAATTTGGTTACAATTTGAACAGGAAAGTCTTGAGTGTTGGTTAATAAACAATGATATTTTTTGCAATTCAACTATGTGCCAACTAAAATCTACGCAATCTACGTAATTTCATTTTACAAAATTATCTACGAAAACAATTTTACTTCCTCTCAGAATACGGGTTGCCTCTTTGTTCAAATACCTACTGAATGAATGCTCAGTATCCCAGTACACAATACTTTCTTTCTCACCACATCTTTCTCCGTACAAGCAGAAAGATCACATCCCATCGCAACTTCGAGTTTCATTAACACTTTCAAAAGAAATCTGACGACTTATTTCCTTACATATAACACTTAAACTTGTCTCCTTATCAAATCCTTGTCCCCTCCCCTCCTTCTTTTTACTATTTTTACTGTTTTTTGTGTCATTATTCTATTCATTGCAAATTGGTACACATCATAAACAAAATTTACCTCACCAAATGGATATGTTTGGTTGGAAGATATTGCTATATGGTTGGTTGAAAGATATTGCTATATGGTTGGTTGGAAGATTGCTATATGGTTGGTTGGAAGATATTGCTATATGGTTGGTTGGAAGATATTGCTATATGGTTGGTTGGAAGATTGCTATATGGTTGGTTGGAAGATATTGCTATATGGTTGGTTGGAAGATATTGCTATATGATTGGTTGGAAGATATTGCTATATGGTTGGTTGGAAGATATTGCTATATGGTTGGTTGGAAGATATTACTATATGGTTGGTTGGAAGATATTGGTATATGGCAAAAAGCCCACCGTTGTGCACTTATTATGTAATTTATTTATTTAATATTGCTTCTCGGGCAACTAACAGGTCTTATGTCAAAAATTAATTTAACACGCACCCAATAACAAGTTGCCACATTCTGGAGACTTACGATATTTATCGTCTCACAGATCCAGACTGAAAACACAATTAAAAACTGTGTCTCCACCGGGAATCGAACCCGTTATAAGTCGTGTCCCTCGCTAATTGCAATAATTTTTATATCAATAAATAGATAAATGATTACCTATATACCTATTACGGGAAATCCCTTAGAGTTAAAAAATAAGTAAACTTAAGAAAAATGTATGGAGGATTCCGTTACAATTTATTCGTTTTCTGACACAATTTGAATTTCCCAATTTCACGTCTAGGAGGCAATTCTGCCTCCAAACCAATAGCGAGTTGCAATGATAACTACATGCTAACCTAACCAATTCAAACCAAACTTTTTGTAATAATAGGTTGGTTAGGTTTGTATGCAGTTATCATTGCAACTCGCGAGTTGCATTTACTATCAAAATGGCGTTATAAAATTTTCAAGAAACGAAAATGTGAATATTAGGTATTTAAATATTATGTTGAAATATTGTATTGTGTTTGTGTTCAAGTTTGGTGGTAAATTTGGGAAACTTGAGTAGTCAGTAAACCAACCATTTTTACTATAGATTCCTTCATACATTTTTCGCAATTATATTTTATTTTTTATAATTTTTTAAAGGTGACAAGACCATGTGAATGACATCCTGAAAGATAGAAATAAAAAAAATAAACAGATGAGCATGTATGAGACAATGCATGAATGTTAATGAGGTGATGTAAGTGAGCCATGATAGGAAAATGTCGCATTCAGTTCTCTCTGCCTACCCCGTGAGCGCAATAATGTAATGGTATGTATGTAAAATACACAAAGAAATATAAATCATAACACATGTTACACTTTACACGCTGTCCTCAACATTGACATAAGTTTACATATGAAAAATAAATGTTGTAATATAAAAACAGAAAATGAAGGAAAAGATGTAGAATTAAAACCTAATTTAAAATTAAATAACTGACAGTGAAAATACACAAGGTTAAAAAAAATACCCATATAATATGGTTGGTAAAGCATAGTCGTAGAGGGTTATTGGTCTTTAGTGGTAAAGGGTCTTTAAAGATTTATAGATTTCTTAAAGACATGTCCAATTTATTCTCAACCAACCAAAGTTGCAAATCAATTGTCCTCTAAAACAAGTAGGTGTATATTATAAGGTCTTAAATTAATAGATGTTAAAAGTTTGACTTACATCTCTCGCGTTTATTGCTGAATATAATGTTACATATTATAATATATTATATTTAAATAGCTCACAAATAAAAAGATTGATTGTTAATATGTTGATGTAGGGAGCCCGTGGAGATGGAAGTCCTAAAGGTGAATAACATAGAACCTGTTAGTTGCCTGAGAAGCAATACAGAAAAGAAGCACCTATATAAGAAAAGCACAATTATAAGAAAAAAATATGCTTTAAGGAAGCATGATAATATGTATGATATGAAAGCCAAAATATTAATGTATGACATTCAATACTCAAACTTATAGGAAGTATTCATTACATGTATTCTTATCATTTTAACCTTTACTTCAGATAGGATAGTGTTTCAGTTTCAGTAAGGAGTATCACTTTCAGAGGATTTTCAAATTGTTTTGATTACAGACATAAGTCTGAAAAATTAGTTAGACATATGTCAAAAAATATTCTAACCACATAATAATATAAGTAGCAATCACCAACATCAGGGATTTGAATTGTATTCATATATTATTTCAATGAACTACGAAATTTATGTATTTAAAAGGTTTAGTTAATTGTAAAATGTCATGGGATACTTTCAAAATTCGTAAAACAAAATAAAATTAAATTGTTTAGACACAAGTGTAAATCACAACCATAACATAATATACTATCGATTGCTTATGATAGGTATACCTACATATAACGAGATCAGCCATTGCCAGAATACAATCGGACATAATATTATTATTGTAAACATTTTTATGATGACTCACCATCCGATTGTAGAGCGACGGGAAAACAATTGCATAGCTCAAGAAACTGCAGGCAAAAGTAAATGTTCCATGCAACAATTGCCTCCATTCTATCACAACAAAAAAAACATCTTTACGAGAAACATGTTAACACACCATCCGAAGCACAATATAAACAAAATAATCACTAAACGACAACAATCCCATTGAAACAGAATTAAAATAAAACACTACCTACACATTCAATTTTATCAAATTACCCACAATATTTCTACAACATGACAAATTAATCACGGATTTATCAAACGTTGACGCAACATGACGTCACACGGTCATACATCGCCATCTGTGATGAACTGCTGCTCAGTTTTTAACGATAGTGAACAACTCTCGGGTGTGTCAACTCATTGAATTGATTCATTTATAAATTCGATTCTTTTAATATGTGTTTTCATTTTTTTTATATTTATTGTTCGGATTGTTTGGTTTTTGCTAAAAAAAATCTATATCTATGTAAATATTATGTATGTTCCTTAAATATGATGTTTCGATAAAGATTTATATACTTAGTTTTGGTTTGTTTGTATATATTGTGAAATGTGACTCACTTCAAAACATAAGACATTCTCTAATAATTGAAGTTGAGTCATACCTAAGGAAGAATATAATATATCATTGTAAAAAATCTAAGGGCGGATATTTGTAAACAGAATAAAAATGGAGCCATATTGTAATATTGTGTGTTTTCTATTATTTTTTAAACAAATAAATTAAATCATATTATAAAAAGAATCATTTTTCCATGCATTATCAAATGAAATCCCATTTGAATTACCTATTGTGTCAGAATTACATTCTCGAAGTTTGATTTGATTGCGATGTTTGACATAGGGCATAATCATTATTTTTAAATTTTGGTAAGGATATTTGTATAAAATCATTTTAATTCAAAGTCATATATATCCTGTTAAATACAAATATATCAGTATTTTGGTATAATACCTATAATTTTTTATTTTTTTTGAAAATTATAATTATACTCATAATAGTACAACCACGATCTTATGAAATAAAAGTACAAAGATTATATTTTATGTCCTATCTCGAAATATTTTATTGTATGCAAAGAACAAAGTATATCTATTTTATTTTTGCAGGCGTTATGATACAAATGTGCTAATTATTGATATAATAATAAGTTTTAAACAAAATTTTCAAAATGACTCAGTGAGTCAGTTTGACACAACACTGATTCACTTATTTGAGTCTGTATAATGAAGTGAATTAGTCAATACTATAGATGAATTATCCATAGATTTTTATAATAATATACTAGATGTAGTACTCCCTGCAAAAAATGAGTCCAGGGGGGCGAGTCTGGTTCAATCGGCGAAATCAAAACCCACACGATTACCCATATCATGGATATAATTATTACACGGAGTTCTATAATATCTTTTAACAGATTTTTTAATTATCTCAATAGAGACGAAGTTGGAATATTTATTGTAGGAGAACCGGAAAATCAAGGCACCTACAGGGCTTACGACCTGTCATCGGCTGGTTTACGTGATCACTTTATGCGCTTGCGCAACGTTCACCAATTATGCCTTTTTAATGAGATCCCTATCAATTCAATTTTGAAACTTCTATATTACAATATATAGAAGTTTCAAAATTGAATTGATAGGGATCTCATTAAAAAGGCATAATTGGTGAACGTTGCGCAAGCGCATAAAGTGATCACGTAAACCAGCCGATGACAGGTCGTAAGCCCTGTAGGTGCCTTGATTTCCCGGTTCTCCTACAATAAATATTCCAACTTCGTCTCTATTGAAATAATTAAAAAATCTGTTAAAAAATATCTTTGACTCCCGACAGGGAAAAAAATCCAATGTTTGCGCATATGCAATAATAAAAATATATATTCGATTTATATAATATCTTTAGATGTCATAGAACTCCATACGATAATTATATCCGTGATATGGGTAATCACTGGGGTTTTGATTTCGCTGGTCGAACCCCCTGGAATATCGCGCGTTTGACGTTTTGGTTGGCAACATATTTCAGTTTTCCCATAGGTTTTTATTATAATATACTAGATGTTTATATCTAGAGAAGGCGGAGAAGAGTACTTGTCCCACGTTGGGAGCCAAATTGATATCTAGAGAAAGGCGGAGAAAAATACTCGTCCACGTTGGGACGCGAAATTGATTTAAGGAGGCTGGGAAAAAATATATTGGTCCCATGTTGGGACGCGAAATTGATACATAAAAAATGCTGAAAAGAATACATCTATTAAAACAAATATTATCGGCTCTCATGTGTCTGAAAAGAAAAATACATAACATACATTAAACGCTGTCTCTGAAGAATTCTGAAAGGATAAATACACAAAAAATCCAGGCATGGTAAAATAATATATACATAACTGGAAAGATCTTACCAAACTGCTGCTCTCGTAACTAGGCTGTAGAGGAAACACTTACACTACATATCACTTTTTATTAATTAAAAAAATAACTTAAAACTAGCTTAAATTCACCCCTCGTTGGTTATATGGACCTGAAACACACTTATTCACTATTATACGATTAATTAAGTTATGTTTATTCTTAAAAGTTATTTTTAATAGTAACTTAAACTATCTTAAAATCACCCCCGATGATAGGTAGAGAACCTGAAAAGAACTTAATCACTACTTTATACGATTAAAAAAAAATGCTAAGGCCGTCCGATAGCCTAGCAAACTCGCACTCTCGCACGCGGGTCTCTACAACTACCGACCAACCACTGACTCCTACCGAATGACAACTCACACTGACAACTACCGAATGACAACTCACACTGACAACTACCGAATGACAACTCCCACTGACAACTCCCACTGATCGGACACAGCCGGGCGACCCAGCGCCCGTGAAACATGGAGTAGGGGAGGGGGGGGGGGTTATACTGAAGAACCAACCCGTACCACCGGGTGAAAGCCAAGATTCCAGGAATCTGCTTAGTGCATTTTACATTTTAAATTTATTTTCAATAGAAAAGACAATGCTTAAATATATGAACAAGGCCTGGGGGCCGCTGTAATCCGTTCCTAGAATTAATAGAAGAAATACATTAGGCCGAAGTAAAATAATGGTTATTGGGTTTCTTTGATATCATAATGCATGGAAATATATCGATCACAATACCTATGAAAATATCAATTTCGTAGTTAATTTTGTGTGAATCGAAGTGAGTCATTTTTCCGAGGGAATTTTGACGTTTTGGTTCCAGACCACATCGTTTTTCTATACTTAGAAAATAACGACTAATGTGAATCGTTTTCGGATTTATTTGTCTAAAAACATTTTAATTATTGAGGTTTAGAGAACAGTTATCTAGGATGTGTTGGTATTCAAGGAAAACTGAAATATGTTGCCAACCAAAACGTCAAAAGTGCGATATTCCGTGACTCACTTTTTGCACGGAGTACTACATCTGGTATATTATGATAAAAATTTATGAGTTTTCCTTACATTTCAACACATCCTAGATAAATCTTAATGAACAAAGTGTTTTTTTCGACAAATAAATCCGAAAACAAGCACATTAGTCGTTATTCTCTATAGAAAATCGATGTGGTCTGCCAACCAAAACGTCAAAAATCCCGTGGAAAAATGCCTCATTTCGATTCATTCAAAATTTGTTAACTACAAGGTTAACTATGACATCTAGTATATTATAATTAAAATTTATGGAACAGTCCATGTTTTTTATGTACATCCATTTCGCATATATCAATTTCGCGTCCCAACGTGGAGCCGTATTTGTTTTTTCAGCATCTTTAGTTATCAATTTGGCGCGTCTCAACGTGGGACCAATATTCTTCTCAGCGCTCTTTAGATATCAAATTTCGCGTGCCAACGTGGGACAAGTATATTTCTTCCCAGCCTCCTTATATCAATTTGGCGTTTCAACTTGGGACTAGTATATTTATTCTCGGTCTCTTTTTATCATAGTTGATGAGCCCTCTCTTCGACCACGAGGAAACATCAAAGCCAATGTGAGGAAGAAAAGGAGACAAATGAAGGTGACACTATGAAATTCTTTTAGTAGGTACGGCGCGAATATTCAACATATCAGTATAGTTGGTCCATGGCAATTAAATAAATAAAAAAACAAACAAAACAACAACAGAGTACAAATAACAAAACAAAACGAAGAACAACCCAACTCTCAAACACAACCGAGCACGAAGAGACTCCGACCAGAAGGTGCAGCCCCAGGGTACAGCGACATCCTCTCTCCAGGCATGTCAATGTCTTCCACGTGGTGGCTGAAAGTCCGGCGGGGCCCAGCCTCTGCGTCAGGCTGGCAGGTCCTTCTCGTACTTGGCATAGTTTCCTCTTCTCTGCAAGGCAGTCACCCATGGCTGGCTCCGTGCCACACGGCAACGCTATGAAGGCGCATCTCGACAGAGGTGGCAGGCCAACTGATAGGCTCACCGGAGGCGAACCTACGCCCCAAACGACACGGAAAGCCCCTCGTGGTCCAATCTGCGAGCCGCCGCGTTCCTTGCTGCGGTGGCCCAACACTGCGCCCTGCCTCCACGCCTCTGCCCTGTTGATCCCTCATCTTGGCTCCGTAGCACCGGCAGCGTCCATGCGCGTGACGTGTCCTGTCAAACAGACCTCCTGCGCCGTCGAAAATATGGCCGCCATCGGGAGCACGTGTCGACCGATGACGGCGTCACACCAAACCGTCCGTCCTTCACCAGCGTCGAATGCCAAGAGAGCGCGTGCCATAGCGCGTGCTAACTGCTAGCTGCAAGTTTCGTTGCTCGCCCGCAACGAGCGCTAGCTGCTTTCAGAAATGTTGCCGTGGAAAAAAAAATAAAAATCATTGTTTTTCGGCATAACATAGTATATTACATGGATGTATATAAGGTAATGGATGGAAGCATAGATAAAATTGTTGTAACCACGAGGGGGGTCGCCGCCATCTTGCTCGAACCAAGTTTCATAGTAACCACGGATGTAACTAAAGTAATGGATGGATGCATTGATCAAATTTTTGCAGCTGCAGCTGCAGGGCGATTTCAAGGAAGTGCTGATTATCTTCATATATATAATTTATTTTAGTCAAATGTTAAAAAAACACAAGTTACTTTAGGGACATTATTTTTGTCTGTAGAATACCTGCAGCCCAATTTCTAATGTATATACATACATATAACAACATTTATATTAACGGTGAAAATAATGATAAAAATTCTAAAAGACCATTAATATTAAATGCAACACAAATCCACTTACCTAAAATGTGACAATCCTCTTTCTTGGAATGATTTAAATCTACTCGATCGACTTTTGCAACCAAAAGCAGCACACATCACCATATTTATTTTTATTTAATATTCCATAGAACAAATAATACACTGTTTCAACACAAAAATGATTTTAAAAATAATAAATTAGGTATGCAAAGGACACCCTGACAGCTAGACGCCAAACGACAGACTGGTTGGAATAACGCGCGGCTTCAAAAATATTACGAATGCCTCTATCTATCCAGTTAGTGTACATCCTTGTGCTACCAGTGCTACATTTGGGTCGAGCAAGATGGCCGCCAGGGGGTTTCTCCTCACCCCCTATTGGACTCAAATGTCTTAATACATATTGGTTCGAAAGTTCCATCCATTACATCCATGGTATATTATATCATTATATGGAAATCAAACCAAGCAAAACGCCTTTGTGCGTAGTCCATATATATTATTAAGTCCAAGTAAACACTATAAACCACAGATAATATAGAAGTAAACTTCTATAAACGTCAAATACTATTTTGACCATTGACACTAACTTGACAGTGATTGACAGCTATAAGTGTTCTGTGATTGGCAGTGTTTATAAAAATAAATATTGAAAATTGTACATAGGAGTATAATCATTTTAAAATTACATACTTGTGTTCTTCAAACAAGTGTTTTTTTATTATTGATCATTGCAAATACCTAGTTTTGAAGCTTCATTTTTGATATAGTTTTCTTGAGTGTGGTTAAAAATGACGTTGAAATTAGTTTCATTGAAAACTCTTAAATTTCAAGTAAAGATTTTATACATATTTTTAATTTATAATGTTCACATTTCCTCCGGGTTTTCATGAAAATTTTTAGTGTTTTTTTTTGTGGGTTTTGACTATTTTTTTAGTACATATTGTTTTTTTTTTCTACCTGAATCATTTAGTTTTTTATTGCAATTTGAAAAACTGCGTTTTATCAGTATCATGTTAAAAAAATCGGATTATTTTTTATAATTTTATATTAATTTTTATTTTTCAGATAAATCATATAATGAGACAAATAGCATCATTTTCTGATACTGATATAATATTGGCCCTTGATTTCATTCAGAATTCAATAAAAAAAATAAAATGTTTTATCACTAAGAAAAGAAAAAATTCAAGAAGAAAAGGTGTATCGAATGAAGTTGATTTGTTTACAAGATATGTAGTCAAATCTCGCAGTCTACATAATAAGTACAAATTTGTGATAAGAAGACATCCTTTCACTAAATTTAAACCACCATTGCCACAGTCTTCTGCATTCATTTTAAAATCTCAATGTAACGATGGAAATGAGAGATTAGATCATAATACAAAGAAATTAGAAGATAGTGATTATCTTCAAGGAGATATCTATACGGATGAATTACAAGATATAGAAATTTCAGCCAACGTACAGAATGAGCTAAACAGTGAAAATTCATTAGGGACACAAAACTTACAAGATGATAATACAACAGATAATTTATCAAAAAACGTAATATGTTATATTTGTGGTTCTCTTCAGCCTCATTATATTTCCTTAACAAAACACTTATTTGATCATGCTGGATCGCAAATTTATTGTTTAAAATGTAAAAAAACCTTTAATAATATGGTTATTTACAAATTACATGACAACATAGAGTGTTGGAAGTATTCTGAATGTCCATCAGAATTATTCTGGGAATATCTTGTCTCCTGTATAATTAAACATATAGGAAATAAATCAAAATATAGTTTTTACTGTCCATATTGCGCTTACAGGTAAATTAACAAAATATTTTTCTTTTTTTTTCATTTTGGATAATTTTTAGTTGTAAAAATGAATAAATGAAATTTGATGAAGTAGACTAAGTACTACTTCACAATTCTTTGTCTTAATCTTTATTATAAACATTGCTGTATACATTTGTATCATACAACATATTTTTTTAGGTTCACAGTACGATCCAATTTGATTCGTCATTTGAAGAATGTTTGTGTTCAAAATCATAACCACATTGAATGCTCAGAATGCAACATTTCTTTTAAAGATCATGAAAAATATGAAATTCATAAAAAGGTAATTATTTTTATTATTCATCTTTAGCAACTAACAACAATATAGCTCAGTATTACAAAGTTATCCCATGAAATAAATATTGAAGATAAACAGAAAATAATTGCAATTTAGTTTAAACATACACATCCTTCAGATACGTCATTCAAAGATAATTTAATTCGACATTGTTGACAGATCACATACATAATATATTTATTCCGATTAGCACACTGTATTTCATAAAAGCTGTATGTCATAACTTTTATTACAAGATGGCGCTATTATTAGAAATAGCGAGAATCAAAAAATAATACACTAATATATTTCAAATAAATTGAATGACATCACTTAGAATTCATAATAGAATGATATATGATAGTAAATGAAATGAGTACAAGTTGTTAATAGAATGAGAAAACGCTGAGATGCCCCATGGGAAGAATGAAAGAAAAGCACTTGACAAAGAAAATCTACAAATCCATTTGAACAACACAATGAAAGAGCGAAATGTAAGAAGCTTTAACAAAAGGTGAACTTGTATGAGACGATGCATGGCGTGATATTATGTATGCATATTTAAAATAAATTTAAATAAAAATATATTTGTAGCAAGATCAGCATCTGTGCCATTCGTTGCATGCTTTGTGTCGCTCAGTGGAAATGCCCCTTAAATATTGTAATCATTTCCTTGTAACTGTGGGAATTGAGTGATACCCGTAACTACTGATAATAAATGTATTTATGAGATTCAATAGATAAGAAATACAAATGTCTATGTAAGTAAAATTAGTGACGTGAGGAGATAATGCTGGATGGCGACACGGGGCCCGCGCGGGAATGACTGGCTGGCTCGCTCATCCGCGTGTCCTATGATCCCGGCTGCTTGATCAAAAGATGACATCATCTATCTCTTCATTGGCTGGTGAGTGTCATCTGACACTCGCTGATAAATATTATCTTGTTGTTTGTAGTCGACGCTACATAACTAAAAATTTAGACGAATGATGATGAAAGTTTATATATGTAATTTTATTTAACTAACAAAAATATGTGAATCACCCTTTGGTCACTCTAGTAATAGTATTTACTGCATATTCATAATTTTATATTTTGTACAAATGTACAAATTTTAAAGTTATGGAGATATGAGATGCGAAGGTGGATGGTTAGTTTGCGAATTGGCTGAAGAATGATGAGATGGATGATGTGGGCGTAGTGGGTACATACGACTGAGTGTGGGTGACGGCCAGATGATAATGTTGGGCCTAGCACGTTGTCTGCTGGAAGACGGCTGGAACTGGTGATGGCGTCATCTGTCTTCTGATGGATTGGAAGTTTCATAATGAGGGTATGTAGAGCTTCTGGAATGTTCTAGATGTGTAGGAACTTGTTGCTACCCAGAGATGCGGGGAAAGATGGGATGGCGTGGTATGTTTATCGACGTACGTAGGTATATATGTGTCGCATATCACTATTAAAAATTTATTATTTGTTCTTGAACAGAATCATGGAAAACATCAATGTTGTCAATGTCAAGAAAGTTTTCTAACAAAAACAATGTTGAAACAACACACATCAAAGACTCATACCAAGGTATTTTATTTTCATTATTTAAGTGTCGCTGGCTGCAGCATAGTACCCATAAATCTGTCAAAAATAGAGCAAAATAAAATAATTACTAAAACCGTGACTAGCACATTGGATTAGTATTCTAGAAAAGTTGTTAAGATTAGTATTCTAGAGTTGAAGTTTAGATGGGTCGATGGCAGAGCGATTAGCGCGCTGGGCTAGTAATCCAGTGATCGCGAGTTTGAATCCTGCCTCCATCGATTTCGTTCACCTATAGCACAAGGGAACGTAGGAAGATGTATATATACTTGTTTAACAAGGACATATTCATTTTTATTTAAAAAAAAAAAATCTCACCTCGTTCATCTATTGAACAAGCATTAATGCTTAATTTAGAGAAAGTATGAGGATGTTTTATATAATATGTTCTTGTCGTAAGGACATATTCAATTTCTAAAAAACAGTGATGTTAACTACAAATGCGTAGTATTTTATTACGTATAATATGCTTTTATGTACCTATTTTTAAATAAAAATACATAAATCTGTTTGTAAATGAAAAAAATCAACAATAATTTTAAGGGTTCTAATAGTTAATTGAACTGTTCAAACTTTTTTTGGAAATTATAAAATACATTGGAGAAAAAATTGCCTTTTCACTGTGTATCGATTATGTATTTAAAATCAAATGAAATAAAACAACATCTTTTACAGGTAAAAAAAAATATCCAATGTAAAAAATGTGATTTATCTTTTCCCACACGATTAACATGGAGAGATCACTTGAAAACACACAAGGATGAAGATAATGATAATATTCTTACAGGTTGATATTACAATAATTTATTACAAAAAGTATTTAATGAAAATATTTTATTGAATATTACTTTTTTCTTTATTGAGAAAGTGAACTGTAAATGTATTAATTGTTAATATAACCAATTGTATCAGATATTTAAATTCATATCCAAATGCTTTTGGTCCCTTGCCTTGATGATTTCCTTTATATTTCTTTCAATATAATTTCAGAAGATAAAACTAATCGCGTATGGTGTAACATTTGCTTGATTAGTTTTTATGATGAATACACATACAATCGTCATTGTTTAAGAAAAAGTCATCTTGAAAAGGTTAATTCTGATCCGGAAGTATTAAATACGAAAAAATTTGTTTGTGTGTGCGGACAATCTTTTTTTACAAAGAATGGATTAACAACACACAACAGAAATATACATATGGAAAAAGGTATTTTTAACTTCAATATTGAATATACATCTTCCTCTCCTCTTCCTTTCCTTATCCCTCAGTCTTCCTATCATTGCTATGATTTGTTCTCATATGCAATCTTCTTTGTTTTTGTGTTATTTTTTTCTATTTTTTTATTACTTTTCTTCTGCTATCATTATTTATTTTGTAATGTGATTCACTTATTGCCATAGTACACATTGTTTTGTATATTACACATTTACTCTGGTTGGTTGGAAGAAATTGCCATTAGGCAATAAGCCCGCCAGTGTACTTATTATATGTACAAAAAGATTAAATAAATAAATATAAAAAATATTTAATTTCATAAATGCATCATAGTGTAAGAGGTTGGGATTCTAGACTTCTCATTTGTCATTTTGTATAGTGGCCCATACAAAATTTACACTTGTTCTAAAGGCAACAGTTAAAGATACAACAATTTATTGTACAATTAATTTGTTTTCATCACTTTGAGTACTTAATGTCATACTAGTTTTCGGAGCTGCTCAGGACAGACTTAAATTATTAGTACAAAAAGTTATTTGTAAGAATTTTTTTAAATGTGTCACAGTCATAGCTACGTATAAAAATACAATTTATTAGACTTATCCAATCATTGTTTTGTTCTGTAGTATCCTTTTACATAAAAAAATCAGCCTTTACACTATGACGTAAGCTTGGCTGTCGTTAGCTCTTGGTCTATCAGAGAATAAATTCAATTCCAAATTTAAACCATTTGAAATAGCTACACAAGTAGCTATTTAATGAGGCAGGATTGAATGAATCGACATTATTAAGCCAAGATGCATGTACGAAGGAACATTTTGTATGGCGTAGTGGACTTTTTGCATGCTAATAACACCAACTAGAGGCCTCGCAGCATATATGTTCCCATACATGGATTTACTCAGAATTCAGAGTAGAACATTTTATGTTAGTTTTGTGTGTGTGTCCCCCCCTTGTAACTTTTGATCCGCTCAATTCACAGTGCCCAAATTTTCATATTATATAAACATTTATAGGCCTACAAAACTTTTATACTCAGAATTGTGAATTTTTGTTTCAGTCAGGGGTATCAACTTTTGATATTTTGGTTTATTTTTCCATATATCTCAGAAACCATAAAAGCTAGTACGCTGAAAATTGGTATAAACATAGACAAATACAAAATCTCAAATTGGTTTTTTCACAAAAATTTCAGGGTTTATCAAACATTTTTTATTAAGAAAATTTTTTTTTTATGATAAATTTATGAGTTTATCTGCCTATATTTCCAATTTTTTAAAAATATCAATAAAAGCCGAAACACCCCAACTAGGTAATTTAATTTTCTATAAAAAATATTAACATTGTATTAGCACATCTCAATTTTTTTTAACAATTTTTATAAAAATTGAATTTAGTGACGACATTGCTTCATACAATTTGTATGGCAGTCGCCTACACACAATATCTAAGAAGACTTAATTGTTTGATACTAATCTCCAAACATACATACATACCATCATGCTGTTTTTTGACCTGACTGACCTCCATATTATCCTATCTTGACATACATACCTAAGTACATGTGTTGTATAGAAAACCAAATATCTTTAAATATTAAATTATTTGTATTTATGGGTTTATAGTTTGGTACTTATTCTTCAACTATACATACTATCGCTATCGACAGTTGGATCTCATGTGTTACATGCATCTAGTCAATAGATAATATCTTCTCTTCTTCTTCAATGGCGCTACAGTCCATATCGAGCCTTGGCCTCCGTCAGTCTTCGCCTCCAGCTTCTCCTATCTTCTGCAGCAACTCTCCAACTGCCCGGCACTTGCAGTAGTTGGGAAGCATCCCAACTTCGTCCTCCCATCGCAGCCGCGGTCTTCCAACCTTTCGTCTTCCACCTGGATGTCCACATAGAACTTTCTTTGGTATTCGCTGTGGTGGCATTCTCTGTACATGTCCGGCCCATCTCAATCTGACATGCACAGAGAACCTGGAGGTCTTGTAGATAGCATACAGCTCATTATTATATCTAATCCTCCAGGCGTCACCATCAGGCACAGGTCCTAGGATTCTACGAAGCACTCGTCTCTCAATGTGTTCAGTATTTCAGCAGATTTGGAGTAAGTGTCCATGCTTCACATCCATATGTCACAACTGTTCTAATAATGGTTTTATACAGCGTCATTTTCGTTTTTATGGACACTTCTTGATTTGAACACCGGTAGAAGAGAGAAGAATGCTCCGTTACCTGTTGTTATTCTGTTTTTTATTTCTGTTGCGTCCTCATTATCTTTGTTGATTGTGGAACCCAGGTATTTGAAGTCTTCAACAGTTTCAAAGTCATAATTGTCTTTGAAATGTATTGTATTTCCTTGCCAACGGTTTGCGCTTCTGGTCTGTTTCATTGCTTTTGTTTTATTTTTATTGATCTGCAGACCTACTTCTGCTGCTGCCGTTTCAAGTGGTTCAAAGACTTCTCGAATGGCTGCGAAGGATCTGCCCATAATATTAAGGTCATCCGCATAACCCACTATTTGGCTACTCTTATAGTGTATAGTGGAGCTTGTGTCTAGGGATGTTTTCCTAATGACATACTCTAGGGCTAGATTGAAGAGTGTGGGTGCCAAGCCATCGCCCTGCTTAAGACCTTGAGATACTAAGAACCCCTCAGTCATCTCACCCTCTATCTTGACTTTGCATTTCGTACTACTCATTGTTACTTACAAGCTTCGTTGGGATTTTAAAAGCAAATAATATTTCGTAGAGCTTTTCCCGACTTATACTGTCATACGCTTGTTTAAAGTCTATAAATAGCTGGTAGACGTCAACGTCGAACTCCCAGCATTTTGACAGTATTTGTCTCACTGTGAACAGTTGATCAGTAGTTGCTCTGTTTCTTCTAAACCCAGCTTGGTATTCCCCTATGATAGTTTCTGAATAGTGTTCTATCTTTTCTTTTAGTATGATTGTTAGTACTTTATATGCAGTGCTTAATAGTGAGATGCCTCTATAATTTTCACATTTGAGTTTGTCTCCTTTTTTGTGTATTGGACATATGATGCTCAGCTGCCACTCTTCAGGGATTTCTTCTATATGCCAAATTTTAGTTATTAGCTGATGAAGTAGCCTATGTAGGTGTTCACTGCCATACTTTATTTCAGTTCAGATGCGATATTATCCACCCCGGGTGTCTTTGCTAGCTTTGTTTCTGTCAGGGTTGGTGGATTCACCTCCTGATCTTCCTCTGGTGGTTTAATTGTTGTTGGCTGGTTTCCTGTGTTTGCGTGTGGGTTGAGTAGCTGCTGAAAATAATCCTTCCATCTGTCCTTTATCTTGTTAGCATCCGCTATGATGTCACCATTTGTATCTCGGCATAGAGTGGTATTCGGCTTAAATCCTTTCTTAAAAATGTTGACTCCTCTATATGCTTCCCGTACATTATTTTCTATGAAGTCCTTTTCTACTTTCAGCAATATATTATTCATGTATGCCCTCTTTTTCTTTCTCAAAAGTTTTTTCGATTCTCTCCTTGCTTCCTCGTATACTTGTTTTTCGATTCTCTCCTTGCTTCCTCGTATGCTTGTTTTTCGATTCTCTCCTTGCTTCCTCGTATGCTTGTTTTTCGATTCTCTCCTTGCTTCCTCGTATGCTTGTTTTTCGATTCTCTCCTTGCTTCCTCGTATGCTTGTTTTTCGATTCTCTCCTTGCTTCCTCGTATGCTTGTTTTTCGATTCTCTCCTTACTTCCTCGTATGCTTGTTTTTTTGCTCTGGTTTCTCGTTCTATATACACTCTCCTAAGCCTATTTTTATTTTCTATAATAGCTCGACACTCTGCATCGAACCAAGGATTTCTGTTTTCTTTAGGTCTATTGCCCACACTATCCTCGGCTGAACTCAGTATAGCGCTCCTAAGCATGTCCCAGTCAGCCTCCAATGCTTCTCGGGAGTCTGTGTCACTTATATTACTTGGTAGGCTTTGTCTCAGTGTTCCGTGATATAACTCGAGTCCTTCAGGAGTTTTGAGTGCCTCAGTATTAATCTTTGGGAGTGTTTGGTGCTTTTTAGGTCTATTGGAAGATATGCGGCTTCTGTAGGTGGCCACCACCATATAATGGTCGGAGTCACAGTTTGCTCCTCTATAGCTTCTTACATTCATGATGCTTGACGCTCCTCTCCTCTCTATGGTTATGTGATCTCTTTGGTTGTGGTGTCTTCCATTCGGGGACGTCCAAGTTCGTTTAAATATGTCCTTTCTAGGAAACTGTGTCGAGGAAATTACCATGTTTCTGGATGCAGTAAAATCAATTAAACCCAGCCCATTATTGTTGCTCTCCGTATGTAGGCTATTCATCCCAGTAATGTGTTGATATATTGGTTCTTTACCTATCTTGGCATTAAAGTCACCGATAACCATTTTTATATCGTTGGATGGTACAGCATCAAACACCTGCTCCAGTTTCTGATAAAATGCCTCCTTTATAATATCCTCCTTTTATTCTGTTGCTGCATGTATATTTACAATAGAAAGGTTGAAAAACCTAGTCTTAATTCGAAGGACACAGATTCTCTCATTTATGGGTTTAAACCCTATAATGCTACCTTTGACATCTCTATCCACAACAAAAGCCACTCCAAATTCATGTCTAGTATTGCCACTACCACTATGCAATATTGTGTGGGTTCTTGTATCAAATGTTTCACTTCCCAGCCATCTAGTCTCCTGCACTGCCATTATGTGCACTCTGTACTTTTGCATCTCCCGAGTCAGTTCCCCAAGAGCTCCGCTTCTATAAAGAGTCCTTACATTCCATGTGCCAATTCTTAAATCCATTTTCCGTTTGCTAGGTTCACAGTCCAGCTGCTAATCGATGTCCGAGGCTCAGCTTCTGGTGTCGTAATGTAGTCTTTTTTACGGGAAGAGGTTATTAGCCTCTTGCCCAACCCCCTGCCAGGAGGGCCAGGGTTTTACGTCCCTTAGCTGGGTGGTTCCGGATTTCAGGCGCCGAAGGCTCGCCCTCTCAGCTATCTGCTGTGATCCTCTGTTACTATAGTAGGACACATTACCAAGGTCCGCGACGTGGACGCTAGCGAGTTGGACTTGTTGGTGGTGTTGCTGGTGTCATGCAACGTGGCGTTACTCGGGATTTACTGTTACCTACCCTCCAGCAGAGCATGCACCTCCGAGACCCCACCAACCATTCGGACCCCCAATAGACCCCCAATAGATAATATACCTATTTGTAACTTAACATTGCTAGTCTATAGAGTCATTTTCCATGTATTATGAAATACTTCTGAGCTAAGTTATTTGTTACCTGAGTTTCCACCCCTATGCAAATCTAAAACGTTTATTTTGTTTCTCAAAAAATTGCTGGTGAATTATCAATCAATTGTAATTATTTTTTTAAGATATGTTAACCTGTGATAAATGTTCGTACAAAACAACAAAAGGTAGTAACATGAAGCGTCATATGAATAATGTTCACCTTACTGGACCATATCAAAATAAAAAATATGTGTGCGATAAATGTCCATTGATGTTTTTCACATCATCAGCAGTGAAAGAGCACTTTACTTCAGTTCATTGTAAGGTCTGTATATAAGTATCAGTTGATGAAATTTATTTTTTAATGTCTACCTAAGAGTTCCACCAGAAATGTTAACTTGAAACTATTATTTTTTAATGTCTACCTAAGAGTTCCACCAGAAATGTTAACTTGAATTTATTATTTTTTAATGTCTACCTAAGAGTTCCACCAGAAATGTTAATTTGAAACTATTATTTTTTAATGTCTACCTAAGAGTTCCACCAGAAATGTTAACTTGAAACTATTATTTTTTAATGTCTACCTAAGAGTTCCACCAGAAATGAAAACTTGAAACTATCCCTGTCCCTGATGAAACACTTAAATATGGTTTTATTACTCTATCAAGTTACAATAATTAATTTGATTTTTACTTATAAATATTACGATGCGAGGTGCTGAAAATTACTACGTGATACGTCGACCACAAAGGATAGAATGACATTAAATTTGGTATTTCTGTTGAAGCTCTTATAGATGCGGTGTGTTATGATGGCAGCCGTGTATCCACTAGTGTTGATCAACTGCTACATATTATGTATGTGCTGCTATTTATTTTTAGTGACTGTAGTTATAAAAGAATTGTGTAATTTTCTAGGAAAGGACTTTTTCGTGTGAAATATGTTTGAAATCATTCAAATTGAAATCCCAATTGACGAGACACAAGAATATTCACAGCCCTTTATTGCCATATCTATGTAATCATTGTTCTGTAGCATTCAAAAGACATGAACATTTAAAAAGGCATATTGAAGCTAAACATAAAGACCACCTAGCTAAAACAATTGGTAAGATAATTATTTTAATGTGTTTCATTCAACATATTATGTGGATCAACTGTTGAGGTTTACACGTTGAAATTAACATACACCACTGATTATACACTGAATATATTTTTAAAAAAAATGGCTTGAGTATTTACTTAATTCATCATACCCGCTTGATTCAAGCAATTTATATGCAATTCCTATTTACTTAATATTTTTTTATAGGTTGCAAAGACAACATTCTACAAAAACCGTCGAATATAGATACTAAATTTATGCAAATGTCAACTCCAGTAATTTCTCCTGAAACAGCACAACAAACTGATAGAGTATTTTCACTTATCGATGTACATTCAGGAGAATTGGTAACATTATCAGCAACGGAACTGTCAAAGAATGCTATAATAAATATGTCGGATGGGGGATTACTTAATGTTCATATTCCAGAAATATGGAATCAGCCAGACCCGATGTATTCTTTGAATCAGACATTACATGATACAATTGTTCCACAACCTGAATATATCATATCTCATAATGATGTACAAATGACTGAAGTATTACAGAATGAACAAGTCAAAGAATCAGAATATTGTATTGTAAAACTTAATGAAAATATTTGAATAAATAAGTTAATGTTTTTTTCTTAAATAGTTTTTTTTGTATGTTATTAAAAATGACATGAATTCAAATTCTGTGGGGCAAAACAGTCTGGTCAAGCGTTGAACCGTGTGTGACGGGACTTGCCCCCCTGGTGAAGAAGTTCCCTGTTAAGAAAATAAAGAAGTATGACTACAATAAAAATACTAACGGAAACAAGAGATGGAATTCATAGGATACATAAGGCCCAAAGTTCAAGAATATTTTGGCAAATATTATTTCTTTAGTCTTTTTTTAAATGTTTGTACAGATTGAACTGACTTTTTACAATTTTATCAAAATATGTCATTGGGTGCGTGTTAAATTAATATTTTACATAGTACCTGTTAGTCGCCCAAAAGCAATAAGAAATAAAGTTTCATCATGCATATCAAAGTATATAATTTTTTTTCATACCATCATGGCACTTTCCACAATGTGGGGGCAACTAGCAGCAAGTGTGCATTACCTTATAAAAGGAAGCATGACACAAGCGTGTATCCCTACACACCTGATATAATGGGTGGTGAACCTCATTGCTGAACATTTTTATTTCATTTTAGTTTATATATTTTAAGTATTTGTACTAATTCAGTGAGATAGAAGTTTAATAAATAATGAAAACACATTATTATATAAATAATTTTACTATACAATTTATTATACACATACTCGTATAATATTTGGACAAAAAATATTTACAGTCAAACTGATACATCACAAACACAGATTGATCAATATAAACATTTAATTTTCACATACAATATTACTAAGTATATAATATGAACAAATAGATTTACGTTATAAACTGGATGAAATTGTATAATGAATGTAATTAATATAAATATGTTTGGCCTTATTTATAAATGCTGAGATATTGAGACACTGCCGATCGATTGTAAAATTTAGTAACAAATGGCAGTGTAATTGTCAAGTTGAATTTACATTGGGTGTAAAAGAACTGGCATTTCAAGGTAAATGTAATAGAAAAAGTTATTTTTTCATTCTAAAAATGTTTTGGGAGCATGTTTTTCTCCAAGGGCTGTTCATACAAATGAATATGCCACAGGTTCACTATAACAATAAATATATGTACTTATCTGCAAACATCTTGAAAGATCACGTGGGTAGCTGCGCAGTTGGTAGATGTGCAAAACCAATCCCCCTCCACTATAGCCAATAACTATACACAACAATAAGAATTTCACCAGCTTTTTTTCAAAGTTATTATAACAACTAGACATTTTTCTGTTTTTTGACTGAGCAAATATATGTAAGAATTTGAAGAATAGGTATATTAGAATTTGAAGAATATAAAAAAAATGCATAAACCTTGGTGTAACATTCAGTTTGATTACCCCTGCTTCAATAAAACAAAAGAAAATACAAGTTTTGTAGACTGCCGTGGCATAGGGATAAATCATATTAACTCCTATGATTGCGTCCTGGGTTTAATTCCCAGCAGGGGGGAAATATTAATTAAAAATTATGTATTACGTAATTCTTGCTTCTCTGGGCTGAAAAATATGATTAGTTGGATGAAATTAAAATTTGGTAAAAAAATCGCCACTTGCGCAGGGTGCAAGTTCATAAATAAATAAAATATTTAGCCAAACTTGTTTATTAAAAAAAAAACTTGAAACGTCTTGTAATTATGGATTTATTTTAAAATGCATGTTACAGTTATCTGTAAATAACCAGTTTTAAAGTATGATTTTATCCAAAATATTAATTTAATTGATTGGCCAAATATTTATGCTTAATACACTACATTTACTAATAGTTATTTGAGATAAAGATTACAATTTGTTCACAACTTGATAGAATTAAAACCATATTTTTTTCCTATAAATAATTTGATGAATATGTAGGTACAATATACATAATTTTATTGAGGTACTCCATAAATATTACACAAAAATAAAACCTAACAATATTTGAGACATGCGTAAAAATATTTTAGTTAATAAAATACAGAACAACACGCTTTTACTACTGCACTACTGCTAGACCAATATAATATTTCAAGTATTTAGGGAATTAGGGAAATTTTGTATTTGGTGATAAAAAAAAGAACATTGTAACATCCAGATACACAATAGTAATCGTTGTTTTACAAATTTTTGATAAAATAGAGTGGATGGGCAATGCTACGTGTAGTGGGTATACTAGTAAAATTATATAAAAAAGATTTCACAATTTTTTTAAATAACACTTTATAAAATTTATCATTTTTAAGATAACATTAATTTCTGTTTTGACAACTTGAATGCCACAATATTACTAATTAAAACAATTGAAATTTGCATCAGTAGTTACATTCCACAACTGTTAATTTATATTGGTCAAGGAATAGTGTACAATTCTTTATTGCATATTATGATTCTCATTTTATTTCGTGAATCATCAGCAAAATATATTCAAAATAAGGAATGAATGAATGGCAAGCCGTTTGGTTTCTGTGCCCTAGGTTTAATCTCTACCAGAGGGGAAATTTATTTAAATTCATTTTTCAAACAAATATTGCTTCTCTGTTCTGAAAACACTGATAAGTTGGAAGAAATTGCCATATGGCAATAAACTTGCCACTTGCACAGGTTGCAAGGAAGTGTTTATTATTATTAATGAATTAAAATTTGCAAAAGAAAACTACAGTTTCTAATTAAATGTAGATATTAAAACAATGATCTGAAATGTATTACGATATGAAACAGATTACAGAGATGGTGTCAATCAAATATGATAAAAATAATTCTGTCATTCGTGCGATGAAATTGTTTCAAGTTTTGAAATGTGTACAAATAAAGAGGAAAGAAAATAGTTATAAAGGTAGTACAAGAACTGTAAAGGATATAAAGACAATATTGGACAATATTACCTATGTATATAAATCAATTGAAGTATTGGGTTAGGCTGATGATATTGGTATAATCGGTAGATCACAATGGGCGATGATGGAGACATTTATTGAGTTGGAAAGAGCTGCTAATGGAATGGGACTTTGCATCAACCCCAGTCACCAAGACTGTTAATAACAAACAGAATCCAACAACAATCAGCTTAGGCGCCTACACAATAGAATCTGTTGAAAGTTTTACCAACTTGGTATTGATTGTGAGTAATGTAAATGACTAAGCGGTGGATATATATATATATATATATATATATATATATATATATATATATATATATATATATATATATATATATATATTATATATGGCAAACAGATGCTTCTTTGTTTTGAGAAGACATCTAGCATCACGGATGATGTCTAAAAAACCGAAAGACACAATTTACAAAATGTTGGTACGCCCTGTACTAACTTATGGTTCCGAATGTTGGGTATTGACTGAAATTGAATAAAAAAGATGAATTGTATATTAAAATTCGAGATAAATATATTCTGAAGGATATTCAGACCTGAACAGGTAAACGGAGCTTGGAGGATACGACACAACAATGAGATCTACAGTATTCATAATAAGCCCAAAATGTAAAGGTAATAAAGATGGAGGTTGCGATGGGCAGGACATGTGGAAAGAATGGGCGATGAAAGAGGATCTTGCATACAAAGTCCCAAGGTAGACCCAAGCTCCGATAGCTGGATGGCTTGCAATGCGATGTTGTTGGCATAATGGACTGGAAGTCCATTATGCCAACAGCATCCCACTGCATGCAGCATGCAAGGATGGAGATGGCGAGGAATGCTAGAGAAGGCCATGGCTCGTAATGGGTTGTGGAGCCATTGATGATGAAAGAAAAAAAAATAAACGATATCAATTAGACAGTTTTTTATCACACATCTTGAAAAACAGTGTATATGGAAAAAAATATTTGGAATATTCGGGCATTTTCCTTGGGGAAATGAATAGGAGTATTTTCAGATTTTTCTATTAACTGAAAAAGTAGGAAAACGGGATGTACAATAATTTCCATAATCAAAGTATCAAGATAGTTTCAATGACGATAAACAGTGAAACTTGGAGCTTCACAAAAAACAAATAATTATTATTAGTCTAAGAGATGGTAACATCATAAAACAATTCATTTTTTAACTGCTGGTCTTTTGATATTCCCTACTTTATTGAATATAGGTATGAAAAAGGTATGTCTAGCACCTGGGAGTAATTGCATTTACACATCCTCTGCACATTTAGTATCATTTGTATCTTTGAAAGTCCTTTTTTGCTCTTATACCATCCATCTGATTAAAATAAAATTTGGTGATTTGTTTAGTGCACATCCGGGAAAATTGCAGAAAAAAAAATATTTTTCAATTTTTTACTTTACATATTTCACAAACGGATGGATTTTTACAGGTACAAATAACATACAAATACAAAATTATATTGAAATAATGTTAAAATCGTTAGTTTTCACAAATTAAGAGGATGCGTACTGGTAAACGCAACTACTCCCAAGTTTCAGACTTACCTTTTTCATACCTATATTCAATAAGAAAGAGAATATAAAAAAAGTCATCAAAAAATGATTCATCGAAAACGTTGCTATCTCTCAGACTATATGTTTCAACCATGAAGGTATAATACACTTCAACCATATTATGATCTATTAACATTTCTAGGGATTTTATGTTGAATTCCATTACTTGAGGTATTGGGGTAAGAAGATGAGGGGATTCTACATTATACATACATACCATCAAGCCATGTCACTCACGGGGTCACAGCTGCCCCAACCTCTCATTCCATTCATGTCTGCAATGTATATTTTCTTTGTAAGGCATTCTTCATTCATTATCTCCATGTGGCCAAACCATCTCAATGTGTTCACTTTCATTATATTAATGACATCTTTCTTCATCTTAAATTCTTTCCTTATGTCTTCATTTCTTACCCTGTCAAACATTGTTCTATCACAGATTCTTCTTAGCGATCTCATTTTGACTGCATTTATTCTGCTTTCATACAACTTCTGCCATGTCCAGGTATCACTTCCAAATGTCAAGGTTGGCATTAAGATAGCGTTATGAATGGCAACTTTAGTATCCTTTGATATGTTGCGATCATTCATGTGTTTTATTCACTCTGTTTCATGTCATCATAACTCTTCTTTTGATATCATTATCAATTTGTCCATTTCGTTAAACATGCTTCTCAGATAGACATATTCGTCGACTTGCTCGAGTCATTCATTCTCTACTTTTATTTGGCACGCTGTTCTGCTTTCACTCTTTTCAAACATTAGTCCTTGATTTGCTGGCATTCATCCTCAGTCATACAAGATACTGTACCTCTTCCATACTTCCTGCTAACAGAACTTCATCTGCATACATCAAATCATGCACTAGTACAGTACTCAATTTCAGACCCTTGCTATCCTCCTTAGGGCTCTTATGCAGAAATCATGCACAAGTACAGTACTCAATTTCAGACACTTGCTATCCTCCTTAGGGCTCTTATGCAGAAATCAATGTACAGATTGAAAAGCCATGTAGACAGTATGCACCCCTCCCTAATGCCATTATTTTTAGAGAACCACGTTGTTACTGTGTCGTTGACATGAAAACATGCTTTGCTATTCTCACATGACTACGCGTATCAGCTTACTCTTTACTCCATACACTGATAGTATATCTCATAAGTTTTCTTTAACAACTTTATCATAGGCCTTTTCTAGATCTATAAAATCACAGAAAATTTTCAGGTTTTTATCCAGAACCTTTTCTGTGACCATACATAGAAAAAAATTTGGTCTATACATCCTCTGTCGCCCACAAACACTCTTTGTACATCCCATATCTTACTTTCTGTAACCTTTCGCACTCTTTGATCCAGAATCCTTGCATACAACTTACCAACTGAGCTTAACAAACTTATGGATCTATAGTTTTCCAGTCAAGCTTCGATCCTTTACCTGTAATATCTTTCCTACGGATACCCACCCATCCATTCTCCAGCCAGAATCACTCTTTCATTATTCTTTTTGCCGCCCATTATTTCAGTCACACTGTTCTAAAAATCATCCTTTTCACTGTTGAGAGTTCCCAGGCGTATATCAACACTCGAAATTCCGATTTTCAGCCTTACCCATATCAGGGGGGCAAGTCTGGTTCGACCGGCGAAATCAAAACCCCAGTGATTACCCATATCATGGATATAATTATAGTATGGAGTTCTATGATATCTAGAGATATTATATAACTCCATATAATAATTATATCCATGATATGGGCAATCACTGTGGTTTTGATTTCACCGATTGAACCAGACTTGCCCCCCAGGTTAGACTTTTCGAGTTTGTACTCTTTCATACATTTCCCCATTAGTTTCGCTAGAATTACGCCGATTTCTTAGCATGCAAATTCATCACTCTTCACTCCCAACCACAGCTCTATCATATCATCATTCCTAACGTTCATCTCTCTACCTTTCTTTTTTGTCTCACTTAAACACAATACATCTATTTCTTTACCTTTTATATGTCACACAATTGATTGATCTTTCTATCCAATCCTCTTCTGATATTCCAGACTCCCACTTAGCAATTGGCTCTTATCTTTATGCCTTCATTGTACATTATTATATCTTTAATACTGAATAGAATTTATTTTCAATGTAATTAAATATATTTTTAATTAAATTACGTATGTACGAATTACGTAATAATACACTTTGTTAAAATAATAAATACTTTTTTTTAAAAAGAAGTATTCTTATACAAAAAATTTACATAATATATATTTTCTTGAATGAATATGTACAAGTAAATATGTAAGTACATGAAACCACCATAGTTTTAATTATTTTACACATTATCTGACAAATTATTTTAAATAAATACATTTTTGAGCTTAATTTAATGTTTAAAAATTATTGTACTTTAAATAATTAATACCATATTGATTTTAAAGTTATGAGAAAACATTTAATAGTAATGTAAATGAGTAGAAATATTGGAGAAATACTAAAAGCTATTTGAGTATGGGCTGAAATTGACTAAAGCAGTTTGACATGTTTGTGATTCATTGTGACGTAATAAAAAACGTTGGCAGCTTATTTCTAGTATTTTGAAAATTAACGTTTTGCATAACCAGTTATGCCAATGAAAGTTTTATACATATTTGATATTAGTACCTATTTATGGAATTAGAATATTTTTCCTTAGGATATTATACATTATCACTTTGTAACCAGGGGGCCTAGACAATGTGTCATTTAAGCTAAGCGTTATATCGCTAAGCGATAGTAAATGTATGAAATTGGTCACTATGACAACACGTGACAGCCACAAATTTCATACATTTCTATCGCTTAGCGATATAACGCTTAGCTTTAATGGCATGTTGTCTAGGGGGGCTGTTTAGTTAATATCCTATTTTTATTTTGTTTGATAGCTTTTTTTTTTGTTTTACACAATGTAATATCAAACTAGTAAATTTTGTTTATTTTTAGATTTTTTTGTATTATTATTCAAATACTACATAGCAATGTTTTTGTGAGACTTCACCTTCATCTTCACCATCTTATTATTAGTCATTGTTATTACTTGTTTAAATGAAACAAGTACTCGGCCAAGTAACTATGACTTGCATTAACAATGTATTAGTAATTGTTTACATGCAAAATTCCACGCAGTAGTAGCTGGGTAAGTAGAAAAGTGTGGATCGGAGGTTAATTATTTATGCATTATCCTTGGCTACATTGAATCCCTCGATCTGCATAGATTCAACATTGGTACAGTATCAGTAGCTTTCATTATTTATTTTAAGTGGGGAACATAAAATTATAGAAACACTTGTACTCTTAATAGAAATATATAGTGGAAAACAAAACTGAATAGCCAAAATAACAAATATGCATGTATGAGGTAGTGTATGGTTGATTTATAAAAAAGAAATAAATTTGTCAGGATAGAAGTTTTGTGGTAGTAATTTCTCTTTACCTATCCCATAAGGGATCTATGGTAACATATATTATATAAATGATATTACTTTGTTGATGTATTGAGGAATTACAAACAATATTTATACAATAATCATAAACATGTTTATAATGTAAAATTTGTGAACGTTTTTTTTAAATCTGAAATGTACATATAAAAATCATTATTTATTTTACACACTCTCTCATCTTGGTAAAATTATTTTATCACAAAAAATACATTAAATACAGAGAAATGTCCCATTTACTATTATTTGTAATAAATTACGTAATACATACATATGTAAATACAAAAATAGTGAACTAATAATATTCACTAAAAAAAATAAGAATTGACTAACTCAATACATAAATATACAACAACTTTGTTGTTTAATTTTCCCAGAAATATTTTTATTTTGGATATATACATCCATTTCAAATATCAAACATGTAATTATATTATTAAATATATTCAATTTAACTGTCATCATAATACTTTATTTTTGTTTGTTGTTGCTCATGTTGAATAAAATATTATGGTAAAAACAAAATTTCCATTTATTTCTTGTGTACAATGTATCAAATAAAAATATTACAAAAATTCTAGATTAGTATTTATGTATAACTTATACATAATAATATTGTACCTCTGAAAATAAAAATATACATAATATCAGTAACTTTTGTATGTTACAATGAGAATAGAATGAAATTAAATACATTTAAAAAATATAAATAATGAAAGTTTGTCAAAATTTACTAGCTATTGAAAAAGTGGTACCATTTCTAAAAATAAGAATACAGGTAACCCCCATTCATAGCGGGGGATACGTTCTGGACAATACCACCATAATCAAAACATTGCGATAAAAAGGATATTTAAAAAAATGTTAAATCTACGTTTATGTAATGTGTATTATGTGAATGAGAAAAAAAAGATAGCTCGCAAGTGCAATCACTCATATTGACGATTCCTTAAATACATCTAAGTCTAATAAGTATTGAGAAAAAAATATACTGCGCTATAACGAATTCACACTCACTGAAGTCGCGATTAACGTGGGGCTACCTGTATAGGGAGAAATACAAGAGCTGTGTGCGTTAGATATATAACAATATATTTATCTACGCTGCCCCCAGGTGCATAGCACATTTGACCTGTTTTCGTGCGAAAATACAGCATCAAAATCAGGGTTTCCCACATGGTGTCGTGTTAAGTAATAGGCCAGGTTGCATAAAAACTCGTGAAACTTAGGTGCGAAGCAGGTTTTTTAACATTAGTCTTTCTTAAAAATAAGTACCGAAACCGAATCCAAGGATAAAGCTGTCACAACAAACAGCAACACACTTCTCAGTAATTTGTTTTGTTAAATTTCTACAAATTTTGGTAACAGTTGATATTTTTTTATTATTATGTGAATAAATGTAAACTGTATGGACATCCATGTTTTAGTTTACCTATGGGCTATTATAGGCAAAAAAAAATTAGTGGGTCACAAAGATAAAGTGTGAAAATACTGGGTTACGGGAAAAAAGTTTGGGAAAACCTGGTCAAAAAATAATCGGAAAGGTCCTATTTCTTCACAATTAGTGTATGCAGTTGTTAGAAGAAAACAATGAAGATTATGAATCAGTGAGTCCTGTAAGGTGTGATTGTTAAATATTATTTGACAGTTTTAAGAACATTGTAGATAAATGTAGAAAACCCAAACAAGTAAATCTAAATTCATTTTTGCAATGAGGAATAAAGAATAAGAGCGTTTTATCCCCTGATATAGCAACTTTGTCCAGAACATATCCTCCTCTGTGAAAGTAGAGAAATATTTTATGTAAGTAAAAAATATTTTTCTAAAAGTAACAGTCATAATTAGTTTAAAAAAAATGTATAAAAATGAAATAAAACTATTAATTGGATAGTATAAAAAATAAATAAAATAGTATCAGTCTGCCAAAATAAGATTTAAGGAATGTAATAATTAAATACAAATACAAATAGTAAGAGTGTTATCTTCTCCTTCGTCTATTCTTACGAAAGCCTTTACCAAACCACCCTGCTTGAACAGTAGTTTCTTTACTTTCACAAGAATCACTATTATTATACTTATCTCTAATTTGAACACATTTCTTGAGATCATCATTTGCTTTATCATTAAGTAATTTGTTATTATCTAAACCATTAGAATTACATTCACTTTCTGCGCTTTCTTCTCTACGTTTTTCTTCAAATTTCTTTTTTCTTTCCATTAGAGAAATGTCGTCATCACTTTCACTTGAAGTTTCAGATTGACCACAACAGTCGCACATGACCAATTTATTATTACAATATTTTTCAAATCTATCATCGGAGTTAAAAGGAAAATAAAAATTACACATGTTAGTTTTATACTGTTCAAAACAAAAAGTACACTGAGGCTGTTTCTTTTTTGAAGAAAATCGAGTCCGATTTAAAAGTCTTCTCTTTGTTATTAAATCACTTTTTTTATTATTTACTACTTTATTAATTATAGAATAGTCGTTGCTTTTATTAGTATTATACCTACTCTTTGATATTAATTTTTGTCCCAAATTAATGAAATTAAATGCATTAAACACACTTTTAAAATCATACTGAACGTTAAATGGTACTGGATTGATTATACTATGAATTCCTGAATAAGCAGTTTGTAATTCATTGTGATTTACTTGAAGTGTGTTTTGGATAATGGCTTTAGCTATTATTTCACATTTCCGTTTGAAACTCTTCAATGACTCATCATCACCATCTTTACTATCTTCAGCATATGAACATTTTTTATTTGCATTATTATGATTGACGATTTCTAAGTTTTTTGACAGTTTTGTTTCATTTGCTTTACTAGGTACTTTATTGCTACAAATACTTAAATCAATAGCATGATTTTTGTCAATGTAAGAGTTCCTATTAATAAATACTGGCTTAGGTATCTTGAGTATGTAAGAGTGGTTAACTTTTCTCTCAGGTGTGAATTTTGGGACGCGGATGCAGGATTTCATAGGAGTTTTATTTTTCATGCTAAAATCTAACGGTTTTTCTGAAAGCATATTGGCTATATTTTCACATTGGTTCAATTTTTTTGTTGGTAATATTTGATTTTTCAATGTTTCAACAATATTTGGTTTTGTGAATTTATAATCTTCAATATAATTTTTTGGTAGTGGATCTGTACCAAAATTAAAATGATTAAATATATTTTTTTTAACATCTTTTAAAATGCGAAATTTCCTTAAAGGATTAGCTGATTTCTCACTATTGACTAATTTAGCTTGGCAAGAAAGGTCTAAATGTTTATGTATATCTGATGTTATTGAAATTCCATTAGCTGATGACTGTGAGGAAATACAATGAGCGTCAATTATAACATGAGAAGAAAGTTGTTGAAGTTGGGGTGTAAGTTCTTTCTTAAGATTATCGATAAGTTGTCCAGTATCTATAAACTTGAGTTCAGGTTGTAAATCTTCTTTCGTTTGTGTGCTGTTATTAGTATCTAGTATTTCTGGATCAGTTTGTTGAAATTTATCACAACTTTTTGGAGGAGTTTTAGATTTATTTACTAAAAGAATACTGACTTGATGTATTTCATTTTCATTTGTTTTCATTTTGACATGTACTCGCTCAAACTCCTCAGCTAAAATTTCCATTGAAATCCCTTCAACTCTACTTACAATTTCATTTTCATCAGAAATTTTTTTTGAAGAGATAGTTTCAGATTTTACATTTAAATTATTATTAATAAATGCATTAATCTTAAGATTGCTTTGATTCAAATCGTCAACAAATTCAGACTTTGTGATAATACTGTTTTTTTCGTCAACATTAACTGTACAGCTGAAATCGGCAGTTTTCATTTCAACACAAGTACCATCGATTCTCTTGGTGTCTATATCTTTATGGATAATGTGATTCAAATGACTTTCAATTTTAATTTCATTTTGTTTTTTTAAATTATAATTTGCTGCTGATACATCTAGTTTTTGTACCATATCCATTTCAATATTTTTGCTGAAATGTGTATTTTTATTTGAATTCACAGATAGGTCTTCAGGCAGATCAACTTTTGCCATTTTTATTTTGAGAATATTTAATGGACAATCTTCATCATCTTCATCAATATCCAACTTTTTAATTTTTATTTGTGAATTTGAAGGTATAGACTGTTTTTTATTATCCTCCTTTGATTCTGTGTTATTTGAAGCTGATATAATTGACTTAATTAACATAGGTTGGGTAGTAGTATGAAGCTCTTTTGGAGATAAATAACTAGTGTGTGCAAATATGGGATCATTATTTCGGTCATATTTTGGTGTTTCCAGTCCCAAAAATTCCATCAATAATTTCATAACAATGTCACATCTACCATTGATTTTTAATTCAGCTACATCGTCTTTTGGAGTCCACTGTAAATTGACAATAAAGATAGCTGGTCTCTTTTTGATAGGCTTGTCCATAGCCCAAAGCCAAGGATATTTTTTGAGAACTTTTAGA
The DNA here is from genome assembly GCA_963576475.1 of Molanna angustata. Classification (NCBI taxonomy): domain Eukaryota; kingdom Metazoa; phylum Arthropoda; class Insecta; order Trichoptera; family Molannidae; genus Molanna; species Molanna angustata. The sequence goes on from OY754965.1 coordinate 25,257,471, forward strand.
CTCGATCCAAGACATAATATAACATCGGCTTTAGCAGCATGATGTAATGCACCAGCCCAATTCAATGGCCATTGAGCTATTCCTCTTTCTCCAAAGTGAACTATTGAATCCTATTAAAAAAAAACATATTAATGCTAATAATATTTATATTGATGTTCAAAAATGGTCATGAATTAGATGAATTATATGTAAGCTCAACTCAGCTTATGGTATCAAAAATTTACTAGAGAATCTTGAAAAAATATACTAATCATATTAATCAATCCCTTGTATTCTATACAAGTATATTGTATATTGCGTATATTTTATATTGCAACAAATATATTGTGGGAAAATAATTTCTTTCAATTAACCAGTGTTCCCAGCCCACTGAAACAAGAATTGCAAGAAAATTAATTTTGAAAATAAATGACTGAGAAACATTGCTGCTGGGCAATGTTCCCTGTAAGGTGTGCGCACACCTACTAAAATGTCTCCACACACATGTTTTACCCTCCGCACAGTCAATATTATATAAGAAAGTTTCCTTTGCCAGATTTTAGTTATCTTTTTTATTTATTTCAAAAATTATCTTTGTTAGTGTTGTTATTATATAAAATCACTGTGATTAATAAATACCCTAAAAATTTGTTTTTTTTTCAAAAAAAAAAATGAATATGTCCTTGTTAAACAAGTACATATACATATTCCTACGTTCCCTTAAATAAGCATAAATGCTTGTGCTATAGGTGAACGAAATCGGTCGAGTCAGGATTCGAACTCGCGACCACTGGATTACTAGCCCAGCGCATTAACCGCTCTGCCATCGACCCATCTACATTTTAATGAATATGTGTGTTTATGGGTGGGGGTGTAAATTTATTGCATCGCCACTGCACAGATGCGTCGAAGATCCGCACACACAATAGAAAAATTAGAGGGAACGTTGCTGCTGGGGATTGAACCCATGATGCCAGCACAGAAGTTAAATGACTTAGTACTATGGCATGATGGTTGCCTTGATTTTGATAACTCATTTAAAGAAAATTTTATTTTCTATGTTGTCAGTGTTGTCAAACGAAATGTCAGAAAATATGGACGAAATAAATATTGATTCCGAGCAATTAATTACATTAGTTGAAGCACATCCTTCATAGTATGATTAAAAGTTTAAAAAAATATAGTAACCGCCAAATTAGCCAAAATTGTGGTTGGAGATTAGCAAAATTTAAATAACTGGTTGGCGTAGTTAAAAAACTTCTCAGGGTGTGATCTTAAATCTTCATAGGACCGGGCAAATTGTCCTTTCAGTAATCTAGCACTTATTAGCGGATGAACCCAGTACTTTTTTTGACATTTCTTTTTACGCATTTTGAGGACAAGACCACAAACACATACTACTTCAAAAAAATCCATATTTCTAATCATATATTAAAACTTATGGATATACATATTGTATTTTAAATATATAAATGTTGACCGCCGTTTTATTTACAATCGTACGATTCTATAAGCTTCCATGCGCGTTAGAAACGATCGGCCGATGAATCAATCGGTTCATGCGCGCTGATTCCACTATCGGCCGATGAATTTAAGCTTCCATGGGCGCCTTACCTAAGTCGATATTACCCCTTCCCCCCATTTTGAAAAGAAGACAATCAATGTATATTTAAATAAACATTGTTTATTGAATTAATTTACACGGAAAATAAAAAAAAGTTACATGAAAATAGTAAGTATGTATTAGACAAATGAAATAAAATTCTTAAATTGGATCAAACATTAATTCATTTTTACCCCATTTGGGGTAATTTACCCCGGTTCCCCGACTGCTGGTTTATACAGAAGAACAATTTACTCATTTAAAGAAATTTTATTTTCATGCAGAATTTCAGTAATATACAGGGTGTATCATGAGGAGTGGATCAACCGAAGCATGGAGGTAGAGGACCTCAATACCTATCGATTTAACCCCCATGTATGTTCAGCGATATTGGGTGGTTCAAAAGTTATGTACACTTTTGTAAAATTTGAATAAAAATCGGATTTCATACTAAACTACATCACTGTACCTAAACTATTAGGTTTGCGATCATGATTTTTTTTCAGGGAATAGTTCAATAGTGATGCTTAATGAAAATAATACCGTTGTGAGTGAAGAAGCATTCAACAAACTGAAGAGCGACTTTTTGAGAAGATGTAGGCTATGCATAGCTAATAATGGTGCACATTTCGAAAATTTATTTTAAAAAATTAAATTATGCATATGTAACATTTGTATTTGTAAAAGAAAAATCAAAAACATTGACTTACATTATGGCCCGTTTTATTAAGTAAACTTTTTATTCTACGTAATCGCTTAACAAAATAACTTTTTAAGTAGTCTTTCATGTATTTGTCTTAAGGAAAAAATATCGATTTTTGGTACTCGTACAATTTAAGTGAACTTTTCAACATGATCCTCTAATACAAGGCAAATGAAATTTGCAGAGCTAGCTCTCTATAAATGGTAGTAGTTTTTAAGATAACTTGTGGAAAAAAAAGTTATGTCAAATTATTGTTCCAAGAGCCTTTGAAAGGTTAGTGGAAAATTGAGGCTTGCAAAATTTTTTAAGAATTTTTTTTGTTTTTAAAGTTATTAGGTACTGACTCACAACGGTATTATTTTCCATAAGCATCACTATTGAACTATTCCCTGAAAAAAAAATCATGATCGCAAACCTAATAGTTTAGGTACAGTGATGTAGTTTAGTGTGAAATCCGATTTTTATTAAAATTTTACAAAAGTGTACATAACTTTTGAACCACCCAATATCGCTGAACATATATGGGGGTTAAATCGATAGGTATTGAGGTCCTCTACCTCCATGCTTCGGTTGATCCACTCCTCATGATACACCCTGTATATATTAAATATAAATTTATTTAATAGTGTTTATATAGAAGAACAATTTACTAAAAATAATCACATTTGATACCTTACCAGAAATTTTTGATCTTGTGAAAAAATCAATCATTTTCGATTAAAAATATTTTCTCACAATTGCACTACAAGTTGATTACATATTATAAAATTGAATATTAAAGGCTAGTTAGTGTCTATCGAAAAAATAGTAACTTTAAAAATTAGGCAACTTGGCTGCGCCAATTATTTTTATCAACTGGAAATACCATGGGGGTATAATAGGATGGAGACGCCTTTGTACATGAAAAGTGCAATCAAATTCATAGCTTATTTTTTATCTGTAAAGTTGTCAGCAACGAATGACGTATGCTGTGCAAACTGGTGCAAACTTCAGTCACACTCTCTTGCGATACAGCACGATATCGTTTCGTAAACAAAACACACAAAAATTTCGCAACCATCTTTTTTATTTGTGACCATTTTTGATCCCAAAAATATACTAATTTTTGATTTATCGAAATTAAAATGTCAAACAGGCATTGTTGTGTGGCAAAATGTAGGAGTAGAGGTGGAATATCTTTTCACAAGTAAGTATCGAAACTAACCTAAAAAATTAAAACGTAATATACCTATTATTATAAGTTGCGTAGTTATTATTTGTTTACATGAATCATTCTTAATGATTTAATATTACGAACAGTATAATTGTTTGTGATAGTTTAATGAAATAGTAAAATGGTTTTATTTGTTTGGTTTTGTAAATGGTCGCGGCAGCCATTACTTTTTATAATAATGTTGTATTTGACACAATTTGAGAAAAAAATATAATTTCCATTCACTGTTAATGCTTTTCAATCTTATGTCTCATATTTATAACGTTTTATATAATCCCCAAATATTTTATTTATGATTTAAGAAGATAGAGCACAAAAATCACATCATATGTCATTAGATTCCGCCATATTTTTTTTTGAAGGCCGTAGTGATGTGCATAACATTTCCAATCTATATTTATTTTTACCATATCTTTTAATAGTTTTTTATAAATTCAGTCAACTTGCGGTATCTATTAGTTCCTGGCGTTATTTATTTATATTTCTTATGAAACGCGATTTTATATGATTTAAATACAATACTTATATGCAATTTATTAATTTAACAAACATACAGAATACTGTATATAATATTTCATTTATTTATTTCATATTTCTTTTGTGATATAAATAGACATATTTTTTTTACAGATTTTTAAAAAATCCCGCTTTAAGAGCTTTATGGATTGCCGCCGTCAATCGTGGACCGAATGGGCAACCATCTTCAGGCTGTGTCCTTTGTTCGAAGCATTTCAGAGATGATGGAATTGAATGTAGTGGTTATCGAAGAAGAATAAAGCCAAAAGCTGTTCCTTCAATTTTCTCCCAATTAAATACTGTTTGTCCTGAAGTACGTTGATAGTACTATATTATATCTCATATATTTTGTGTTTATTTATATTAATTATTTATTATATTTTGTACTTTTTTTGTAAATTTTATATATTATACTTAGGTCCCTACATTATATTAGAAATCCTTACCAATATTACTTGTTTAAATATTATTTTTAGATGCGTAAATAAAAATATTTTTGTGGACGTTATGTTAAACACTATCTCTTTTTTTTCAGACAACTTTGCCCATCTTTAGTGAACCTTCGGTGCCTAGTTTTTCGTCATCAAATCCAGTCCATATTTCTGAAAATGATGTTCCTATTCAGGACTCCCCAAGAAAAATTTATATTTTTCATATAGTTATTAAAACAAACTAATAATTTTTGAAAAAAAGATGTTTAAAAAAACTACAGTTATATATATAAATATATATACTATAGTCAAATCTTGTAAGTGACCCGTCTCAGAACAGGTTTTCCTAGTGAGACGGGGAACGAATAATTTTATTGTTATAATGTTTTTGTTTTTGAACAATAAACTTCGGATTGCCGGCACTGAAACTAAATAAACTATTTATGAATTAAGCATTTTTTAATTCAATCCCTTTCCTGTAAATTATTTAAACTCCTGAACTCCTCCACGAAGCACAAGGTTTCATTATTTTTAGGGAGAATCTCCAATTTTGCAATGATCTTTGAAAATATTTTTCTTAAATTTTTTTACGGCGCTGGCCGATTTAATAATGATATTAATAAAAATTAAGCTCTTGAGGTGAGTTTTCACGAAAACGGCGCTATATAAATTATCCAACCATATATATAAGCACTACAAATAATAACACTTATTTTTTTTGTTTTTAATGAGTGATCCTTATTTTTTCATAACCAAAGTAAAATATATATGACATTTTTGCAGAAAATAATATTTTATTATAAAATGCTTTTGTTCAATTATCGTAATTATAAATTAAAAATATTCAATTTTAAAATAATATTTGACCATCACTAATTCGTGGATCATTTTCTAACTTCAACGTTGCCATTAAAATAATATTGCCACGAGATAAAAAAAGTACTTATTTTTGTCTTTATATTGTCATAACTGTCACTTGTGACTAACTTCCATAGGCTAAGAAGTTGATTGCATTTAGGTATTTGGTTTTTGTATGGAATTTTACGTAAGGGCGGCCCCTTGGGAAATACTGTCTGGATATGGGGATCTCACTTTTTTACGTGTTGGTCGAGAAAGAAGGCAAAAATGGCTTGCATTGTTTTTGTAAGGAAAAAGCAGGGCCTTATGGCGCGTAGGAAGCGCCCGTATTATTATTTGGGTGATAAAAGGGTGAGTTTGATATTTTTTATGCAATGGGAGAAATTCACATGTCATCATATACCATAATGTAGTATTTTGTCATTTATAGAATGTCTTGTTCCTTTAATCATTTTATATTATGTTTAACTGAGGACAATGGGATTTAATAACCTAAGATGACTCAGTACTACACCATATAATAGTACCACATTTTAAATGACTGAATTTTAATGTCATTTTTGCATTATCAATTTTTATGAAACCACAATAACTATGTAATAATTTTGTTTCATTCATCTTGTGATGAAATCTTTAGATAAAAATAACTTTTTTCTGTGTCAATGCTTCATGTGCAGATGTTATGGAATATTCATCATTACAATTAATTAATTGTAATGTATAATGTTAAAGATGAGACTTTACTTATAGTAAAATATTTCTATTAAAAATTTTCAAGTTACACCTTTTATCAATTACCCTCTGTTTTGTTAAAATTGGCCATTTATTAATAATTTTTATTAATTTCTTTTAAGATTTAAAATAAAATAAAATGTCCGACAGACAATATACCATAAATCAATTTTGATTTATCACTATTGTAAATTTGTTGTATATTCAGTCGTTTTGTATGAATATGATAAATCAATATTTATTTGTTCATAATGTAATTTTTTTTTTAAATTGTCCTTGTTAAACAAATGTCCTTGTTAAACAAGTACATATACATTTAAGTATTATAAGTCGATTAGGATTTATCAATAGTGTAAGTTTGTTGTAAATTAATTTGTTATTTATTAATATATTTTTCTAAAATAAGAAATCTGTGTTTACACTTTTCTCTCTCTCTTTTCATCTTCCTTCTGAACTGACAAAAGTCATATAATATTTCAAAAAAGTAAATTTTGACTATGTTGAGTATTTAATAAAATTCTTGGTACTGTGCAGTTTTTCTTAAAAAGAAAGACTATGTTTAGCCCTGTTATCTTGGACCTCATGTGAGTGGCTGACTAGTTGGTGGTAAGGGTGATCCTGGGTGGCGAAGCCCTAGGGCTCTCCTCATGACCTTCATCGTCACAAGATTAAGAAAATGAAACAAATATGCGATAAGAAAAAGATTGCCAATAAAAAATAATGAAAATAATTACCACTAAAGACGATCCACATTTATGACATATTCTTCCAGTCTTATGACTAAATCTAGCTGTCTTTTCTGTAGTATCAAATAATCTCCAGTACTGAACATTTGGTTTGCATTCTCTACAAACTTCTATATACATATTACCATGAACCTAAAATAAAATTATACAACATTAAATGATCAGTCTACATATGTCAAAACATCCAGCCGTGTCTCACCCATGGTCTCAGATTTTGTTGATACATATTGTTTTTATGAGATATCATTTTTTTAAAATATGTTGAAAAATGACCCAAGGGTTATTTCTGAGGTCTTAAATTTTTTTTTTTTTTTCGTCTAAATCAACATGCGACCATTGATAAAAGGATTTTATCTGTGCGGTGTGACGTAATGAGTCCCTAAAGTGAATGAACAAATGTTGATACTTTTTTTTACGGATAATCTGGACTTTTGGAACATTACAGTCGCATTAATACACCTCGAATCAGAATAATATTCAAAATATACATTTTTAATATCCTAAATATGATTTCATTAAACGCAATAATCAACAAGTCGTGAACAAAATGTATGACATGTATTTGAAAAATACATGCACTATGATGTGTGAGGTCACTTATTTCATGACTCAAATGAACCGTTTTAGCGCGTAATTCAAAATGCGTTTTTTAAAATTGCTATAAAAAGCTTTATAGAGCAAATGAAAAAAAAATTACCATATTGTGAAAACACTTCATATTGCTATTTTATATGATGGGCACAAAGAAAATTAATTGACAATTATTATTTTGAGTATTGGAAGGTTTATCCTGGACGCCTATAAATTTTTACCTTTTTTCACATTCAACGTCACAATTTTAATACTGTCACTCAGTAAGCCATTATTTTTTTTATTTATTTATAAACTTTATAGTATTTTGAATAAAAAACAAACTTAAGTAATTAATTAAGAATTGGTCTTGAGAACTAAGATAATACAATTTTGATGAAGTAGTAGTGTAAGTAACTAACCTCAGATAAAGCTCTTTTGGGAAGTCCAGATCGAAGGTGAAGTCCATCACAATTTTGAGAAACAATAAATTTTAAATATCTTTTCCTATATAATTGCCACAATGCCATATGTGTAACAGTTGGATCTGCTCTAGTAAGGTCATGTTTTCTATAAATAAACAAACGATTAATGAACAAATATATACCAAAGTATTTTTCAACAAAAATTTGATTATAATGACCAAACGTTTTCGCCGAGGTGACTCGGCATTATCGAGTTATAAATAAAATTTGTTCATTAATTTTAAAATTAATTTCCACTCTGTTAACATTAAATGTAAATACTTTAGAATCATGCAATTAAGTATTTTATCAACAGTTGTTAGTGTGCACTTGTTGGTTAGTGTTTTCATTTATTGTAAGGTTGACAATCCCAGAAATCATCTAAAATGGTGTACAATTTTAATTAAACAACTCAATTTTACAGAATGTGCCAGCATTTTGAAATTTTTGGCAAATGGAAAAATAATCAGTTCTGAGTTAATGTACTTTACACGTGAGATATCAATATGAAGTTGATCCAACTTTAAGTTTGAGCTGTACAGAGGACACTAAATTTCTTAGCACATGTCATAGTATGCATTCTATACATGATACCAGTTAAATATATTGATGAATAAAATACATGCTTAACAATAAAGAAATATACTCTCCACTATTCCATCTATTTTATAAATTAAGGTTGTGCAAATACTATACAATACCATCATGCCATTTCCCTAATTGGGGTAGGCAGAGAGAACCAAACCCCATACTCCAATCTCTTGACATAAATTTCTCGCTTCATTCACGTCCATGCATCGTCTCAAACAAGCTCTTGTTATCTTTACTTTTAACGTCTTCATCTTTCAAATTTCTATTAATATGTTCGTGCCAACTTTTCCTTGGCTGACCTCTACTTTTCGTTCTTCTTTTATCAGCCTCATATACTTTTTTTTGTCAGGTCGTCACTCATTCTTTCTATGTGGTGAAACCACCTTAGGGCATTTATTTTCATCTTACTTACGATATCTCTTTAAATCATATATTCTCGTGTAATATTTTCATTTCTTATTCTATTATACATCGATTTACCACACATTCGTCTTAGGCCCAAATTACAGAATAATTCTCAAGACCGTTCTCCAAATGTGTCATCTCAAGGCCATCTTGAGATCATGCTCGAAAATCCGTATTAAAAGTAAAATACGCACGTCGTCTCGTTCGAGAAAGCGTACTCGAAAAAAATGTGGATGCAGCTCTTATAAATAAGTACTTTTTCTCGCGAATGGCAATAATTTCAGCATTGTTATGTTAGTAGCAATGAGTTAGAATATCTATTTATAGATATTTTGACAATTTGCTGTCTTGGTAATCTTCGAAACTGTAGAGAAATTTATGCGTCATAATATTATGATACTTGATTAAATAGTGAAAATGTCGACCATTTTATTCAGAAGACAAAAATAAATACTTCTTCTTTTATCTGTCATATAGCATATTACGGGAATGTGTGTACCTACAGTCAATAGTTCCAGGAAAAGCAGCCATTTCAAAATATGATACAACATGCATAGAATAACAACATGATATTTACTGGATGTACCTACCGGAAATTTTATGAAATCTTACAATATTTAATTCACATAGTTAGTTTATGAATTATTGTATGTAAATTACCCCCAGAAGGTTCTAAATAAGATTCTCGGTCTATTTTAGTACCGCTAACAATGTAAACATCAAAATAGTAATTAATGCGAAATTCATCCGTGTCTATATGTGTCTCTTTTTCGTGTAAAGTGCTGTCTCCTTCTCTCTCATTGAGACCGTTCTCAAGACAGCGGGATAGCTGTCTCGAAGCAATTTCGACTCTTCTATACATTTCGAGACCGGTCTTGAGATCAAGCTCAGTGACTTTTATTTCTTTAATACCATTTTGGTTGAGAACGTGTTCTCAAGACCAGTCTCAAGCTGGAGAACGAATCTATAATTCGGGCCTTAGTAACCTCATTTCAACCGCATTAATTCTACCTTCATACGTCTTTTGCCATGTCCATTTTTCACTAGCATACATTAGTCATTATGACTATACCACTGTGTACCGCAAGTTTTGCTTGCCTCGTAATAATTGGGTCAGCCATTACAGATCTTAATGCACCATTCACTCTATTATCTGCCATTACTCTCCTTTCACTATCTTGTTCCAGTATGTTTAGTGCTCTATCTTTTTAGTGCTCTTACACAGTAGTCAATGTATACCTTCCAGTTTCAACTCAATGTTCTCATTCTTTAGTGCTCTTACACAGTAGTCAATGTATACCTTCCAGTTTCAACCCAATGTTCTCATTCTTTAGTGCTTTTACACAGTAGTCAATGTATATCTTCCAGTTTCAACCCAATGTTCTCATTCTTTAGTGCTTTTACACAGAATTCAATGTACACCTTCCAGTTTCAACCCAATGTTCTCACTCTTTATTTAGTGCTCTTACACAGAAGTCAATGTATACCTTCCAGTTTCAACCCAATGTTCTCATTCTTTAGTGCTTTTACACAGAATTCAATGTACACCTTCCAGTTTCAACCCAATGTTCTCATTCTTTAGTGCTCTTACACAGAAGTCAATGTATACCTTCCAGTTTCAACCCAATGTTCTCATTCTTTAGTGCTCTTACACAGTAGTCAATGTATAAATTAAATAGCCACAGTAAGAGAGTTTTCAATCCTCACACGTCATGCTTAGCTTTCCTCATAGAGAGATGATATTTCATGGTGTTCCATATCATAGGCCTTTTCCAGGTCTATATAAGCACAGAAAAGCTTCTGGTTTTTTGCCAGAACCTTTTCAGTCGCCATTCAAAGAGAAAAAAATTGGTTGGCGCATCCTCTACCTTCAACAAACGCTTCTTGTGCATCCCATACCTTGCTTGCTGTAACCTTTCTCAAGTTACAGCAAGCAAGTACAATTTTCCAACTGAACTTAACAAACTGATAGCTCGGTAGTTCTTGCAGTCTAATTTTGACGCTTTCTTAAAAGGGGCACAATCACTGCGTTTCTCCAATCTGACGGGGTATGTCCTGTTTCCCAACATTTGTTGAAGAGGCAATGACACCATCCCACCGTCTTTTCACCACCATATTTGATAAATTTAGGTGGTATAGTCAAATCCCGCAGTCTTTCCTGTACTGCTACTCTGATGTCTTCTATTGAAATTTATTTCATTTATTGGCATCCTATTGTTCGTCGGACTTTTTCTTCGTCTATAACCATACATCCATCATTATCATGTATACATTTTGAACCTCGCACTACTCCTTGTTTTCGTTGATTTACACTTTTCCAGAACACTTAATGTGTTCCCAGACAAATCATTCATAATTTTCATGCTTTCCTTAATTTCAGTGCATTTTTTTCTTCTTTTACTGTTCCTTTTGTTTTCCTCTTGTACTCATTATATATATTTTTAGTTCTTTCTTCCTCCTCGCTTCCAGATCTTTTACATTCCAACCATTCCTTCCACGCTTACATTTTTCTTCCAATAGCTATACATATACACAAATACGCATAACGAAATAATATTTTATATTCATAACTTACATTAAAATGATTTCATCGAGGAAGTCATAATAAAGTTTAAGTTGAAGTTTAAGACAAGATATTTTTGTTTTTTATATTCATAATTCTGATCCCACATACATAACAAATATGTTTTATAGGAAAAAAAAACATTGATTTTGGATATTGTGCTGCAATGCAACCTACACAACAATTTTGACTGAACAAAAATGAAAACAGATAAAGCTTAATTTTCCGTTAGTTCATATTAACTATATAACCATTATTTATAATAAAAAAAAAACACAATTTTAAGCAATCTTAATATATAAAAATCTCCTGTCATTATGTTCGCACATGCTAATCTCTTTTTTAAATTTTAATATCGGAAAAAAAGGATGGAAGAATGAAAAAAGTTAGATAGACAGAAAAAGAAAAAAAGGTTTTGTAATCATCCTATAGATGGCGGTGTGAAAAAATCTATTGGCATTGTATTACGCATTTAGAGAACAAAGAAAACTTGTAAAATACATAAACTGAGGTCTATATAAAATGCGATATGAATGGAAGGCAGTCTGCAGTCTATGGCAGAACAATACATAAAATGAGATCTATATATGATGTGATCTGTGGCAGAACGTCTGCCCATGCCTACTAGTATATTAATATTCATGTGTACTATGATACTAAAAAAATATGTTAAGAATACTAACCGAATTTGTTTTCCTTGTTGCAAGAGGGTCCAAATTCCATTGGGTCCTCTGTAATCAGGTATATCAGCAGAAGTGCTTATTCCTGCTCCAGTATAAACCTAAACAATATATCAAAAATCGAAATAAAGTACAAAATGATTATGAAAAATGTTTTTTTTTCAACATGAATTGACAACATTATTTTCCAAAAAGGAATTTAAAACATGGATTGAGAATAAATATCAATTGTTATAAATATATTTGCGGAATATGCATTTTGAATACTGGCAACATTGCTTTTGATATGTCATTATTGTAATGTCAGTTGTCACCTCGCAGCCAATTGAGTTGTAATGCACATTTTTTTTTTTAAATGAATATGTCCTTGTTAAACAAGTACATATACATCTTTCTACGTTCCCTAAAATAAGCAAATAAATGCTTGTGCTATAGGTGAACGAAATCGGTCAAGGCAGGATTCGAACTCGCGACCACTGGATTACTAGCCCAGCGCGCTAACCGCTCTGCCACCGACCCATCTATTAATAAAAATAAAGTGTTAAATAAATGAAAAAAAAAAATATTCACTTATTTAACACTTTATTGTAAATAACTATTTGATAGTACAAATGGCGGACTTATTGCCTAGTGACAATTTCTTCCAGACAACCATCTGTAACAATTATGGGAGAAAGTGATACATGTACAAAAAAAAAAGAAAACCTTTATAAAACTATAAACATATTACACTTATACACAAAAAAGAATAAAAATATGTACAACAATGACAATTAAAAAAAAATCTTAGATAAAACCTGACACAACACTAGGGAAGGGAAAAAAAGGAGAGGAGATTTGTCTAACTACAGGAGTAAGGAACTTAATGGGAAGTATGTTATTAAGAAATAGAAAGGAGAGGAGATTTGTCTAACTACAGGAGTAAGGAACTTAATGGGAAGTATGTTATTAAGAAATAGAAAGGAGAGGAGATTTGTCTAACTACAGGAGTTAGGAACTTAATGGGAAGTATGTTATTAAGAAATAGAAAGGAGAGGAGATTTGTCTAACTACAGGAGTAAGGAACTTAATGGGAAGTATGTTATTAAGAAATAGAAAGGAGAGGAGATTTGTCTAACTACAGGAGTAAGGAACTTAATGGGAAGTATGTTATTAATAAATAGAAAGGAGAGGAGATTTGACACAACACTAGGGAAGGGAAAAAAAGGAGAGGAGATTTGTCTAACTACAGGAGTAAGGAACTTAATGGGAAGTATGTTATTAAGAAATATAAAGGAGAGGAGATTTGTCTAACTACAAGAGTAAGGAACTTAATGGGAAGTATGTTATTAAGAAATAGAAAGGAGTGGAGATTTGTCTAACTACAGGAGTAAGGAACTTAATGGGAAGTATGTTATTAAGAAATAGAAAGGAGTGGAGATTTGTCTAACTACAGGAGTAAGGAACTTAATGGGAAGTATGTTATCAAGAAATAGAAAGGAGAGGAGATTTGTCTAACTACAGGAGTAAGGAACTTAATGGGAAGTATGTTATTAAGAAATAGAAAGGAGAGGAGATTTGTCTAACTACAGGAGTAAGGAACTTAATGGGAAGTATGTTATTAAGAAATAGAAAGGAGAGGAGATTTGTCTAACTACAGGAGTAAGGAACTTAATGGGAAGTATGTTATTAAGAAATAGAAAGGAGAGGAGATTTGTCTAACTACAGGAGTAAGGAACTTAATGGGAAGTATGTTATCTGCATATAAATAAAGTAGACCTCGTAAGATTGTCGTTCTGGATTTGCGAATGTTTGTGCACGGCTATATTCATGTCAGTCTGCCTGCCCTTGAAATCTTCCTATGTAAAAATCGGCAAATTTACAGTAGAGCAAAAAACTTATAATATCATATTTTTATAATATTACATTAGAAACAGTATAAAAACACAATACCTCGCGAGCTGATATGTTTTTTTTTTGTATTTTCAAAATAAAGTATGTTTAAATGTTATATAATAAGAATTAAAGAATGCATTTTTGCTTTACTCGCTGAGTCGCCAAAATTGATTTATGTGAATATACCCTTACGGTGATTATAATGCCAACGTAAAGATGTGTTTGTTCCCGTCAAAGCCAGAGCTCAAAAGGCACGAAATAATGAAATCCTACATAGGGAGAGGGAACAATTTACACGGAACAATCGTTTCCTTTTGCATTGTGGGTATGATTTGCTTTACTTGCATTGTTTCACCGATTTAGCTGTCAAAATAGGTGATTCTTTACAAGTGGCCTACAACGCCAATTATATTGATTTTTTGTTTAAAGATAGACAATATTATATATATTACGGGAAAAATATTATTCTTTTGTAGAAACGCTTAAATTTTTTAAAAAAATATACCAAAAAATTAAATAAAGGAACATAAATGGTGGGTTTTCGACATCTATCGGCAAATTTTCAAACTTATGGAAACATAATATAAAATCATTTTTGCAAAAAAACAACAACTTTTTCATCATTTTTGCAAAAACAACTTTTTTCCTACGAAATTTTGTAAAATAGGAATACAGTTTAAAAAATATAAGATTACAAAATATTTAAATACCTTCTACTTTCGTGTCAGGTATTGAAATTCAATCATTACTTAATTATGGAGTATTATTCAAATGACATCACAAAAGCGCCGCAATGCGTTCAAAAATATAAGTTTTCCTCCGGTGAGAATAATATCGAATACAAATAATAAAAAGGTCATCAAAATGAAATATTATTATCAACAACTATTGATTATAAAATAATGTATGCTGTGCACGTAACAACTTTAAAAACACATTCGTTCTATATGGGCAACCCAAAGTTTGAATCAATTGGACTAACATAAATAAACAAAATACTTATTTAAAAACAATTGAATAAATTGGATGGGTGGATGGCAGAGCGGTTAGCGCGCTGGGTTAGTAATCCAGTGGTCGCGAGTTCGAATCCTGCCTCGACCGATCTCGTTCACCTATAGGACAAGCATTTATGCTTAGTTTAGGGAACGTAGGAAGATGTATATGTACTTGTTTAACAAGGACATATTCATTTTATTTAAAAAAAAAAAAAAAAATTGATATTATTTATCTTAACTAAATGTCGAAGAATAATAAAATAACATTACTTACTGATTTTCAAAACATAAGTAGGTACCGGCCTACAAATCTATTTTTTAAAGTTTAAATTTAAACTAAAATATAATTAGGTATTATTATGTCTATAACCAAAATGAGGTAAATAACTACATTTTGATGATGGAGAATAGAGTGTTGTTACTCATCATAATAAGCCCATGTGACACAAAGCGAAGATGCAGGTCGATAAATTGCAGCATCCAGAGTAATAAATTTATCTTCCCACGGCACTCACGGTAAAGGGCAAGCGTTCGTTCTTCCTCGCGGGTGCTCATGTTGACGGGGCCAAGTCTTCATGGACTTAGAGGCGGTGCATGTGGCTGGGGCCATTTGTCCATGCGGAGTAGCCGCAAAAACAACACTGGTAATGGACTGGAAGCTCGCACCTTGTGGAGTCCACTAGGTGTTGAGGAAAAGTGTTGTCGATAAATACTGCACCGAATATATTTTTTAAGAACCTACCTACCATAAAAGCTTCGCTTCATTTCGTTGCATGAACCGCCGGAGGCGGCCATTTACCGCGCAGCGGTAAAAAGTTGGCTGAAAGCCCTAGCTTAGAAGCTGAGCGAAGCGATGCTTCTCAGCTAGTTAATAAATAGAAAGGAGAGGAGATTTGTCTAACTACAGGAGTAAGGAACTTAATGGGAAGTATGTTATTAAGAAATAGAAAGGAGAGGATATTTGTCTAACTACAGGAGTAAGGAACTTAATGGGAAGTATGTTATTAATAAATAGAAAGGAGAGGAGATTTGACACAACACTAGGGAAGGGAAAAAAAGGAGAGGAGATTTGTCTAACTACAGGAGTAAGGAACTTAATGGGAAGTATGTTATTAAGAAATAGAAAGGAGAGGAGATTTGTCTAACTACAGGAGTAAGGAACTTAATGGGAAGTATGTTATTAAGAAATAGAAAGGAGAGGAGATTTGTCTAACTACAGGAGTAAGGAACTTATAGGAATGTGTATCGGGTACCTATAGTGGGAAGATATGAAAACAGCTGAGTTCGGTTACATGATGTTTATTAATGCGACTGGCCCGAGAGAATGTTAAATGAGAACTGAATAAGGTTTTGATTGGTGGGGGTATATATAGGCTACTTCTTATACCCCCACAGGAGTCCCCCCTGAATAATATACTTGGGGGTTCACATACTTAAATACTACACATAGGATAACACAATAAAAACAATAAAAACTAATGTTCGTATTTTCGGCGAGTGCGGCCCTGGTGAGTAGGTATGATGAAATCTAAGTCCTGGTCTGGTTTCGTTATCTTGAAGTAGTGCATAGTTTGATATCTCATATTACATATTGTTTAATAATCACACGGTGCTCCGGAATGTCTGATGTCAGCGAAAATGAAACTTGAAACTTCTCTGAAGCAAGAAATCGTATATCTTGCAACGGGATGGTACCATTACTAAAGACTATGTAGGTATCGAGAAATTTCCTTCGAGCTGCTTGTCCTGTCGATGAGGCGATGTGAACGGTTTCGGTTTGTCATGTCGATGAGACAAGGATGAGCGGTTTCGGCTTGTCATGTCGACGAGACACGGATGAGCGGCTTGGGCTTGTCGTGGTGGCGATGAGACAAGAGCGAGCGGCTTGGGCTTGTCGTAGAGGCGATGAGACGAAAGCGAGCGGCTTCGGCGTGTCGTGATGGCGAGACAGAGGCAAGCAGCTTTGGGTTGTGGTGGTCAAGCGGATCTAACTTGACGGGATTCAGAAAAGTTCGCAGGCGGAAGTTGCTGGTAACGTGGTAGACGTCACGATGGAGCAGTAGTCACTTCTCTTGGATGGCTTCTCTGGGAGGTCGATGCTCGCAGAAATCATTGAAGGCATGTTGTTGCATTTCGCGGTTTTGACGTTCTCGTGGGCGTCAGCAGTTATGAGTTCTCACGTCAAAACAAAGTAGGTGTCAGCAGTCTTGGATTCTCACAGCGTTGTTATCGCTTGATGTTTATTTTTGTAAGCTTGCATTGTGATGAACGTGTAGGACGGATTCGTTATCTAGTCCACGGTTTACGAAGGCTCACATTACAAAATTTCTAAACATCAACACTGTTCCCACTATAGGTATGTATCACGTCGGGTTCATCAGTTATAGGTATGTGTATGTATCGGGTACCAATAGTGGGAAGATATGAAAACAGCTGAGTTCGGTTACATGATGTTTATTAGAAATGACTGGCCCACGAGAATGCTAAATGAGAACTGAATATGGTTTTGATTGGTGGGGGTATATATAGGCTACTTCTTATACCCCCACAAACTTAATGGGAAGTATGTTATTAAGAAATAGAAAGTAGGAGCGCGCGCTTTAATCTAGTTTTGTTGTTTTGATTGCTAACATTGGTGCAGTTTTAATGTCAAGGGCCAAGTTGTTCCATAACTGGGCAGCATGAACAGTAAAGGATGATGAATAGAAAGCCGTGGCATGTGATGGGATGGCGAGGGTTCGCATAGGAAACATTGGAAAAAAATTACTACCATCTATTTAAATACTTCTTTCTTTCTTTTTCATGTCCGGCTAAGCTCTACCACACCAATAAGCAGAGACTGACATCGCATTGTCAGTTGTCATAATCAGATCCCCAGGATCAGATTATGACAACTGACAGACCACTCCCATCAGTGGACACAAATAATTTAAGGAAAAGATGCTGATAATCCCAAAAAAATATGACCCAAATGCACAGTCCTAGGTAACTAAATACTAACTCCTAATCACTAACTAAATACTTAATACTACGCCAAACATAAAGTCGATGGCGTAGCATTTCACATTATTGTGTATGAAGAAAAGAGATAATTTTCTATGGGCTTAGACTGATGTTTAAAATGTTTTTTTCCATAACACAAACATATGTAAACCAATTTCACACTGACAGCTCAATGTCAAGATTTTTCTGAAATTCCAGCGAATTTTCGGCATCTCGTATAGATCGCTGAATACTCTGTTAGGTATTTGATTTGACAAAATTACCAAATACATATTTGACGAAGTCGCTAAAATCATTATCCATCGAAAGCATCTCGTATTTTAGTATTAAACCACTAGTAAAGTTCCTCGTGATCAACCTTACATTTTGACAGTAAGCAAATGTTAGTTTACGTCGACGCGCATGCGCTAAGTATTTAGATATGTCTCTGAAATGCAATTCTCATACGAAAACCTCGTAGCATCCTCCAGCAATTTTTTTATAATGTATCCATTGTTACATGATTTGCAAATCTCGGCGAACAGAAATGGGCGTTGATGGGTTAAGAGAAATAAATTTTCTTGGGACCTTAGGATCAGCAGTCAGATACCTGACCAACTGAGCCACGAAAGCCACTTAAATAAGAATTAATTATAAAATAATATTTGATAACTTACTACAAGATGTCTTGCACGCTGAAGAGCGTTAGCTAATTTTTTACATTTACTTCTTAATATTAAATATTCATCTTCTATTTCTTGATTTCTTTCAATTGTTCTTTGCTTCCTACAAAGTCGAAATTTAACTTCTTTCACTTCTTCTGCCATACTGGCCAAAACTGCCTTTTCTTCTGGACTCCGCAATGATTCTTTTTTTCTGAGTATGTTTGAAACCTGTTTATGAATAAGGTAAATAATCAATGTAAATTATTGTATTTTAAACATTTGTACAAATGCCGAGTTTATTGCTGAATGGCAATTTCTCTTCAGCGATACCTATAGAAAATTTCCCTTCTGCTAGGAATCGAACCTAGATGCCTGGAACGCCGGCACAAAAAATAAACGCCTTAACTTTTCACTGCCTCACACCAGTAGACTTTAAATTATGAAAATTATTGTTGAAATAATACAATAACTATTGTATTTAACACTTTATCAAAAATTATAAGTCATATAAAATAAAGTAAACAACATAATTTGAAATGGTTTATGCTACAAAAAGAATACTTGATGTAAATAAAAATGCTTTCCTTAAAAGCTAACTAACCTTCCGAAGACATTCGCTTCGTTCTATTTTGGAATTTTTTTTATTGACTTGATTGCATTTTCGTCTCGCGACTCTACACCTTAATTTGGTTTTAATATCCATATTTTCTACTTCCAATTCCTTTTATTGTTTTTATAACTCCTATAAGAACTGTCACTTCACCCTTACACAATTATTGCATAGATAATATAGATAAAGGATACACAAAGTTTATTCATCTTTCTGTTACGGCTCTCAATACATTAATTAATTATTTTTACCAGTTTTGATATTGTTATCGCATATAACAAAGAAGAGCGTTGATAAGTGTTTAAATGCCGGCTAGTCAATACAATAATTAAATATGGTGGAGACGAAAGAACGTGTTGAGAGTAAATAATTAAAACAATGCTTCAATTGACAGAAATACACGCGTAATAGTAATTATCGGTTAGTAAAAATTGCTGTAAAATTAAGAAGAAAATTAATTAGAAAACCAGTGATGACGGCCGCTGAAAAGAATTATTACATACAGGAAATACACGTGGAACAGAGAATAACAGTGCTGAAAAGAATAATCAAATACATGAAAATGCACGTGTAATATTGATGACAATCTTGCTAAAATAAATTACGAAACGAAACGTTCAGAGCAAAGAAAACAAATAATAATAAATCAGAAAGATCTTACCAACCGCTGCTCTCGTTACGGGTCTGTAGATGAAACACTTACACTACATAATATCACTTTTTATTAATTGAAAATAACTTAAAACTATCTTAAATTCACCCCTCGTTGGTTATGTGGACCTGAAACACACTTATTCACTATTATGCGATTATTTAAGTTATTTTTATAATTAAAAGTTATTTTTAATATTAACTTAAACTATCTTAAATTCACCCCTCGTTGGTTATGTATGGACCTGCCGGCTGATTTTGTATAAACACCAGAGGAGAAGAAAGGAGTTAAGTACTATTTTATCTGTGGATTTAGCTCGTTAACACCAATGTATGTATATTTTTGGTATTTTGTAAGCGAATTTTCTTTCGTTGTCTTAACCCCAATAAAATACTCGGAGTTAAAATTATTTATTTATTTGTAGAATAAGAGTAATCTCCTGTCAAATCACGCGACGAATTTACTTCTATATTTTCTATGCACGCGAGTTTGATATTGTAAAATTGACTAATTACAGTAATTAATTCATCCATAATCATTTACAAGGTGTGTATTATTTATCTTGTACAATATTCATACATATTATTGACCAAATTTATTATTTATTTTAGTATTTGACTTGTTTATACATTCGTTGTTAATATTTCGACTTAGGTCTTTGGAGGCTTAATATTTCATGAATTTGACGTTTCAAACAATGAAACATGACGTTTTTCTTTGAGTATAATAATATAAAATGAGGATACTAATCACGTTTTGTTTATTTGCAGCATGTCATACTTATTTTTGCGAGCGTTAAAAGACGATGAAAAGCGATAAAAAGACGATGGTCCGTTGGACATGCCAAAAGACTTCTTAAGACTGCCTTGTTTCGTAGAGCCAACAAATAAACTATAGCGCCCTTGGAGTGATCTTGTATCATTAAACGGCGCTTTGTAAATTCTATTTATTATATATCATATTGATGCCGGCCCGCCTCGGCCCCATGTCCGCGAGAGAGATCCACCGTCCTATTCGAGTAGGTTGTGGCTAAATTTCTCCGCGGAACCTACCCCGACCGTCAGCGGGATTCTGGGGAAAATTATTTTTATTTTTATTATATGGCAATTTTTTTTTGCACAATGATTTTGAACTTTTTTCAAACGAAGAGAGTCTGACAGCTACCTACAGCTGATCAGCTGACTTTTTAAAATCAAAGACTGCCGGACACTCTCCGGCACAAAAAAAACAACTTTATAACTGAAAGAACCCTTGGGATTCCGCCAGAGAATCCCAACAGGTTGAGATCTATCGGTCCTGACACAACAGAGGCTCAAACTGCCCCGAACTGAAGGTACCTCCGCCACGCGGTAAACTTTTTTGTAAATCTTTTGGCGGCACTTTGTAACTGTAGAGGCCTCTTCAGACTGCAGCCGAAGATAGAAGTAGCTTCTCAGGCCGTAGTGCGTCTCGTAACTTGTCATTTTTTTATTTTAAAACCTGACTTTATCTTATTACTGACTCGAGGCGCTGACGGCCTGGGAAGTGTCAGTCCTAGCGCAAGCCAGGGCCCCCCTTTTGTAAGCGTGTGGAAGGGAGGATCACCGCAGTCTGTCGCGCCCTTGACCCAGAATTTCCTTTCTGCAATCGCTTCTCTGTCTTCTTTTTCTTTTGTTCTGGATCGAGGACCTATACCTGAGGACGTCACCCACCTTTAGCTTCCTGCTGGTCTACGACGGGGTGATCTGCTGAGCGTCTCCCTCAGCAGACGGTCGAAGAGGAAAGGACCGCGTTCTTGGGGTGAGTGCCTTCAATTCTCTCTCGATCCAAGACCGAAGCTGGTCACGCTTTACATAACTAGGACGCCCTGCGTCCAGAGGACTGACGGCCCTCTCTGCGACCGCAGAGAGAGAGCTGGTGTCAATATTATATTTATCATAGGGCAGAGAGAACATCTATTTACATTTTTTTTAGATTTTATTAATATTCTGCTCCAATCAATTGTTTTTGCATAGCGACTAATGCTGATCCATGTGGCATAGTGGTAGTTTGTTTTAACTTCAGTTAATTTATGACTCAATAACACATTACTTTGTTATAATGTATATAATGAAATGTTTAAATTTAAATAAATGAAAAAAATATTGGAGTTGGTTTTGAAAGTAGATTTAAATCAATAAATAGTATTTAAAAGATCAATAAATAGTATTTAAAAGCACATTGTACTATAATATGAAGATAACTAAACAACATATATACATAAAAGTACTAGTTTTACCTTTTTATACTGCTTCATATTAATATGCATGGTATTTATGTAGTGCGTTTGATAATTCACTCACATGTTAAGATTCTGAAACTATATATTTTGTTGAAAAAAATAGGATATAAAGAAAACACAAGCATGAAAATTTTTGAACCATGATCATTATAGTGGTCAAAGTAAATTATTTTATTAACCTTGTTTATTATTTTTACAGATATGTAATTGAAATCTTGCAATCATCAGTGTGTCGCACATGTTTGGAAGCCATGTTATGTAATTAAGTAAACTGCTGCAGGAATTCTTGAGCCAGACAGAGTTGAGCTGATACTGAAGATCATATACTATATATATAATATCTGCAATAAAGAAAAATCAATTTTACTACTATGTATGATATTTAATTATAAAAATAATAAAAGGAAGACTCAAAATTTCATGAAAAAATTATTATGCTCTTTTTTTGTCCATTCTAAACAAGAAATTATTTATAAAAAAACGTTAACCCATGATTTTACCCAAACAAACATGTTTGCGTGTCAATTTTATTAGAATAATCCCTTGTATAACAAACAAATCGAATCGGTAATAGAAAATTGTTCAAAGTTGAGTCGTTTGACGTAACACCATTTCAATTAAAATTTTATTTAAAACATGTTATTTATAAAAAGCATCGAGTAAATAAGCTATGAAATACAAAACAATGAATGGAAATAGAGTATATACCTTGCTAAATATTAATAAAATAAACAAAAAACACACGATTAGCTGTCAAAATCTGATAAATGCGGGTAAATGTACGAGATTGCCATATGTAAATTAAACTGGACATAGAAATTTTATTTACATATGGCAAATTTGTACTAATGTTTGGGTCACGCCCCCTTCAGTTTTCTCACGGAGTTAACACCGGAAAACTCCATACAAAATACCAAATTCCGAGATTTCTCGGGAGTTAAGACAAGAGTGAAAATTATGTACGTGCGTTCATGTATGGGGTGTGGATGATAATTCAATCGTCCAATCATTCCATACATTATATATATATATATATATATATATATATATATATATATATATATATATATATATATATATATATATATATATATATATATATATATATATATATATATATATATATATATATATATATATATATATATATATATATATATATATATATATATATATATTTATATATATATATATATATATATATATATATATATATATATATATATATATATATATATATATATATATATATATATATATATATATATATATATATATATATATATATATATATATATATATATATATATATATATATATATATATATATATATATATATATATATATATATATATATATATATATATATATATATATATATATATATATATATATATATATATATATATATATATATATATATATATATATATATATATATATATATATATATATGTTTAAATATAAATTTTCGCGGATTGTAGAGATATATGTATAGCTACTTTTCCGGGCTATCCGCTCGTTTTCGTCCTGAAAAGGACGGTTTTGCCGACGTTTCAACCGAATATCATCGGTCATTATCGAGGCTGGTCGGTTCGCAAACGTAGACACGGTGCGACTGACACCGCGTTGCATTTCGCGTTCCTATTTGTGTATCGTGTTGGTGTATTGGCGTGTGATGCGGCGTGTGGGAGGGGTGGCGGTGTGAGCATGAGTAACCGTCGATTCGCGCTCTGTTGTTAGTGGTGGTGTGGTGAGGGTGTCTTCCCTGCAGCTCGGTGACCGTGCTGTATATCGTTCGTCGTATGACGTCACGCTGGTATGTGCGCGTGTCGATCGCCGTACAGCTAGGTGCGGGAGGGCAGAGGGCGGGGGAACAGTTGTAGCGGTATGCACTGGCGTCATTGGCGTTGATTCGTTTAACCATGCGCGGTCACTTGAATATGAATTAAGTACTGGTTTCCACGCCACTGGTAGACGACGAGAATCATCTCTTGTGTTCATTGCGAAGGGCCGTTTTTTCTATTTCGATGGCTTCTCTATATACTCTATTAATCTCGTTATTTAAACGGACAAGAGTCTTTGCTGCATCGAAGTCTATTTTGTGGCCTTCTGTCATCACATGATTCGCCAGTGTTGACGTCGATTTATTTTGTTTTACGTCTAAGCGGTGTTCGGCTACGCGTGCTGATACTTTTCTGTTTGTGCGACCGATGTAAGTTTTTTCGCACGTACCGCAGGGGATCTCGTATATACCGTGTGACTCTAACGGAATACTGTCTTTGGTCGGTCGTAAAAAAGACGAGATTTTTCTGTCTGTTTTAAAAACAGTTCTAATTTTATACTTTTTTAGTACTCGACATATTTTATCCGTAGACCCACTGACGTATGGAAGTATCGCCAACCCGCGTATCTCTTCTTTATCTTTTTCTGTCTTTTTTTCTGTTTGATCTTTTTTAATTGCTCTATTTATAGTATTGTTATGATATCCGTTAGCAAGGAGAGCTTTCTTGAGGCTACTTATTTCTTGGTTAATATCCCTCACCACACCACCACTAACAACAGAGCGCGAATCGACGGTTACTCATGCTCACACCGCCACCCCTCCCACACGCCGCATCACACGCCAATACACCAACACGATACACAAATAGGAACGCGAAATGCAACGCGGTGTCAGTCGCACCGTGTCTACGTTTGCGAACCGACCAGCCTCGATAATGACCGATGATATTCGGTTGAAACGTCGGCAAAACCGTCCTTTTCAGGACGAAAACGAGCGGATAGCCCGGAAAAGTAGCTATACATATATATATATATATATATATATATATATATATATATATATATATATATATATATATATATATATATATATATATATATATATATATATATATATATATATATATATATATATATATATATATATATATATATATATATATATATATATATATATATATATATATATATATATATATATATATATATATATATATATATATATATATATATATATATATATATATATATATATATATATATATATATATATATATATATATATATATATATATATATATATATATATATATATATATATATATATATATATATATATATATATATATATATATATATATATATATATATATATATATATATATATATATATATATATATATATATATATATATGTTCATAAATGCATGAAACCAGTGGGCTTCTAGCCTGTTTTTCATGCTTATATAAATAAATAAATAAATAAATAAAATAAATAAAGAGTTAAGACAACTCTTGGTGTTTCATACAAAATCACCCTGCTGCTGTATACCTATATCTCATTGTTTACGTGCTTAGAAATAGGTGGGTTGCCATATAAAAATATTATCTGTATTGAGAAATAATTTTTACGTTTTCATTTTCGACATTTTCCGTCTTGCAACACTGATTTGGTAGCGTGTTTAATAATGTGAGATATAAGAAGTAAGAAGAAAACTTCTTGAGTACGTCACGTGGGGCGCGCAGAGCGCAATTTTGTGATAATTTGGTTGATTGGTATATGCGCAAACCGCTCCTCTCCTTGATGAAAATGTTAAAGTAATTTACCGAAAACTGCATAGACTTATATAATAGTATATAGGTTATGTGATTACTTTTTGTTTCTGTGCCATTCCGTGGATAATTACTAATTACGAGAGTAATATTGTCGCAGATTTGTGATTGTATTGGCGATACATAATTACTAATTTATGTAAGAGACGAATTTAGATTATCCGGCGTTTTTGTTATTCTATACAAGGTATATGAATAAAAATGATTTTGATTTGGAATTTTTGAAATGACAGATGGTATCGGACAGACTAAAAAGTTTGTGTTTAGAACAAAGTCTAAAAGTAATGGAGATTTGAACGCTGATACTTTAGAAATATACATTCCTGAGGTATTTGAAATAAACATCCCAGATATGGAGTATACTGTTAATTGTTTTTATGAAATTTAAGTCGCCCATGCACGTGGACATTTTGTAACTTCGTTTTTGTTTTACAGTTGTTGCAAGCGAGTTATTCTTATTATACTTGGCCGTCTGCCCCCGTATTAGCTTGGTTTTTGTGGCATCATAGGAGAGAGCTTTGTGGAAAAAGAATTTTGGAAATTGGTTCCGGAACAGCTCTTCCAGGTTATTTTTCAAAGTATTATGGTGGTTGGCAAAAATATCTCTTTAGAGTAGACCCGTGGTAATCCGACAAACTTTTTGTGTTACGGTGTCAGGTTATCCAATTTGTCGGACTATAGATACACCTTTTCAACAGGCACCTATTCAGTCTGGAGGGGGAGAGTTTGCATAAAATCAAAATTTGTCTTCTTCGCTCTTACTTGATCTTTCTGCACGTTTGGCAATAATTATATCTTGTAATCGGACAAATTATGAAAAGAACGGAGACAATAAGCAGTATGCATTAAGCCACGAAACACAAACAATTTGCAACCCTGTATTAACAAAGCATTGTCGCATCTTTTCTTAGAGGGAAAGACCAGCTTTGAATTGTTTTGTGACCCCTCTCGTACAGGTATTGCCTACCGCAGTTAATGTCCGACCAATCATAGGTAATTTGACATTTAAATCTATTTTTTGTGAGGGTTTTAAGTGTTGAAACAACGTTGAAAATGACAGGTAAAATATTCAGCTTTACATATTTTTTATGTTATTTGTTTTGACATAACATTTTTAAAATATTAATAATTTGCTTAGTACTAAACTTGTTTTCTTCATTTTTGTCATTAATAGCTTTCACATAATTGTTTTAATATTAAAATTTAAAAAGAAATGAATCTACACAGTAATAACATTCTTCCAAGAGAGATTTCTACTAATTATTTTATTTCAATAATGTTAACTAGATTTTTTTCACAGTTAATAATAAATGAGAAGCAATGTTGTGCGAGTTTTATTAAACAATGAGTGTGGTTGACTAGCAGAAATTGAATACGGGCAAGAAGTTTACTTCATTATGTAAAAAGTAATTTTTTGCTTAATAAAGTAAAGACACTGGTTTTAGTAAAATTGAATTGTTTTCTAAAATATCAAGAAAAACTGGTATTGAACTCACAACTAATGAGAAAATAATTTTGGATAAAAAGACGGGGATGACAATATCAATATCAATAAATAGAACCTAAAGAAGAACGGAGGATATTTGAAGCAATTGATAAGTCTGAAAATTATAAATATAAAGATTCATTGTAAATTGTGATTTTCCAACTATATACATAAGATGTGGACTGCAGTAAATCCTGATCCTGATCTACCAGATTTCACAAGATTAACGTTTTTATTTAAAAAAAAAAATACAATTCTTGGTTACATGGATGAATTTGTCTCTGCGATAATTCTGGATAAATTTAAGTTTATGTTGAATTTAAAATAAAATCACTTAACTCAGAAAATTCACTTGTGTTTTTTTTTTATCCCATTTATTTACGCTGTTGGTTGAAGGTTTCATAGAAATAGTTGTAAGGAGGGGATTCGTACACCTAATGGACGGAGACATACGCAATAACCTGGTTCTTTAACAGGTAATATGTATGTATAGAAGTGGTATGTCGTATAACAAGGGATGGCAAATAATTAGACAGGAGCTGGATTACCTAGGATATGCACGGATAAGGGTATTATATAAGTAATTATTTTTTTTTTATAGTTATCAAATTATGTTATTTCAATTCATATCAGCTCTATTTGCTTATTTTTGTCTTTCTGTGTCCGCTGTAGCCACAAAACTATGATACTTAGAGATTTCTTGTATGATTGTTTCTGGGATGTTGAGCTTGTGCACACATTGTTATTTAGTTTTTTAAAATAATCAAAAATGGATTATTATTAATTAAATTTGACAACCTAATTTAAGTTTCACTAAGGGTACTCGCACATTACAGATTTTTTGATCGGCCAATAGTTTGGTCGGGTTGGACTGACACCGAATCGTTGTAATATGTGTACTTGTATACATCTTCATACCAATTGAGACCGCAACCAAACTATCAGCGAAAAGTGTAGTGTGCGAGTAAATATATGATTCTTTTTTTTCAAATAAAGAACCATTGCAATTATTTGAAACATTAGTCTTACTTACTATTTGTGATTTGAGTTTAATCCGATACAATCAAGTTGCAAATAGTAAGTAATATCCCATATATTTAAAAGTCATGTAGTATCTATTTTATTTTGAAATTTTACTGCGAAAACTTTATATTGAAACTGATATCAAATAGCAATTACAAATTTCTGATATAATAATCTTTCATACAGAAAAATTGACTCCAAAAAATCGTTTGACATGGTAAAGAATTATTTGCCCTGAATATGGGTCATTTTCAAATTGAAGAGTTTGATAATTTTCTCATTGAATCCCATCAGATCTTGTCAAAATTTAAATGGGACTACCCGTGAGATACCGCTTTCTAATAAATAAAAATCACTGAAAATGAACAATGTGGTAAATAATTGCAACTGACCATTCCTTTTCCTCTTTGGCCTCATTACTGAAGAAAGCGGTTACAGAAAATTAAAGCGTGCTCAGTGTTGCATATACATAAAAAAAATCATGTCAAATTGACCTTTATTTTAGAGTTGGGTAAAAAGAGAGCACGGGGGAGCGGGGAGACATGCTATAGGCACAGGCAATGTGGGTCAGATAGTTAAATATATTTTTGTATGATTATGACCCCATTGTGGCCTTAAGAGAGCACTGGGAGGAGAGGGGGACATGCTATAGATACGGGCAAGGCTGTGTGGGTCAGATAGTTAAATATATTTTTGTATGATTATGCCCCCATTGTGGCCTTAAGGGAGCACTGGGAGGAGAGGGGGACATGCTATAGATACGGGCAAGGCCGTGTGGGTCAGATAGTTAAATATATTTTTGTATGATTATGCACCCATTGTGACTAACAAATTTGTATTTTTTTGTTGCAGGTATTTTAGCCGCTAAATGTGGAGCATATGTTACATTGTCTGATAGTTGTACATTACCTAAGTCCTTAGCGCACATTTCAAAGTGTTGCCAAAGCAACGGATTAATTCCAGGACGGGATATTGAAATTGTTGGTCTTACATGGGGTTTATTTCTCAGTAACATATTTACTCTTGGACCATTTGATATAATTATTGGTTCTGATTGCTTTTATGATCCAGTGATATTTCAAGATATTTTGGTTACTGTTGCATACTTTCTAGAAAGAGGAAATACAAAGTTTTTGTGCGCTTACCAAGAAAGAAGTTCTGATTGGTCAATTGAAGCACTACTAAAGAAGTGGAACTTAAAGTGCAATTTGATTGATTTAAAAGCAGTTGGAGGAAATTCTGGAATTAATTTTGTAGAGTTGATGGGAGATCACACTATTCATTTATTAGAAATATTTCATCAATAAAAGACTATATATATTAATTTATATATAGCGTTGAAGCTATGGCAAGTCAAGCAAGTAAGATAATACATAAACTTTTTGTTGGTAACCTTCCATGGACAATTGGACATCGTGAATTATTTACATACTTTTCCCAATTTGGACACGTGAATACAGCAAAAGTAGTATTTGATCGCTCTTCAGGATTGAGCAGAGGGTATGGATTTGTGGTATTTTCAGCACGAAATGGTTATGAGAGTGCCACTAACAAACAGAATCACTCATTAGAAGGCAATGTATTATCTTTGCAGCCAGCTTCATCTTAGTTATCTGGTCCTTCATTTTTATTAGTAGTAGAAAAAATTATACTATATTGTAGCAATATGGCTGAAGCATTAGATACTTTTTCTGATTTAGATATGTCTGATTCTGACGATGAAACACCTCATAATATCAACAAAAATTTCAATTTAGCCGCTAATCATGTGAAAAAAATAATTTCTAAGTTAGACCCTTCAAAATTACTTGAAATATATGGTCTTTATAAGCAAGCCACAGAAGGCTCATGTAACATACAGAGACCAAAATGGTATGAAATGCAAGCAAAACAGAAATGGGATGCATGGAATTCTGTAGGTGATATGTCATCGGATGTTGCTAAAGAGAAATATATAAAATTGATTGAAGAACTTGATCCTAATTGGAATGAGGAAAAGTTAAAAGGAAGAAATTCAGGATCAAAAGTAAATAGTCAGTGGGTAACAGTATCTAGTCTTCATTTTAGTGAGGAAGAAAATGTAAGCGAAGCTGACAAATCAGTTTTTGATTTTTGTAGAGAAGGAATAACCTGGAAAGTTCAATTGTGTTTAGAATCTCAACCAGAATTAGTGAAGAAACTTGATACTGAAGGTCTGGGACTAATTCATTGGGCTGCAGATCGAGGATATGGTGAAATATTAAAACTATTATTTCAATACAATTGTGATGTATCTTTGAGAGATGAATCAGGTCAGACTGCTTTACATTATGCTGCAAGCTGTGGTCATGTAGAATGTATTAATATTTTGCTGGATTTTGGAGCTGACAAAACCTTATTAGATGAAGACGGTTTAACTCCATTAGATATAGCACATGATGATGATGTTAAGAAATTACTTCTGTAATGTGTATATTACATTAAAATAAAATACTAGAAACCATTTTTTATGTTATGTTTTAATCAATGCATTTATCCAAGGATGAGATTTATATTTTCAATTTTTGAAATATACAAGTGTGCTGCTTCGCACATAAAAATTTCTCACTTGTTACATTTTGTACTGATATTTTCTATACAATGAGAAAAATCTACTACTAAATGTTTATTTTGTATCTGTTGAGTTTAACTCCTCCAGCAGCCTTATTTCTTTCCCTTTCTTTAACACAAGATTCATCAACAAGAATATTGCAGGCTTGTGACAAAATTTCAATAGAAAATTGCTGTTTCATTAGAAATGTATTTAAACATAGGTGGAAGTGAGTTGAATATAAAGTTTTGTTTGAGAAGTTGTATATTTTCTGGACATATATCTGTTTGTTACAAATGCATCTTATTTCAAATTTAATGTTTCGATGTTAGGACAAAAACGGCAGTGTCGTATCACTTTCTGAAACAAAGGTGGCAGTTTTTCAACTGACGAATCAGGACGCTCCAAATGTGCCGGATGAAGGTGGGTTTTTAATAATTAATACAAACTTAGTGGTGGTGCCAAGTGAAATATTGTTTAATAAAGGATTTTTCTGGAATAATAATTTTCCTGAAGGAAATCTGTGAAACTGTTGATTTATTCAGAGTAATTATACATTTATTCATTTAGACATATTTAATAAAGACTTTTGTATGTAACACAAAATATTTGACATAAGTATAGTTTCTTGAATTATTTTTCATTAGAGATAGAAAACAAAGGAAAGTAAGATTCACTCTGATTTTGAATACACAAAATCAGACATTACATAATAAAGTAGGAACTTGCTATGTAAGGTACCTGTGTACATACTACTTAGTTTTAAATATTAATGTAGGTACTTCAACACTCTCCCATATTTAATAACTGGGATACACCCATACTGTTGCATAATTGTTTTAGCCTAACAGCAAATAGTGGTTTTGTTAATAAATCTGCAAGTTGTTTTTCAGTGTCTACTCTTGAAATAGTAATTTCATTAGCTGCTACCAATTCTCGAACAAAGAAATGTCTCAATCGAATATGTTTTGTTCTTCGATGAAATTCTGGATTTTGTGCAAGACGAATTGCTGCTTCATTATCAACTTGTAGATTAGGCTTAGTTACTTTTAATTGATCAAGTTCTACTAAAAGCCTCTTGATCCAGATTATTTCACGTGCTGCTTCACTGGCTGCTACGATTTCAGCTTCTGTAGTAGATATTGCGACCGATTTTTGTTGTTGACTTAACCACGTAATAGGTGCTCCGGAATAAATACAAAGTACACCAGAGGTTGAACGTCCTGTATCAGGGTCGCCTCCATGATCAGCATCGCTATAACAGTCTAAGACACTCTTATTGATATTATTTTTGTATATAATTGCATAGTCAGTAGTGCCTTTTAAATAACGAAAAATTCTCTTGACTTTGATCACATCACAATCTGTGGGTTTTTCAAGACTTCGGGATACTACTCCAACAGCATACGCAATATCAGGTCTTGTCCCACACATGAGATACATCAAAGCTCCAACCGCTTGTCTATAAGGAAACTTGGTGTTGAGGGAACTCTTCTCTGTACTATTGTCCTTAATTATTGGGGTAACAACAGCTCTGCAGTTGTCCATACCAAATCGTTCTAGAATATTCTTGGTGTAGTGAGACTGACATACTCGAATAGAACCATCTTCTTCTCTTTCTATTTCTAATCCCAAGAAATATGATGCTGGCTTTGAGGTGATTTTGAACTCCTTTTTCAGGTCCTTAATCAATTCCTGAAGTTCATATTCACTGTCAGCAGATATCAATCCATCATCTACATAAAGGACAAAGAAAATTCTACTAGAACCTTTTTGTCTCACAAAGAGACATGGATCGGCTTCACTCTTTTTGAATCCCAGTTTGATTAAAAAATTGCTGAATTTTTCATTCCAGCAACGAGGAGCCTGTTTAAGTCCATACAGGCTTTTTTGAAGTCGACATACTTTGCCAGAACCATCATCATATCCATCAGGCTGTTTCATAAATATGGTTTCTTTTAAATCACCATAAAGAAAAGCTGTTGATACATCAATTTGAACTAACTTCATATTTTCTTTAGCTGCGACACTTAGTAATGTACGAATAGTAGAAGTTCTAGCTACAGGACTAAAGGTTTGGTCATAATCAATACCCTTCTTTTGAGAAAAACCTTTAATCACTAGCCTGGCTTTAAATTTGTCAATTGATTCATCTACGTTCTTTTTCACTTTATATACCCATTTACAAGGAATTGCCTTTTTCCCAGGAGGCAGATTCTCTAAAGCCCAAGTTTTATTTTCTTCATGTGCTGCCATTTCTTGATCCATTGCTACTTTCCAGTTCTTCATTTGATCAGAATTAATGGCCTCGTAATAAGATTCTGGTTCTTCAAATGTGTTAGATAACATTGCATAATCCAGATATCTTTTAGGCTGTATGAGTGTTGAACGATCACGAAGCTGTCGGACAGTTATACCATCAGTGGGTATTCTGATGAGTTCTGTTTCATCTTCAATTTCTTCCTGTGACTCTTCAATTTCTTCTTGTGATTCTTCATCAAAACCATAAAAATCTTTTTCACTCTGAGTGTCCATCTCAGACTTGTCCTCGGTTTCGATTCTTGAATCTTCGAGTTCTTTAGAAGAAAGATCAACATTTAAAGGAGTCAATGTCATTTTATATTGATGTAATATTTTTTCTTCAAAAATAACATCTCTTGACCTTATTAACTTATCGTTCTCTTCACACCAAACACGATAACCTTCATCGAAATCGTATCCAATTAGAATTCCTTTCACTGCTTTCCGGTCCAATTTCTTCCTTCTTTGCTTTGGAACATGAACATAGCAGGTGGACCCTATGATACGAAGATGCTTTATACCAGGTTTCTTCTTATACCACAGTTCATAGGGAGATATCCCAGAAACACTGGATGATCCTGTTCGGTTTAAAATATACGATGCTGAATTTATCATTTCAGCCCATAGTTTTTGAGGAATGTTTTCATGTGCATGCATTATAGCCCTAGCTGTCTCAACAATGGTGCGGTTCTCTCTTTCACTTACACCATTTTGTTGTGGAGTGTAAGGCATAGTGAATCGATGAATTATGCCTTCCTTATTAAGAATTTCTTTTACTTCTTTATTATCAAACTCTCCTCCATTGTCACTTAAGAGCTCTTTAATAGTATATCCAGCAGTCTTAGTTTCAGCTATAAATTGACTTAACTTATAAGAAACTTCAGATTTTTCTTTCATAAAATAAATACTACGAAATCTGGTATAGTCATCTTTGAAGAGTACATAATAACGGTAGCCAGACACTGAGCTCTGAAATGGACCACATACGTCCGTATGAATAAGCTCTCCCGGATTTGTGGCTCTATTCCTAGTACCAAAGGGACGTCTGTGAGCTTTGCCATAAATACAACCTTCACAGCATTCAGAATCCATTTCCACATCGATATTCAAATTTTTCAATATCATCGTTTTTACATGTCGTTTGTTCTGGTGTCCAAATCTCTCATGATACAGTTGAAGTAGATTTTGTTTATTTATTTCAGTTATATTTACTTCAGCAGGCGAACTAGATTTCACACTTCTCATGACTAATTTAAATAAACCTCCAAAACGATCTCGTACACCTACTAACTTGACATCTCGTCCAATTTTAAAAGTGCACATTTGTGTTTTTGACATAAATATACTTTTCGGGTTTTTATCCTGAGCTTTAAGGACTGAAAATAAATTCTTTTGAATTTTTGGCACATACCACACATCTGTAAAAGAGATTTTGTGCCATTTT
Organism: Molanna angustata; assembly: GCA_963576475.1. NCBI lineage: Eukaryota > Metazoa > Arthropoda > Insecta > Trichoptera > Molannidae > Molanna > Molanna angustata. Next base: position 25,292,006 of record OY754965.1, read on the forward strand.
CCATTTACGGATGCTTCGAAGTCTATTACACCTTTGCCAAGAGCCTCTATAGTTTCACCATTGGCTGTAGTTACTGTATGCGTCGTTGTAAATGGTTCAAATGTCCTAAATAATTTGTCATTATTTGTGATATGATTAGTTGCTCCATTATCCACAAACCAACTGTCATTATCACTCTCAGAGGACATCACAATAGAAAGAAGAGACATATTAGTTGAATTTTTATTCGATGAACCAACATCTAATGTATCAATTTTTCTTGGTTTCTGTGGTCTTCCGTCTTCTATCCATTTACGACATTTCTTTATTATATGGTTAGGTTTTTTGCAATAGTTGCATATTATAATTTTCTTCTTCTGTTGATGGTTATTTTGCCTCGTTGAATCTAATATAAGTGCCTTTTGAGTTGCTGTTTCAACTCCTTTACTTAACAAAGATTTTTCATAAGCACATAACTGATTCGTCAAATTATCAACAGTTCTGTCATTTTTTGACATAAGCATCCAACTGGATTTGAATGAAAAATATTCTTCTGGTAATGTACCTAGTATTTTGCATATTAAGAATAAATTAGACATCTTCGAATCATTCTCATCGTCTTTAATCATCTCTTTTTCTAGATCATTCCATATATTTTTCAATTTTGAAAATGAGTTGCAATGTCATCACTAGGACTTTTCTTAAATCCAAAAAATTGCAAACATAGATCATACACTTTATCTTCAGAAACACCATCAAATAATTTGTGCAGTTCAATCCAAACATCTCTTGAATTCGTAAAACGCATTATTTTTTGTAAAGTTTCTTCAGTCATATTTGTTGTTAAAACAATTAAGGCATTACTGTCAGCCTTAAGAAATGCATTCAAAGCGTTTCTATATTCCTCATGTTCTTTAGTTGTGCAGTCTTTCACAGGCTCTATAGGTTGCATCAACCTACCTTCCACAACATCCAGAGCTCCAGGAATACCACGTAAACAAATATTTGCTTTGTACTTCCACGTACTCCAATTGGATTTTCCTTCTAAAAACCCAATGTTTATCATTCTTGTAGAATCCATTCTTTTGTTCAATCAAGCACTTTAATGGATGAAAAACTCAATACAAAGTCTAAATTGGTCTAAAAGCTACAGTCCTACGTGACTGGGCCCATAACCTGTTGATTTATTCAGAGTAATTATACATTTATTCATTTAGACATATTTAATAAAGACTTTTGTATGTAACACAAAATATTTGACATAAGTATAGTTTCTTGAATTATTTTTCATAAGAGATAGAAAACAAAGGAAAGTAAGATTCACTCTGATTTTGAATACACAAAGCCCCCAAGTCAAATTGAAAACGCTGTTCGTTTTCGCCAAGCGCTAATTTTTTTTGTATGGGATTTGACGTTTGTTGTAGAAATTTTTTCTACAATAACAAACAACAAACGTCAAATCCCATACAAAAAAAATTAGCGCTTGGCGAAAACGAACAGCGTTTTCAATTTGACTTGGGGGCATAATCAGACATTACATAATAAAGTAGGAACTTGCTATGTAAGGTACCTGTGTACATACTACTTAGTTTTAAATATTAATGTAGGTACTTCAACAGAAACAACCCTTAAGCCGGTTACAGACCAAAAGTTTAGCTAAGCGAGCAAAGGAAAAGAACGTTGATACCGGCTTTAAGCTGGTTGCAGACAAAAATCTAAGTTAGTTTAGCATAGCTGAGATCATTTTTCATGCTAGTGTGCAGACTGCAAATTATGTGAGCTAAATTAGTTGTGTATGCCGACCCAAGCTATGCGGGGAGCTAAGTCACGCCCCTCCGGCCTCTGACACATCTCTCGCCTTCGTTGCCTTGTTCAGTATCATGAAGTGCCTTGTGCGTAATGGACTCTTGTTTGGCAGTTTTTTTGATGCGATTCAAATAAAAATAGATTTATATGGAAAAGGATAACAGAAAATAAATAACAACTAAAATAATAAATAAATAACTAAAATAAAGTTTTTTGTTCGGATATTCAAACAATTTTAATATAATAGGTAATTTTTTTATTATATGTATGTATATTTTATTTAGATGTAAAAAATAAAGCACACTATACCTCAAAAGAACTTTTCCTTTATGTATTCAACACTTAGGCGATGAAAAGTGGCCAGACCAGATGCTTCCTTCACACATTCTGGCAAATCATTTAACACTTGAAAACCTTTGTCCTACACATTATTTTGTGTACCTGCCAGGTTAGTCTGAGGCAGTCTAAAGTTCCGCCGACTTCTCGTCGGGTAGGTGTGAACTTAGAAATTATACAGAACATTTTTTGCAAATATCGCAGTGATAGTCCATTTTTTAATTTATATATGAAAATTAATACATTATGTACCTTAAACAAATAGCCAATCTTTCGATAATTGGTATCTTATCCTCCTTATTAAGGGAACAAATCTATCGGCTCACCTTTTTAGTTTCATGACTGTTTTTGTTATAGCTTATTACATATTATTTGATTTTTTTCAGCTTATTTGATTTATGTGGAAAAGTGTATTTGAGCACATATTTTATTTTCTTTTTACTGTCTATAGCGGCAATTCCTGCCATAATATGTTATCATTTAATTGTGTTCTATTGAATCGGTTGTATTTGTTTTTTTGGTGCGGGCACTGAGTGGATTTCGATGGTCTATCAGTTTATGCGAGGTCTACGGACTAAATCTATTTTTGACATAATCCTAATAACAGAAACATGGTTAACTGACGGTATATATGATGGGGAACTGTTTGATGATCGGTACGCAGTATTTAAAATGGAAAGATACAATGTTTCATCTGGTAAATCAATAGGAGGTGGTGTACTTATAGGAGTGTAGAAAGGTCCTCTCGGGTATATGGGTAACGTTAGATAATATACTTATAAAAAATAATTAGTCAATTCATATCTGCTGCTCATATCTCACAACATCACAAAGATTGGCTCTAATTACCTCCCAAACAGAAATCATCACAGACAGAACAACGCAATATCCTGATGATGTATTTATTATTATTGGTGATTACAATATGCCAAATATTCTATTAGATACTCTAGGCAATAGTACTTACGACATATGCTCTAAGAAATTGCTAAACTGTGTAACATTCTCAGGTATGAATCAATCATAGAATAATAATAAAACTATAGAATACTCATTCCCGTACAATACCTCGCTGAAAAAGTGAAGCCGTTTTACTAGCCGGCTCGTGTCAATATGTTTATGACTCTGCTGGTAGACATTGTTCATATAGTACTACTTGTTATGACTGCGTAAATCATTTTGCAACCAATTAAAAAATTCCCTATTTGGAGAATGTATCACGCAGACGGCCAAATTATTACTGCGTTTACTGCAGACTAAAGAGTATTCTATACTATTATTATTCTTTGGAATCAATATAACAAAATAATAAAATCACTGTGATAATGTATTAATTAGACTCGGTACCTACTGTCAAATACTACTATAGAAGTTTATGGATCAGAATATGAATCTTAAACTTATTTAATTGAATAATATAAAATTTTGCCCACAAGTTGTTCAATAAAGAACTAAAAAAAGGTTTTTTCATGATCTCCAATAATTTAAGAAAGTGGACACTTTCGTATTCGTTTCTATATGCCTCATTTGCATAATTAAAACTTGATTAGTATATTCCAATTTGTAACAGTCAATAAAATTTTACATGACTAAATAAACATTGTTTAAATAAAAGAGTTCTTACTTGGATTACATGTAAGTATATATATATATTCTGTTTTCAAAATTAAAGATTGTCAATCAATTTATAAATTAAGATGTATTATCATAGATTTTGATTAAATTGTTATAAATAACTAGTTTTTAAAATTATTTTGTATCATATAACAAATATAATTGTCTCTTAATGTTATTATATTTGAAGACATAAATTTGAAGCTTTTTGCATGTTTTATTTGTGAATAAATATAAATTATAATATAGGTACTGGTTCAAATTTAATAACAAATCAAGTATGGATGATAATGATTATGTGCCGCCTCCATGTAGAAGAGCTCTTCAATCTGTTAGGAATCAACCTAGAATTTTTCCAGGTAATTTTTATGACATCGTAGTTGCTGTACTAAACGTATAATATATTTGCTATATACATATGTAATATAATTTGATGTCCTATTCTGGTTCATCTAAATTTATCCCTCTGAATTTTAGTATATGAACAATGTCAAAAAGTTGACTTCATTTATACGGGACTCATTTCATCACACTGCGTGGATAAAATCCTTTTATCCACGGTCGCCCGTTGGTTATAGACGTTTTCGAACTTTGAAACGAATCAGAATAGGACATATTGTGTCATTGAAAATTACAAATACTTGCCTAAAATCAACCTTTAAAAAATAAAATTTTAATTAATCTTGATTAAAAATTATATCAAATAAATCGGGAATTATCCCCCTTGAACCAGCCTGAGTGGTTAATGTAGTATTATAGCTTCATGGGTTAATGAATGTCATAATGTAAACTGAATTTAGTTATGACATTGTTTCATACAATTTGTATAGCAGTATACACTACACAATATATACGGGGAATCTCAATATTTTGTTACTTAATCTCCAAACATATACCATCATGCTGTTTTCATATTCTGGGTAGGAAAGGACTGACCTAACATACCTATATGTTATGTATAAATAACAAAATATCTTAAAATATTCAATTACCTATTACGATTTATGGATATACGATTTATCAATAGTTGAATCTCATGTGTTACATGCAACTAGAAAACTAACCAAGAATAAAATTTGTAGGCACACAATGAACTCTTCATAATGAATTTTATTCAAGCACATTAAATTTATTTCTCTGCATTGAATAGATATGTTAATTAATAATATTTCAAAACACGATTCAGAACTAACACTTAAATAAAAAAATTAAAATACCTAAATATATTTGTCATAGGGTATTCTTTTTCCTTGACGATTGTGGAAGGCTACTACACTAAATCATTCACTTAGTTATACTCAAATAAATTAATGAACATTGACTACTAACACTCAATGAACTAGGCAAGAATAATAAGGTCAGATGGCAGATAGGGGTTGAAGGAAATGAGTGAGCTGATAGACTTGCCAAGAAGGACCTGTGAGATGGCACCTATCAGGACCAGAGCCATTTTGCGGCATAGGAAATTCATATTTCCAGACAAAAGTAAAGAGAGTTACAGAGAAATTGAGGTCCAGCTACTGGATTGAACTCCCAGGGCTTAGGCAGGCTAAGGACCTGCTCCTCAACTATGACCGAAAAAAGTCCAGAACATGTGTGAGCCTCAGGAGGAAAGCCCTATAAACTACAGTGGTCTCTCACAGGCCACTGTAGACTTGGGGAACATCTGCGGAAAATAGGATTAGAAGAAGACCGCACATGCAGATTCTGTAGAGAGGGGGACAAAACGCCACACCAGCTCCTCGTGGAATGTGATACTGTGATACAAGTAAGAATGAGGACCTTGGGCAAGTCCCAAATGGACATCAAATCCATACCCTCATTAAATCCCATGCGGGTCCTAAACTTCCTAAGAGGCCTGAGACTCGAGGGGATACTGTAACAGAAAACCCAGGGTAAGTAGGGGGATTACAAATATCCTAAGGGTCGCAGTGCATCAGAACACCCCCTAATAATAATAATAATTTTATTTATTTATTTATTTATTTGAACATAACAGAAAGAAAGCAATAATAACATCATTATAAAAAAAAAACAAAAAACATTTCATATTAACGTTGGCCTCTCCCACTAGGAATGTCCTGTGTCGGGAGAAGCAAACTTACATATTTAAATTATACAAACATAAAATCACAAAACAAAAACATACAACAAAACATACATATATAACACAAATCATCACACACAGGCTGGTGGCAAACAACCCATTAACCCAACACAGCAGCAACAGACCTATTGCTATGTAGGGTGACCACATAAAGGGTTTTGCAGGGTTTTTTACTGATTTCGTCTTCTCTGGCATTCCACTGTACAATATAGGTGCCAAATAATTATACGTCTTCCGAGCAAAAATGGTGTTGGTGTGTGGTGGCTGAAAATTTTGGGAGGTGGATGTGCGAGTGACCCTTGATTGCTGAGTTCGCAATGCATACAGTTTATTTATATGGAATTTGTAAAGAGCTGTTTTTTTAAATAATTGGTCAACAGTCAACATTCTTGTCTGGGTGAAAAGCAAAGCAGTAGAAAATCTATAATTCTTTTTGAACATAACCTTAAGTAGTATTCTCTGTGACACATTTAATATTTCCAGTACAGACTTAGAGCATGCTCCCCAGCACAAAATACCATACGATAAGCTTGACTGTACTAGAGCATGATACACATCCCTAAGCGTATTAATATCCAAAATATTCCTTAATTCTCTAAATATGTATATAAATTTGCGAATCCTACTGGTTAAATCACATATGTGCACATCCCACCTCAGGTATCGATCAATATTAATACCCAGATACTTAATGCTGTGAACATTTTCTAGCTTTTCACATGAGCACTTCTGTACATTTGCACATTCATGTATTACAAGATTATGTAATTTGTCTGGTTGACCAGATCTAGTTATACTAAAAGTGACATATTTTGATTTGTCAATGTTCAAAGTGAGCATATTAAGATCAAGCCATCGCTTCACTAATTTAAGCCCTGTGACAGATTGAGAGAAAACCTCTTCCCATGATGGAGATCGGAAAATCAACACTGTATCATCTGCAAAAGCAACAACACTACCTGGAATACATATATTACACAGATCATTTACATAAACCAAGAAAAGAACTGGTCCCAAGACACTTTCCTGTGGAACACCATAATTGATGTGATTACTGTCACTTTTGAATTTATCAAGCATCACTATTTGAGATCTATTGTGTAGATAACTCTGAAACCACTTCAAAGATGTTCCCATCACACCCAAAGCACTAAGTTTTTTACACAAAAGGCCATGTGATACGGTGTCAAACGCCTTTGTATAAAATAATAATGGTTATGGAATGAGTGATTAGTGTAGATTATGCGGTTAGCAAATTCAAAGAAATTATTGTTATTGAATTATCTTCGGTGTTCGTTAATACTTATCTTTAAGTTGATTGAGATCTGTCCTATATAGTGTTCATTGCAGTCGCCACATGTTATTCTATAGACACTGCTTTGGTCTTTGAAATTAATAGTGATCTGCTTAAGTTGTTATTTGTGTAAAATGCAGCTTTGATATTGATTAGGGGTGTATTTTTTATTTTTATAGATATTGTTACTGTATATAGATTTTTGTTTTGTTTTGACCTTGGAGGAGTAAATATGACAGTGTTGTAGAAGTTGTTTTGTGTCACAGGTATATTTATGAGTCTATTTATCATTCAATAAGCATACACTAAAACTGATACAAGAAACACTTAAAAAAGGCAAATAATAACAATTAGGAACTGTTCGAAATACATGAATTCCAGTAAAAAACTTAACCACACGTTTCACAATACATCTTCGCTACCTACTAAATTCCATATTAAAAACATCAACACTAAACACGACGGGACACTACTTTACCCTTCCCCTCCATCTACCCATCCATCCTTCAACTGCCACCTTCCTCTACTCGCATCACACACATATAAACATACACCACTTTAAAATTTAGTCTCAACACGCTGTTCGATGGAAGCATAACTCTTCCGAAACATGTCACAAAGTGACTCGTAAAAAATACTGGTAACTCGAAGGCTCTGCATGGACTATACCTCCATGCAATTAGAGCAGTGCAGTGGTCATAGAGGTAATGGCGGTAGAGTGATAGTAGCTCCCTTTATGTTTACTATTGATAACATTCTTAAAACACAAAAACATGATTTTTACGAAAATCTTAAAACACAAAAACGTAAATTCTTTGAGTGGCATTGTAACACATGTCAACTATTTGCTAGTCATTTATAAATATTGTAATTTATATTTACAGAACCAGATCTAGTCAATGAAAATGTAGCTGATGAATATATTAATGAAATGTGGGCTCTAATGGAATGTAATGAACCTAACCTATCTGGAGAAGAATTTTCTTATTTTTCGTCATCCAATGAACAGAGCAATAATTCATCTTCGAATCAAAGACGGCCACTATGTGACAATCGACCTATGAACTTTAATTTAGAGCAATTACTGGCAAATCAAAGGTATCCTGCTGCAAATCAAAGATCTCCTGCTGCAAATCAAAGGTATCCTGCAAATCAAAGGCATCCTGCAAATCAAAGGTCTCCTCCAGCAAATCAAAGATCATGTCCTAATAGAGCACCAATTAGACAAGATCTTTATAATTATATTTCAGATGAGTCACCTCAACTTATAGATTCATCTCTAGAAAATCAAGAATCTTATAATAATATTTTAGATGAATCACCTTACCTTGTAGATTCTTCTGGTTCTGAAATGATGTCTTCTTTTGAAAATCCTGCTTGTCCTAAAAGAAATCAAAGAACTGTTCATGGAATACCAGTTAATATACATCTTCCAGCTAATCAACGAAGTGCACGCAATATTCCAAGAAATATACTTCTAAATCCACCAGCAAATATGGCAAGAGATAGACCTGTCAACAGACAGTTAGAATTTTCTTCTGAAAATGAGTTTTTTTGTGATGAAGAATCCCCTGATAATAGATCTCCTGAAATGATGAGGGGTAGAGGGAGATTTGACATTGATCTATCAAAGGCCAATAGTCAATTAGATGAGTCAGGAAATGAATGTAGAGATAATGCAGTTGATTTTATGACCAATAATATATTAGATAATATATCTATTTCACCAAATAATGGCGACATAAGAGAATACACAATTGTGGAATCACAAAGTATCATTATGCAAGCTGACTCACCAACATACCCATGTCCTTATGCAAGACCTTCTGCAGCAAACGCAACATACACAGTTGATAATCCAAATGCAATGAATAACATTAGATCATCACCAGTAAACAGAACATACTCAATTCCGAACTCTAATTCTCATCGAAGTGTTAGGTTTCCAATAGCAAATGTGAGATCTGCAACTATTAATACAACTTATACGCTCAGTAATCAAGGTTGTCCATTAAAAAGTTCATCTCCATCTGGAAACACGACTTATAATGTTAATGAACCATGTTCCCCATCTGCAAATACAACATATAATGTAAATAAACCATGCTCTTCGTCTACAAATACAACATATAATGTAAATAAATCATGCCCTTCGTCTACAAATACAACTTATAATGTAAATAAACCATGCCCTTCTTCTACAAATACAACTTATAATGTTAATAAACCATGCCCTTCATCTGCAAATACAACTTATAGTGTTAATAAACCTTGCACTTCATCTGCAAATACAACTTATAATGTTAATAAATCCTGCACTTCATCTGCAAACACAACATATAATGTTAATAAACCATGCCCTCCGTCTGCAAATACAACTTATAATGTTAATAAACCAGCAAACACAACACATAATGTTAATAAACCCTGCACTTCATCTGCAAATACAACATATAATGTTAAGAAACCATGCCCTCCATCTGCAAATACAACATATAATGTTAATAAACCATGCCCACCATCTGCAAATACAACATATAATGTACATAGACCTGCAAATACAACATATAATCAACCAAACAGGACATACAGAGTTGAAGAACCTACTGAAAGATCTCCTTCTAAATATTATGACTTTAGTGGCAATACAATGTATCCATGTTCCCAAGATATGTCCCAAGATGAGTCCGAAAATTCAACATTAGGTATTCCGATGCATCAAAGAGTCCAAATAATTGAAGATTTGGCTAACAGGCGGAACAATGTAGAAATTAATCAAAATATTCAGGAAAACTTTAGAGTGATTGATGAGGTTATTGAAAATATAAATGTACAAGCACCTTGTCAACAGCAACACTCTCATGAAATATCTTGGAGACCACAATTTACTTCTTCTCCAGCTATGCCAAGAAATCCAGAAGAATGTCCACAAGAAAATGTTGTATCATCAATAGTATCTTTGGAAGTTGAAGCTGGTGATTCTGATAAAGATGAAATTACTTTGGTAAGTGGTCCGGATGATTTAACATATACAATTTTACTTAGTTTTTCTCCAATTCATTCATCAACTGCACATGAATTTATCAAATTGACATCAAGGGATTATGAAGAATTGGAAGTATTAAGAAGAATATTCACTGACTCAACAGAAGATCCTAGAAACTTAACATATACTGTAACTCCTGCTAAATCTTAATAAAACATTTTTTTTTATATTATTCACTAACGCTCTAATACAAAAATAAACGGAATGCATTTGATAAAATATAGAAATAGTTGTAAATAAATTTGTAAAGATTTGTTTAATGGTATGCACTTATGATATTATTATTTACAGTTAACCTTTAATTAGGCGCACAAAAAAGAGACGTTAGTTACATACGGTTGTTATAGTTACCCCAAAATAATATAAATTAAAAATATGTTTTACGCTATTTTGGAATTGGTATTCTATTATAGTATTTTTGTATTAAGTATTAAAATACTGCTTATTAAAAACAATGTACCTTGAAATTTTTTAGAAATGTAAATGTCATTTCTACAAATCGATGTATTAATTTTTATAATCTTCGTTTATATACTTACTTAATAAAATAAATTAAATGTGAATGTTCCCTATTGTGTATATTAAATGTGTACTCACAAACTAGATATTGGTTTTTCTAATATTATTTACCTGCTTATATATTTTATTTCGATAAATCCTTCAGAGGGGCAAGTCCGGTCAAACAGCGGAATGAAAACCATCAGTTTAGATATTCGATTTTTAAAATCTATATTATAAATTTGAATGTTTGTATCTATGTGTTGAATGCGCTCCTAAACCATTCATCCGATTGCAATGAAACTTTGGTGAATTGTCGAGAGTATGCCCGGGATGGTTTCTGGATTAAAATTTTTTTTTTCTTCTTCTTCATCGGGTATTAGGTCATTTTACCTATGAAGGTGGAGTATCCTGGGAACCGTTAATCCGATTGCAATGAAACTTTGGTGAATTGTCGAGCGTATGCCCAGGATGGTTTCTGGATTAAAAAATTTTTTTTCTTCATCGGGTATTAGGTCATTTTACCTATGAAGGTGGAGTATCCTGGGAACCGTTAATCCGATTGCAATGAAACTTTGGTGAATTGTCGAGCGTATGCCCGGGATGGTTTCTAGGTTAAAATTTTTTTCTTCTTCTTCTTGAGAGAATAAGGTCCAACTATCCTTCCATCTCTTCACAGGTCTTCCAGGACGGTTTCTGGATTCAAACTATTTTCTTCTTCTTCTTCTTTATCGTGCATTTGGTCAGTTTACCTATGAAGTTGGAGAATCCTGGAAAAAGAAGGTCCAACTGTCCCTTCATCTCTTCGCAGGTCTACCCAGTATTATTTCGGGAATTAAACTTTTTCTTTACCTACTGAAAGGACGGGAGGTAATGAAAGGATGGGAGGTACTGAAGGGTCTGAAGCGACGGGTGGTAATGAAGGACCATTTTTAATTATACAGGCAATACGAAGTTTGCCGGGAGTTCACTAGTTTACTATAAAGAATACTCTTGCTACATAGGTTTTTAACGTGGATTACCACCACGATATATGTTACCATGGAACGGGACTTGTCCTGCTGGTTTATTTCAAAGATATAATTTAATTTCAAAAGAATAAAACTTTCTAGTTGCAATATTCTAAAATTAACAAAGAAAGAGTGTGTTATCATAGAAATGGGGTCTTGAGCTTCAACTTTCTTAAAAAAATATTTTGTTTGGATATTTTATACATAAATACTATCACGATACCCACAATGTGGAGTGATCAGTGATAGGTATATGGGTGTGCATTAACTTATAAAAGAAAGGACGAAACATGCGTGTATGCCCACACACTAGTCTCGTCTCACCTAAAGAGACAACATTCAGAATGAGTGGTGAAACTCAATGCTGAACTTTATGAGATAATAATTTATTTGTTGCAAATATTTTAAAATTACAAAATTTTTATAAAATATTTTTGCCCTATTTCATTTTACAATAAACAGGCAATTGCTCAGCTGCATACCCGTGGATTTCAGCAATGCCTAGGATGATTTCAAAATAAAAGATGTATCCATATAGATAAGTTATATTATGTAGTTTTATGTAATCAACAGCCATTCACTGCAGTAGTTTGTTGCTAAAGCTTTGCAGTGAGGCTGATGTGCGAATGTGTTGCAGCAATTCATTAATAAAAATAAACACTTCCTTGCACCCTGCGCAAGTTGCAAGTTTATTGTCATATGGAAATTTCTTCCAAATAATCAGTGTTTCCAGCCCAGAGAAGCAACATTAGCTTGAGAAATGAATTGAAATAAATTTCTCCTCTTCTGGGGATGGAACCCAGGACGCCCGCACTGAAACCAAAGGTTTACCAACTGTGTCACGGTGATCGACAATATTCGGTTGATAGGTATGTATAACTCTCTTCAAAGGCAGTTGTTTGATGTTTTGGGAAATAAGTATATATTTTTTTTTTTTTTGCGGGTGGCAGTTCTTAAATCAAAACCCGAGTGATTTCCCATATTATGGATATAATTATTATATGGAGTTCTACAATATCTTTAGATGTCATAGAACTCCATATGATAATTATATCCATGATATGGGTAGTCACTAGGGTTTTGATTTCGCCGGTCGGACCAGACTCGCCCCTCAGGTTTAAAATTGGTTAATATAGTGTGTGTGTGTATATAGTGTGTGTGTGTCCGCCCCCCCCTTTATAACTTTTGATCCGCTCAATTCACAGAGCCCAATATTTCAGAATATATAGATAGCCTATAAAACTTTTATACTCAAATCAGGGGTTATCAACTTTTGAATTTTAAATTTATTTTTCCTTATATCTCAGAAACCATAAAAGCTAGAATGCTGAAAATTGGTATAAATATTGACAAATTTAAAATCTCAAATATATCGTTTCATACACTTTGTAAGGCAGTATAATATAAGGGGGGGACACACAGATACATTAAATGTTCTATTCCGAATTCCGAAGCTTTGCAACATACATGTTGCAAAGCTTCTAAGTTAGTGTTTTTTTTACTTCAAAGTTGGAAAAAACGTGAAAAATACAGACCCTTCATACAAATCTTGCGTATTTTGTCTTGATACTTTGTCAATATATTAAGCTTAGATTATATATGATACAGATACCTAGTCAGCGCAATGAATGGATGCTAACTAAAACTACGCTGAAACAGACGAATACGCACACCTACATAATACATAGACCAACCGATCTACCGCCTCACACACACATGTAAATATAACTTGGCATACATTTGAATTCAAAATTTGTACTACACGCGGCCTCTGTACATTATAATTCTATGATATTAAGAGAATAAAATTCTCTTGAACCAATCGACAGTTGGATGACTTACTTATGTATATACATACTCCTTATAAATTAAAATATCCTACCTACAACAATAGAATACCTAACAAGTAATTCAAACAAATGATTTGTTTGACTTAGTTTTAATATTCCTTAAAAATGTAATTTGTATTGACATCTCATTTTCAAATTTTGGTTTAATAATATATTTTGTAGAAATTTATAGTAGTTTTATAATGAAAATTTAAAGTGAATAGAATCAAAAAATAGAAAAATAGTAATGGATTATAAGTTTATAAAAAAATATAAAAATAAATAATGGAATCTCTAATGTATTGTATTAAGTATGAGTAATTGATAAATTATCGTTCAATATTTATAATTATAAAAATGAGTTGCAATAGCTCACCCGTAGCTGGCCCATCTTGGTGGAGTCCAACTCGACCTCACCCTTTAGGTGATCAAAATCAAGGACAAGGCAGAGGACAAGAAATGGATGCTGAAACTAAATTTAAAAGGTTAAGGGAATGGAATAGACAACGAAGACTTAATGAAACACCACCTCCTATGTATGGTACTCCAAAGAGACAACAACCATGTCTACCACCACCACAAAATACATCTTCACCTCGTCGCAGCCCTTCTGCACAATGTCCACGCCCCAACCCTCAACAATGTCTTCATCCTACACCTCCACCATCACCTACAGTATTTTATAATACTCCACCACCGAGTAAGTATATATATATATTTTATTTGGAAAAAGTCAATACCTTCAATAATATTACAATAAAATATACATTTACAAAGAGTAATGGCATTATAGAGAAGCCACTAAGTGGATTCCACGATTGAATATATGTAAGGTAGTAAGGTATCATAGAAAAATAAATAAAAACATAAAAACTATATATTAAAACAGTAGCATGAAAAACCAAGTTTAAAAAAAATGTACAACAAAATTGTACATTACACAACTAATTACATACTTTTTATTACTGGCACACTAGCCAGTCTGTCACTGACCCATCTTGAGGAGGTTCAGACAGTGAACCATGATATCAATATGAAGTCTATTGTACTTCTTATGGTTTAGTAATTTTTGAGCATGTTTTTTTTAATATGGAATTATAATCCTTGATGCAAGTACATAAACAACCTAATAAATCCATTAAATTAAGCATAAATGCTTATGCTGTACTGTTTCTAGAAATTTTCGCATATATTGCATATTCCTATATTTCTCTGTAAATGGGTGTTTCTTATTTTATCCAGCCTAGTCCCCACACAAATGTGTGGGGACTAGGCTGAAAACAGTTGACCACAGAAAATGCATTTTCTCCACATTTGTCTATATTGCAAGAACATGTTTTTTACATTTTTATACACCAATTTATTTATTTCAAATAATCTGATATAAATTTATTATTTAAAAAAAAATTAATTCACTTAAATATTTTAGGGATCACTCCACAACAACGAAATTTACCTCGTACTATTGCTGATGTTCACGTACCAGATGATCTACTTTGTCCATATGAATTTTATCCCCAATCATCAGAAAAAGAAGACTTGATGCTTCGTGATCCAATACCTGAAAATTTACCGCCAGCAATGATTGGCCCACCATTAACTAGGGCTTTTTGGAGGATGCAAAATGTTGAGAATGATGAAGATCCTTGTGAAAATGTTCTAGAAGTGTCAGGTATAGAATTACTGAATGATTCCTCTATGGGTGCAGAAGATTTAGAAATGGAATTAAAATATGATGCTGAACGTGCAGCATGGAATTTAGAAATAGATATGGCCAAGCAAGCTTATATTGAAAATAAAAATAAGGGAATATTAGATTCCCATTGGAGTAATATACAAGATAATGAAGATAATATGGTGGATGCTCAGCCAGATTTCAGTTTTTTAGATGATGACATTGACTTAGAAGTAACAACATGCAGTAAAGTAGAGACTGAACGCAGTAGAGTAGAAACTGAAGAATGTAGTAGAGTTGACTCTAGTCCCGAGGGTTCGATTGAAGAACTTTTTCAAGAAGATCCATCTGGAAAATGTTTTCTGCCTGCAAGTAGAATAAAAGATCCAACTGAACGCTTTAAAACAATTAAATTTTTAAGAAATAAAAAAAAAGCTATGGAAAATGTACCGGTAGATCCAAACTTTCTAAAAAATATTCGAGTTCCTGAAAGACGTCATACACTTGATGGAACATGCGATCCTAAAGAAAAGTCACCACGGCGTCTTTCAGGACCTCCAACATATATTGATCGACAAATTTACGATATGCCCATGTTAGATGATGAACACATGGATTTATTGAATGCTTCAATTGCATATTCACTAAAAGCACCGAGTGAAAGATCAGATATAATGGATGAAACAATTAGTTTTGAAGAACTGCCACCTACCCCACCACCTCCTGTATTCAAAATTGTTGAACCTCAAGATGCATATTCACCAAGTGGGGAACAATGTATTCGTAACACAGTAAGACAATTTTTAGAAGGTAGATTATACCCCACTGGACGTCCTTCCCAAAGAAGACCACTTTCAAAAGAAGAAAAAGACAAAATGGATTTTGATATAATGATCCAACTATCCAAAGAAGGACAGCAGCCTTCTGTCCAAAAAAAAAGACGCCATTCATTTGGTAGCACTTCAGTTCCAAGAAATCGAAGAAGAACATCTGACCCACCCGGTCTTATTAATTATAATAATTTAGATCCAAGTAATGTGTTTGAAACTTCCATGCAATTAGTAGATACTTCTTTGTCATCTAATGAATGTGAAATGGAAGATGATAATATTATAGATGTATCAATGCCAGCTTTAGATTCACCCGTACGACGTGGTCCTGATCCAAATCAACTTATAAGAGGAAGTCCAGATTTTGAAAAATTTGCTAACAGGGAATGGCCTGAAGAGGAAATGGAGTATATGCCTGAAGCATTTGATAATTTTCAATGTAATTTGCCAGAAGATTATCGAGCCAATTCTCCACCACGACATCAAGCACAGAGGCATTCATTTGGGTTAACTCCACCAAAGCAACCACGGCCTCGTAGATATTCTGGACCATCAACGTTTAATCGAGAATGTGATGAAACGGAAAGTCAAAATATTCGTCAGCTTCGTCGACCAGAAATAGAAATAAGACCTCAAGCAACACGAGATGAGCATATTTCAAAGATATCTTTTATTGATGTTGTAAATGAAGAAGGAGAACAACATATTTCAGTTTTGAATGAATCTAAAAGAAGATCGCCAAAAGAAGTTCATTTCTTTTCTGATGATTCCATTGATAATGAGACTACAGTATCTGATGAAGAAATTGACTTAAAAATGTTTGAACTGATGGAAGATTTAATTGAACATAAAATGCAAGATTATGGTAAAGGGAAATCTTTTCCAAAACTAAATGTACCAACTCCTCCTATTTCTAAAACGCCTCGTAAATGCAAAATTAGGGTTGACCCAAGATGTCCTCAAGGATTATCTTCTGTATCTGAAGATCTTGTATCAAAACAACAATCTGCTTCTCGTCATTCACTCAGAACTGGTCAAGGTACTTCCTCAAAAAGACCATCACAAGCCTCGGGTTCAAAATGTCCTGGTGGTTCATCAGCATCAAAACCTCTTAAAAAAGTGACATCATCTAGTGTTACAGTTAAAATGAATGTACCTCGTTCAGCGGTTGTATCAAAAACAGCGGGAAGGGTAGGAGTTGGAGCTAGTGCGTCTGCATCAAGACTGGGCGTTCCTAGTGGACAAGCGTCAACATCTAAGCCCCCCAGTCGAGGTACAAGTGCTGTTTGTCCACCAACTAGCGCCCCAAGGCCTCCTCGCCCGGGTACCTCAGGAGTTGGTTCTAGTTATAATACTAAAAAAGTTTGTCCACGCCCTTCACCAAGTACTGAGGACCAAAGAATGCCAAAGTCTAAAAGTATATGTCCTCGAAGTAAAAATATACGAAGAACTTCTCCAAAACCTTGTCCACAAGCACCTGAAGTTTGTCCTCCAGGAGCAACATCCAGAGTTGGTGAAGCTCGTCCGGTCAGTGTTGCACCGAGCGCATCAGATACAGCAATTCTACCTCCACGCTCACGTTTACAACCTCCCTGTGGATTGCGACCTCCTGGTTCACAACCTCCTTCTGGATTGCGACCTCCTGGTTCACAACCTCCTTCTGGTTTGCGACCTCCTGGTTCACAACCTCCTTCTGGTTTGCGACCTCCTGGTTCACAACCTCCTACTGGTTTGCGACCTCCTGGTTCACAACCTCCTTCTAGTTCACAACCTCCTTCTGGTCTACGACCTCCTTCAGGTTTACGGCCTCCTTCAGGTTTACGACCACCTTCTCGTCAGCAACCTCCAAGTAGTCAACGTTCGCAACAAAATGATTATTGTTAACCTGAATCTGGATTACCACAGAGAAGGTGAATCTCTAATTGTTATATAATAAGGATTTAAATTTGACGAATAAAAACTACAAACATAGGTATATCAAAAAGTAAAAATCATGGTTTACTATTTGCTATATAATAATATTATTGCATGTTTTTAAACTGAAAATTTAATATCATTTTATACAATTTTTTTATATACTTAGAATTAGAATTATTTACAAAAGCTCTTGCTTTCCCTCTCTCAATATTGGTCATTATTTTGATCAATACAATGTCGATCTTCAATATTTGTTTTACATTGCACTAACATATTGAAAAAGAAAAACAATTAAAAAAATGAGAATAATATTTTATTGGGACGTTTTATTTTTACGCTCCACTACTATGGAATAGTGGAGAGTCATAATTTCACAATTTTTAAGCATATTTCATTACATCAATTCATGTAGAGAGTACACACTATGCGTTCCATTGTGATGTTTGTATGTATGGCGTACATTGTACGCTATATCCTTTATGTGTCCTCTCTACAGCCCAAACTATAAGTCAGATCGACTTCATATTTACATCATATGTGTAAAGTGCATAGACCTAGAGCTGATTCACTTTACATAGACAACGTTGTTTTTACATTGTGTCGTCTCTACAGCTCAAACTATATGTCCGATTGGCTTCATATTGATATCATATAATGTAAACTCCATAAACTTAGAGTTGATTAGTTCAGCTCTAAGTTTATGGCATAGACTTAATAGAATGGACCACGAGCGTGAACGGCATTTTGAGCAAACATCATAAACAGCTGATTCAAATCCAGAACGACATTGTTTCCTTGCGAATAGTATAGATAGTGAGCGAGTTCATCCCTTAATTTTACAAAATCAACGTTATATTGACATTAAAATTTATTTTTGAAGACAATTAATGATTTTAGTATTTAGAGAATGTTTCCTGTCATTCCGAAGGGTGTGACTTATTTTTTACATTTGTAAATTATACTCTATTGTTCAATTTAAATATTTTTTTGTAAATTCACGTGTCGAAATAAATATATTTATTGAGTAGCAGTCGATTTCGATTTGAAAATCACTGATTCAATACTATGATTGCATACCACTAGTCAAAATGAATGTTTATTAGATTTTGTATTGATTATTTGTATTAAATTATACATCTACATATATAATCAATGTTTCAAACATAAAAATTTGTCTAAAATACGTAGGTATAGGTATAAAATACTTATATTTATTCATTTCTAACCTTACATCACGGTATAGAAGGAAAGATTTTCGTTTTCATTCATAGCATAACGGCATATCCCAAGATATGGGGTAACCAGCGACAGGTGTGTGGATATGCATTACCTCAAAGCTAACATTCAGAATGGGTGGTAAACCTCATTGCTTAACTATGTGAGATGTTATTTTGCCTCTTGTATTTTCGATTGCCCGTCTCTCACGAGACACACAAAAACAATAATTATAGAAAAGTGTAGAAGCATTATTCTAAGCCGGTGCCTCACCGCATAAGATTTTAACTCGTGCATATTATATAGTAACATAACCATGAATAGATTCTGTCATTTGATTTTCTTATCGTTTTATGAACGTAAAATAAAATTATGTATATTAAAAATTAATTTCATTTGAGATTTCCGAAGGGTCCTGAAAGGAAAGCTAAATAGATCATTGCGATCAAAAGAAAAACAAACGATTCACCTTTAACGAGCGTAATAAAAATAAAGCCTAATAAAAAAATTATATTTATAAGCTTCTTGCTACGAAAATCAGTTTGGGGAAAAAAACTGTTCTAAGTAGCTATTCCGACATATTTGACTTTGCGAGACATCTACTGAAAATAAAAATAGATAAATAAATATATTGAGCAATTATTTTTACGGTACCACTATTTCTACGAATGGGATTGGCAGGAAATGTGTTTTCCCGCCAAAAAGTGTCTATTTTTACAAAAGATTTTTGGGCGTCGTCTATGTTTAATCAATTTAGCCCAATGTGTTTGAAGGTATATAAAAAGATCTAAAGGTGTTTAATCTATGATTTATATAGAAGTATGAATACCAACATAACGAACGATAATTTCATTCTATGTCATGTCGTTGTTGATAATAGGTTAATGACATTTCTCGTTGAATTTATCATTATTGTATATTTCTCTATGTTTAAAATATTTGTCATCGTCTCGTGAAAGGAGATAAGTTCCATCAAGTGCTTTAGCTAAGTTTTTTTCAAAATAAGGTTAGCCTAGGTGAAATATAATTGCAGTCGATTCTATTATATTTAATTCTTTTATAATAGTAGATCACGAAGAAAAAAATATTTTGATAAAGACTTAATAAGATGACAATTTTTTTCTTTAAGTTGATTTCCATGTTGCATTTTTGTGCATTTATAGGTATTGAAAGTAATGACAAAGGAAACTATTTTTTTAACTTGATTTATCTGCGCTTTCTATGGTAATTTTTTTGCGCGGGAAAAAAAAGAAAATACATAATATATAAGTATATGACTAGAAATATAGAAATATAAGTACATGACTTTTGGAATAGACTCTAGGCGGCAACCTAATCTTGACCTTAACCTTACTAAACACGATTCTGCACGTCTCCAAAAATGCTCATGCACATCTCTCAATAAGACAGCCGAAATTAAATACTTGGGTATTTACATTGAAAACTTCTTTAGATGGACAGAACATATCAATGCAACTGTGAAAAAATAAGAAAACTTATATACCTATTTAAAAACATTTGTAATATAATGGACCAAAAAACTTTGAAAACTATATATTATGCATTAGTACAATTCATTATCTCTCATGGAATAATCGGGTGGGGAGGTGCATCTAAAACAAATATGGATCCTTTATTTAGGCTCAGAAAGCTCTTATTAAAGTGATTATTAAAAAAATCTTTACAATTCCCGACCATTCAACTATTTAAAGACTTTAGCTTTTTTTAGGTGGTCCAAACCAACCCAATTTATTTGTTATGTTGCTTATATAAAATAATGTAATTTTTGGTATATTCCAACTGTCGATTCGTTCATGACAATTCAAATCTCTGAATGAATCGACAATTTATGTGAGTTTTGTGTGTCTGTGTGTCCCCCCCCCCTTATAACTTTTGATCCGCTCAATTTACAGAGCCCAAAATTTCAAAATATATATAACACTTATAAGCCTACAAAACTTTTATACTCAGAATGGTGAATTTGCATATATCGTCTGCATATATCGTCTTGTGTAATGTTGGGCGTATTGTTTGTCATTGGTCTGTCCGTCTTGTATATTATTGTTTTCCATGCCGATGGAAGTCTGCGTGAGTCGTCTCTTGTATTGATACAGTGAGGTCTTTTTCCAACTGTCGATTTGTTCAGGAGAACTTTGTTCTCTTAACATATCGACAATGTATCAAGCCAGAATACGCGAGAATTGTATGGAGAGGTCTACTTTTTTCACGGCTTTTCCAACTTTGAAGTCAAAAAACACCAACTTAGAGGCTTCGCAGCATATATGTTCCATACACGGATTTACTCAGAATTCGGAGTAGAACATTTCGTGTGTCTGTGTGTGTGTCTGTGTGTGTGTGTGTCTGTGTGTGTGTCTGTGTGTGTGTCCGTCCCCCCCTTATAACTTTTGATCCTCTCAATTTACAGAGCCCAAAATTTCAGAATATATAAACAGTTATAGGCCTACAAAACTTTTATACTCAGAATTTTGAATTTTTGTTTCAGTCAGGGGTTATCAACTTTTGAATTTTTACTTTATTTTTCCATATATCTCAGAAACCATAAAAGCTAGAACGCTGAAAATTGGTACAAATATAGACAAATATAAGATCTCAAATTTGTTTTTTTCAAAAAAATTCCAGGGTGTCTCAAACATTTTTTATTAAGAAAAATATTTTTTTTATGATAAATTTATGAGTTTAACTGCATATATTTCTAAATTTTTCAAAAATATCGAAAAAAGCCGAAACACCCCAACTAGATAATTCAATTTTCTATAAAAAATATAAACATTGTATTAGCACATCTCAAACTTTTTTTAACAATTTTTATAAAAATTGAATGTAGTGACGACATTGCTTCATACAATTTGTAGGGCAGTCGCCTATACACAATATGTAAGAAGACTTAATAGTTTGATAGGTACTTAATCTCCAAACATACATACAGAACCATCATGCTGTTTTCATATTCCGGGTAGGAAAACAGGACTGACCTCCATACTGTCCTATCTTGACAAACATACCAACATGTGTTAAAATTTTCAATAATTTGGATTTATGGGTTTATAGTTTGATTCTTATTCTTCAACTATACATACTATCGCTATCGACAGTTGGATCTCATGTGTTACATGCAACTAGTATAGAAAACAAAATATCTGAAAATATTCAATAATTTGTATTTATGGGTTTATAGTTTGGTACATATTCTTCAACTATACATACTATCGCTATCGACAGTTGGATCTCATGTGTTACATGCAACTAGTTAGTAATTGCATATATTAATTAATTTATCCAACTGTCGATTTGTTCAGGGGAACTTTGTTCTCTTAACATATCGACAATGTATCAAGCCAGAATACGCGAGAATTGTAGGGAGAGGTCTACTTTTTTCACGGCTTTTCCAACTTTGAAGTCAAAAAACACCAACTTAGAGGCTTCGCAGCATATATGTTCCATACACGGATTTACTCAGAATTCGGAGTAGAACATTTCGTGTGTCTGTGTCTGTGTGTGTATGTCTGTGTGTGTGTGTGTGTGTGTGTGTCCGTCCCCCCCTTATAACTTTTGATCCGCTCAATTTACAGAGCCCAAAATTTCAGAATATATAAACAGTTACAGGCCTACAAAACTTTTATACTCGGAATTTTGAATTTTTGTTTCAGTCAGGGGTTATCAACTTTTGAATTATTTTATTTTTCCCTATATCTCAGAAACCATAAAAGCTAGAACGCTGAAAATTGGTATAAACATAGACAAATACAAAATCATCTCAAATTAGTTTTTTCAAAAAAATTCCAGGGTTTCTCAAACATTTTTTATTAAGAAAAGTATTTTTTTTATGATAAATTTATGAGTTTAACTGCCTATATTTCCATTTTTTTTTTAAATATCGAAAAAAGCCGAAACACCCCAACTAGATAATTTAATTTTATATAAAAAATATTAACATTGTAGCAGTACATCTCAAATTTTTTTTAACAATTTTTATAAAAATTGAATTTAGTGACGACATCGCTTCATACAATTTGTATGGTAGTCACCTATACACAATATCAAAGAAGACTTAATAGTTTGATACTTCATCTCTAAACATACAATATACATATACCATCATGCTGTTTTCATATTCCGGGTAGGAAAAAAAGACTGACCTCCATACTATCCTATCTTGACTACCTAGGTACATGTGTTGTATAGAAAACTAAATATCATAAAATAATAAATAATTTGTATTTATGGGTTTGGTACTTATTCTTCAACTATACATACTATCGCTGTCGACAGTTGGATCTCATGTGTTACATGCAACTAGTTCTATTTCAATTGCTTCTCTATAGATGCGTGGTAACTCATTGTTCAGTCGTACTAATGTTTATATATATATATATATATATATATATATATATATATATATATATATATATATATATATATATATATATATATATATATATATATATATATATATATATATATATATATATATATATATATATATATATATATATATATATATATATATATATATATATATATATATATATATATATATATATATATATATATATATATATATATATATATATATATATATATATATATATATATATATATATATATATATATATATATATATATATATATATATATATATATATATATATATATATATATATATATATATATATATATATATATATATATATATATATATATATATATATATATATATATATATATATATATATATATATATATATATATATCTAAAGTAATAAAGCAATCAAAATGTTAGTGTATGTGTGTGTGTATGTGTGTGTGTGTGTGTTTGTCTCACGCCTTCTGAAAAACCAAGAGCATCTAAAAATCTAATTTATGTGCGAACGTGTACCAGTATACCTGATGCAGTGTCACGCTAAAAATTATGCGATTAAAATGCTGAATTTTAAAAATATTTCAATAATTATTTTTCTCATACACAATTTTCCAAGTAATATCTGTCAAAAAAGTTTACATTTTGCACGCAAATATCTGTTAGTTTAAAAGTTAGAAGTACGTATTTACACGAAAAAAATATATTTTCAAGTATAACTTAGCGTTTAAGTGAAAAACATGGTGAATATTTTGTATAATTATAATGTTAAACTTATTTTTAAAGTAAGCGTTTTGTACATAAATGCCGCCATTATATATATCATTTCATACAATATTTCATTTTCCTACCGTATAAATATGTTCTTGAAAATAATAAACCTTTGAAATAAATGTAATTATGAAATAATAAAATGAAACACAAGACATTACAGCAGGTTTTAAGACGTATATTGTAAAAGTCTGTTAATTATTAGTAAATATATAGGCATAATAAAATTGCATAATTTGTATATAATATTTGATATTTCGGACAATTTTCATTTTTATGGCATCGAACAAACCAATGTAGGTACCTACATATTATTCAAAAAATGTCTACAAACCATTTGATATTTTTTACATGTTCTATGGTTACTATGGTTACGGACACATTCTGATATTCAAATAAAATTTGTTATAAATCGAATTCGAATTAATTTAGAACATCATTGTAGGTAGGTACCTACATACCTAATACTACTTAAAAACCAACAATATACTAATTTAGTATAGGTAAATTATTATGTCATTCAATCTTCAAACTATTTCCTATAGTGAAATTCTTCTTTTATTTAAGTAGACCTTTGGGTGATTTTTTATACAAACTATTTCTTGGAGTTTAATTCTTCTTCCTCTTCTTTTGTGAAGTCATTTGGGACAGTTCATAAATAAACTGTTTCCTATAGTCAAATTTTTCTTTTTCTTAATTTATGTAGACCTTGGGTGAGTTTTTATACAAACTATTTCCTATAGTCTAATTCATCTTCTTCCTCTTCTTTTATGTAGCCCTTTGGGTGAGTTTTTATACAAACTTATTCCTATTATCTAATTCTTTTTCTTCTTAATTTATGTAGACCTCTGGGCCAGTTTTGATACCAACTATTTCTTTTAACGTAATTCTTCTTTTTCTAATTTTATGTAGACCTTTGTTGAATTTTGTATAAACTAACTTCCTATAGTCTAATTTTTCCTCTTTCATGCAGACCAAGGGAGAGTTTTCATACAAACTTTTCCTTTAGTCTAATTCTTCTTCGTCTTCTTTTATGTTGACCTTTGCGTTAGTTTTTATACAATATATTTCCTGACGTATAATTATTCTTCTAATATGTAGACCTTTGGGTCAGTTTTTATAGTAACTACTTTCTATAGTCTAATTCTTCTTTTTCTTATTTTTTGTAGATCTTTTGGTTAGTTTTTATGCAAACTATTTCCTTTAGTCTAATTCTTCGTTTTATTATTTAATGTAGACGTTGGGTGAATTTTATATAAAATATTTCCTATAGTTCAATTCATCTTCTTCTTCTTTTATGAAGACCATTTGGTCAGTTTTTTATATAATACATTTACTATTGTGTAATTCTTCTATTGCATATTTTATGTAGACCATTGGGTCAGTTTTTATTACAAACTATTTGTTATAGTCTTATACTTATTCTTTTTTTTCATTTAGTCTTTTGGGTTAGTTTTAAGTCTTATAGTCTATTGTATAGAAATATTATAAACAACATGCACACTTGACGAAAATACATAAAACGAATGGGATGTGACCATCACTAGAATCTTCTCAATACTTTTTTTCAATCGAAATTTACACCATTTATTATATCATCATATATTGCTTAATTTTCAATAACTACACATTTGATTTTGATGACAATATAATAAATAATCGGGGTTGTGGCCATTACTGGACTCTTCACAACGTTTATATTCAAATTAAAAACTATTTAAGTCTTCTTCTGTAATGTAGATCAGTTTTATTGTGCAAAAATACAATAATCTATAGGTATGCACACTTGACGAAAAATATAAAAACGAATGGGATGTGACCAACACTAGAATCTTTTCAGTACTTTTGTTTATTTAATTTTTAAGCCATTTCGCATCATCCAAAATTACTAAATATTTAAAACACATTTGCGTTCGATGACAATATATAAAAATAGGGGTTGTGGCCAAATCCAAACTCTTTACAACGTTGTCTCTTTATAATCAGTCATATTTAAAACCACTTACCATAGTACATGCGTGCAGAAATTGCATGTACCTACTTATATATAAAAACAAATGGGTCGTGGCCAATACTTGAACATTTTATATCGCTTAAACTCAATTAAATTTCAAACTACTTTTCATACTACGAATTAGCAAATATTTTTTGTGACAATATTATATAAACGATTGCTTATTCCTTCACTAATTTACATTCTTGGCCAACGGCGGGACATAAAAGCTAGTATATATATATATATATATATATATATATATATATATATATATATATATATATATATATATATTATATATATATATATATATATATATATATATATATATATATATATATATATATATATATATATATATATATATATATATATATATATATATATATAAAAATATATATATATATATATATATATATATATATATATATATATATATATATATATATATATATATATATATATATATATATATATATATAATATATATATATATATATATATATATATATATATATATATATATATATATATATATATATATATATATATATATATATATATATATATATATATATATATATATATATATATATATATATATATATATATATATATATATATATATATATATATATATATATATATATATATATATATATATATATATATATATATATATATATATATATATATATATATATATATATATATATATATATATATATATATATATATATATATATATACATATATATACATATATATATATATATATATATATATATATATATATATATATATATATATATATATATATATATATATATATATATATATATATATATATATATATATATATTATAATATATATATATATATATATATATATATATATATATATATATATATATATATATATATATATATATATATATATATATATATATATATATATATATATATATATATATATATATATATATATATATATATATATATATATATATATATATATATATATATATATACATTCCGGGCCTTCTTACTATTTGCATTTTGAGTCGTGTAAATAGCTCTAGCTTAAATACCTACTAACCAAAATCACGCGCGATTAATCGCCAATGCGTACTCGCCTATACATTTCAAATTTCAATAGGTTATAAATTGCTGGGCGGTCTTTTTTCCGCCGCGGTTCATTTTGTAACATGTTGCGTTTTTAAAATCAGTCGCGGTGCGGGGGCTTGTATTGATATTGTGATATTATCTATGGCCCGATATTGTGATATAAAATCACGCGTGAAGTAACCGCTCGCGATTAATTGTAGTGCGGTCGGGCACAAAATCAATCATTTTTTATTTGATATCCGGTAAATAACTTGAGCATTTTCGTCGTGGATTGGAGCTGTTTGCGCATATATTTTTTTATTTTTTTTTTTTATTTATTATTAACTGGTTTACTACTACATTATATTATTAATTATATTATTAACTGGTTTACTACTATTAACCAAGCAAAAAACACATTTTTTTAATCTGCGCACCCTACGTGACGTGCTGAAGAATTTTGCCGCTAACTATACATGGCATATCTCGATTAGTCGATTGCTTCCATGAACTTAGAGTAAACCCATACATATTTAATGTTATTTTCATGCACATCTGTTTAACTTATAGGTAGGAGTGAATATTGGGGTTCTCAACATTTAGTTATGTAAAATATTCATTGAGCCATATCCGACATCGGCAAGTATATTTTGTGGTCTAAGAGGAAAACAAACGAATCCAGAGGGCATTGGTGTGGTCATACACAGTTAGTTAAATCACCCAATATAGTCGAATATTTTTATTATTGCATATGCGCAAACATTGGATTTTTTTCCCTGTCGGGAGTCAAAGATATTTTTTAACAGATTTTTTAATTATCTCAATAGAGACGAAGTTGGAATATTTATTGTAGGAGAACCGGGAAATCAAGGCACCTACAGGGCTTACGACCTGTCATCGGCTGGTTTTACGTGATCACTTTATGCGCTTGCGCAACGTTCACCAATTATGCCTTTTAATGAGATCCCTATCAATTCAATTTTGAAAGTTCTATATATTGTAATACTGAAATTCTTTTCGCTTGAAAATAAGGAATTTTTACTACAGCCATCTATGGGTGAAATTTGCATTGTCACCTCAGATATAAGAATCGTAGCTTTCATTATTTACAAAAAAACAATTCTCTCAATAGATGGCGTTCCAACAAAATAAATAAAAAATAATAAGATTGTTGTTCATAATTTCACCCATAGATGGCTGTAGTAAAAATTCCTTATTTTCAAGCGAAAAGAATTTCAGTATTACAATATATAGAACTTTCAAAATTGAATTGATAGGGATCTCATTAAAAGGCATAATTGGTGAACGTTGCGCAAGCGCATAAAGTGATCACGTAAAACCAGCCGATGACAGGTCGTAAGCCCTGTAGGTGCCTTGATTTCCCGGTTCTCCTACAATAAATATTCCAACTTCGTCTCTATTGAGATAATTAAAAATCTGTTAAAAAACACCCAATATAGCTTTCTTGTTCCGAGCGTTCTAGCAGGGCCGCCTCCGACTAAGACGGAAATGGGCAAAGAAGAAGATAATACTAAGAAGAAGAAGATACAAAATATTGTCAATCAAATTTGATAAATATTCAATATTGTTAAAAGTCCAATTGTCGATTTGTTCAAGAGAATTTATATCTCTTAACATATCGACAGTGTAAAGCCATGACGCCGGGTACGGCGGGTACTAAGAAGAAAGCATGGCGTAGTGGACTTTTTGCGTGCGAAAAACACCAATTTATAGTTATCGCATCATAATTATATGTTATCCAACTGTCAATTAAAATATTTATCCTATTCTGACATCGGTACATGTTTTGTATAGGACTAGTTGCATGTGACACATGAGATCCAATTATTGCCGATGGCGATAGTATATGTATAGTGTAAAAATCCACGTATAATATAAATAAAAATAAATAAACCTACAAAACCTTAAATCCAAAGATATTTTGTTTTCCTATTATACAAAACATGCATGTCATGATAGGATAGTGTGGAGTTCAGTCCTTTTTTCCTACCCCGAATAGGTAAACAACTTTATGTTATGCATGTATGTATGCAGATTAAGTATCAAAAGTATAAGAGTCCCCGTAGACATTACGTATTCTGACATACAAATTGTATGAAACAATGTCGTCACTAAATTATTTTTTTTACAAAAAATGTTAAGATAGGCTGAGATATAGGTAGGTACTGCTAAAATGTATATGATTTAATAGAAAATTAAATAATCTAGTTGGGGTGTTTCGACGTTTTTCCATGTAGTCTTTCTTGAATGAATTCTATGTACGATTATTTCGATCATTTTCAATGTTTTTCGTATTTATAAAAAGTAAACATTTTCTAAAGAAATTTGCCTTAAACCCTTACATCCAAATTGTTGAATATTTCAAGAAATTTTGTTTTCTATATAAAAGAAGTAGGTATGTATGTCAGGATAGAATAATACGGAGGTCAGTCTTTTTTCTACCCAGAATATGAAAACAGCATGATGGTATGTATGTATGTTGGAGATTGAGTATCAAACCATTGAGTCCCCGAAGATGTGTAGTGTATACTGCTTTACAAATTTTATGAAACAATATCGCCACTAAATTCAATTTTTATAAAAATTATTTTGAGATGTACTTCTACAATGTTAATATTTTTTTATATAAAATTAAATTATCTTGTTTAGGGTGTTTCAGCCTTTTACGATATTATAAAAATTTGGAAATATAGGCAGTTAAACACATAAATTTATCGTAAAAAAAAGGTTTTTCTCGTGAAGGTATAATAGACGTTTTTCTTAATGTTTTTTTTGAGAAACTCTGCAATTTGAGATTTCCTATGTCTATATTTTTTACTAATTTTCAGCTTATATGATTTTTGAGATACTTGGAAAAATAAAGTAAAAATTCAATAGTTAATAACCCCTGACTAAAATAAAAAGTCGAAATTCTGAATATAAAAGTTTTGTAGGCCTACATATATAACTTTCTATATATTTTGAAATTTGAAGTTCTGTGCATTGAGCGGATAAAAAGTTATAAGGGGACGCACACACACACACACACACAATAAATGTTCTACTCCGAATTCTGAGTAAATCCATATACGAAACATACATGCTGCGAAGCCTCTAAGTTGGTGTTTTTTGACTTCAAAGTTGAAAAAGCCGTGAAAATATAGATAAAAATATAGACCTGGCATACAAACACATACAAATCTCGCGTATCTTGGCTTGAAACTATGTCATATTTTAAGAGAAATAAATTCTCTTGAACAAATTGACAGTTGAATAACTCATTTCTTCATCAATTTAAACATTTTAATTAATGTATTTATTTCGATTACTTACCTACTACTGAAAATTTTTATTTTTCGCGTCGCATATCTACCTTTACAGTAAGTTGTAAACAAATCACACATTATATTACATTAACAAATCGGAACTTATTAAAAATGTAGCTCTTATGTAAGTATGTATACAAAATAAAAATATTTGCAATTAATCAATAGTTGAGAGGCACTGATATATTCCAGACAAATGCTAATCTTGTCAAAATGCGGGAAGTGGATGTTTTGTTTATCGAAAATTGAATGTAAACGCTAAACGCCGAGTAAGCAAAATGTAAATACCTAGTATATTCCTGGTGTTTGTTGCGTATAGTTGTTTCTTCTGTTTCATACTGGCTTCAAGTAAGAATGCGAAAAAATATATTACTAATTTATAATAAAATGACATTTCAGTTCCTTTTTCTTCTCTTTAATGACTAATAAAGTTTTTTATAATGTACGATACTTAGAGTTGTAGCTAAATATCTCGAACTTTTAGCCGAGAAGGGGGGCGATTTGCACTTAAACCAACGAAGCAAAAAGACACAAATTTGCTCTCTGCGCAACCGGAAGCTCGTTCAAGATGTTTGGCGAAAACTATATAATTTTCGCCAAACATCTTGAACGAGCTTCCGGTAACGCAGAGCGTAAATTTGTGTATTTTAATTTTTGCTTCGTTGGTTGTGCAAATCACCCCCATTCTCAGCTAAAAGTTCGAGATATGTGTCAAATTAAAAAAAAAGAGGACAGTGTGTATTATACCTTCATGAGGACAGTAGTCAAATCATAGATTTTCATATACTAGTTGCATGTAACACATGAGATCCAACTGTCGATGGTGATAGTATGCAATCCCAGTCCAAGGTGTTAGGCGACCCGTGCCAATGGCTGAATGGTACCGGGGCTACATGGTACCGCTAACGGAGCTTCCAGGACACCAGGCGACCTCCTGGAATAATTAGCCTTATTGCATCATTTGGGGCTCTGATGCAGTCGATCCCCATTTCCCTAGATACTCATGGGAACAAAATGAGAAACAGTAAAAAAAAACAAAAAAAAATAGTCCTGTTTTCAAACTATCTGTTACTCATTATAAAAATATATAGACTTTAAAAATTGCATTGATAAGGGAACTCAATAAGAAGGTATAATCGGTGAACATTGCGCAAGGACATAAAGTGATTACATAAACCAGCCGATGACAGGTCGTAAGCCCTGTAGGTGCCTTGAGTTCCTGGTTCTTTCTATTCCAACTTTGTCTCTATTGAGGTGTTCAAAAATTTGTCAGTAAAATATTATTTTTTTTATAGGAAATGAGAACTATCATGTGGCAGAAACGCAGGATATTACTTATTGTCATTATTAGTATATTATGCTATACAATGTTTCGAAAAAAACATTATTCATATCAAAGTGAAGTTATCATAGGAAATGTTAAGGCTGAGACTGTTTGGGAATTTGTTGCTGATTTTAGCAATATTAAAAAGTATCTCGTACCTCTCATGTAAGTACACATCTACTATATACAAACCTATATAGATTGTATGTAATAATAGATTGTATGTAAAATCGATGAATGTGAATAGAAGATTCACACTCGTAGACTGTGACTGTGAACTCATAGACTTCAGATCTTTTTAAATATAAAGCATCAAATATGTGACCAAGATCTCTGTAAAAAATAAACTTAATGGGAATCTACCAATAATAAGGCACCACAACTATG
Organism: Molanna angustata; assembly: GCA_963576475.1. Classification (NCBI taxonomy): domain Eukaryota; kingdom Metazoa; phylum Arthropoda; class Insecta; order Trichoptera; family Molannidae; genus Molanna; species Molanna angustata. The sequence goes on from OY754965.1 coordinate 25,324,451, forward strand.
ACAGAACTTCTTGAAGGCTTTAAAATTGTTCTTCGAGATCACAAAATCCACATGATCAATGGGCCTTAAAGAGGCCCACAGACAGCAACGAGGAGCTCCGATCTATAAAAGGACACCATTGGGTTGAAACAATCCCACAGGATATGTTCTGAAGTTTGGTCCGGTTATTGAAAGAACTGACATGAGGCAGAGGAGGCAATTTTAAATCGGTGAAGATAACTTTAAAAATTTCCGTGTCCTGCGAAAAATTGGGAAGTCCAAAACTCAGGGACAATCCAGGAAGATATAAATCAATTCCTTACGTCAGGAAAAATAAAAAGGTTATTCTTCCCACTGAGCAGGCCGTCCAACGGGACTAGATGTTCTGTAAATTTTCGTTTACAGTTATTTCAAGAACACTGCGTGACACTCGGGCCACTGGAGGAAAAAGATGAACATCTTCAATTACAAAAAAACGACACTGTGTAAGATTGAAAATAGCATCTCTAAGAATCTTTGGCCTGAGAGCAAAATTCTTTGTATGTGTTGAAGCTCACAAGCATGAGACCAGCATTCAGCTTCATAGCAAGCAATACTGAGGTAAACTGCCCTATAGAAAAGACAAGAAACTTGAAACTGTAAACCCCAGTTTGCCTTGGTGATATATGTGAGATCCTAAGCAAGTGATCTGATCCTGAAAACTTAACATTAGTTCCTAAGACCTTAATAGACGGCTGTCTATGAAGTAAGCCTTTGATCACCAAGCAAGTCTTATTAGGAGTGAAGCAAATTTATTTTTTTTGCCCCAGTCAGAAACTAAAGACAGAGCTTGAGTAGCTGAGTTTTCAATAAATCTACGAGAGTTGTCATGAACGAGAATGTACGCATCATGGGCATACGCTTGAATTGTACAATTACTGGAGAGAGGAAGATCCAACATCTCATCCAAGAGAATGTTCCAGAGAAGTAAACCCAGAATAGAGCCCCTGTGGACACCCAATGCTTACATGTCACAAATGTAATAATTGACATAATGTTATATTAATAAAATACAAATCAAATCAATGTTTTTTTTTAAATAATCCAGTGCCAGATTAGTGCTCATGTGCCAGTTTAGTGATGTGCTGTATTTTATTTAAAATTGATTTTAATATTAATTCTTTTGTAATAATAATAATAAAAATTAAATAAGTAATAATAATATAATAATCAACATAACAGACCCGATATAATAATACATGATAAAATTTGAAAAATAACATATATTTGCGACGTGGCTATTCCAAATTCTAGTAATATTATAAAAACTTTTGATGAAAAAATTAGAAAATACACCGCTTTAGGTAACGAGATTAAAAGACTTTGGCATTCTCGTAAAATAATAATATTACCGTTAATTATTTCAGCCACTGGCATTATTCCAAAGTCGTTAATCTGTAATTTAGAAATTATTGATTTATCAAAAAACTTAACAATAAAAATGCAAAAAACGGTACTAATGAATACATGTAGAATCGTTAAAGATTTTTTAAACGTTAATATTCGGGAATTAGATCGGGTTGTTAGATATGTTAAGTATCTGGATGGGTGAACTATTTATTCCCAATTGAAAGCTTGATGATGCGTTTGTTGCATTTTATTTTGCTCTTTTAAATAATTTACAATTTACACATTGATCTGCTAATTCTTTTGAGGAAGTGTATAGTGGTAATAATTGAGTGTTATTATTTGTAGTGCTTAATTGTTATTAATATCATTAGTAAATCAGCCAGCATCGTAAAATAAATAAATACTATCTTGCACTCTGCGCAAGTGGCAAGTTTATTACTATATGGCATTCTCTTCCAACTAACCAGTGTTTCCAGCCCAGAGTAGCAACTGAGAGAAGAAATAAAATTAAATTTTTCTCCTCTGCTGGGGATTGAACCCAACACAGATTGAACGCCCGCACAGAAGCCAAATGACTTACCAACTGGTCCATGGAAGTTGGCAATCAGTTGTATTTGTTGAAATGAAAATACTCTCATGTATTTGGAAAAGTACAAATATGTTTAAAGTATAGAATGATTACCTACTTGACTAAAATATATGAAACTTATTTTTTTTATTACGCTTATCATAGTTTGTATGAAAATAACTAATTCCTTAATAATTATCTGATTAATTCTGTTGAAAGATATAAACTTTTCAGCTGTTCCATATGTTATCTTATAGGTGTGGATGAATGAATGTAAAATATTATTTACATAAACAAAGAAAAAAAGTGATAACAACTTCCTGTGAACAAAAAAAAATTAAATATGATTCTATTTTGTATTTTTTTTTCTTTCTATTGTTATTGTATTATGTAGTTGATAATTTGAGAGTTTAGAAACTTATCAATTCATGTTCATAATTTGTATTTCAGTATAAGATAAAATTTACACAAATTAGAATACTTTTACATGCAGTAAATTTATTGTATGGTGAAAAAAACAATAGAATGCTTGGACTACTACAACCTTAGACACACACAGCGTTTTAGGTGTCACTATCAGATTGATAGTCTCGTTGTTTTCAAAATTTATGTGCATGTTGATGATTATGGAACTTTGCTCTAAACGTATATTGTTTATTGAACATATTTATTCTGAGCTTTTGTTAAAATGTACAGGTAGCACTCATTTTTATATAGCACTATTTTATTTGATATTGCTTCTCAGAAAACTAACAGGAAGAACCCGAATACACAAATAGAAACCGAGACTTTGGGTCAGGAGTCAGATAATGGTGGTTATTCTGAAATTTCTACGATTGTATTGTAATGAATCAAATTACAATAGCTGTAATTGTTTGCCAAATCAATTGTCATTCAATAGTACACATTTTGTATATTCTGAACATGCTATAGTATTGTCTATGGTCAAAAGCAATTGTAACTATTTCCAGATTAATCTGTTATAACTCAACACCCGTGCAACACCACTTCTAAAATAAATACAAGTCAATAAAAACATTATATTTAGATATGACAAGGCTTTTTGAACAACATAAGTACGTATATTTAAAAGAAAAAAAATGTACAGCTAAATGTAAATGTAAAAAATGTACTTAGGTTATAAATACGTAGATACATACCTACACAAATCTTTTCTGGTTTATTTAGGTTATAAATATATTTTGTTTAGACACACAAATTTTTTTGTATTTGAAAAATCAAATATTGAGTATGAATATACAGTACCCATACGTAAAAAATCCAAGATGTCGGCGACACAAAATGTGATGAATATACATGCATGCATTAAAATTTAGGTATTTTATATTTAAATCATTGGAAATATACCTACCGTCAGTTTCCTCTAAATATGTAACTAAAGCCAAAGCTGCATATTCTTGTGCCATTTTAACTAAAAATCCAAATATTTAATCGAACAAAACATCAAACTGTAATTTAAATTGACGATTGCCGCCATTTTGTATTGTGTTAATGTCAAAAGTCAATTTTTGTTTATCGTTTCAGAATTACCACCAATATCTAACTAGTCGAACCATAAAGGCTGAATATATTTCAGAACTTGTATATTTTTTGTTTGCAGACGCAATTTCACTATACTAGAAGAAAGTGGTAATTACGATCATTGGAAATATTCTGTCAGTTATGAGGAACCACTACCTGTTTGGCCATACTTAAATAGTTTTGGTGTCGGCCGTTGTTCAGTAAAAGCTGATGGTGGTCAATATCTTGTATCGGCAGTTCACAAGACGTGCTTTTTCTATGGATGGGCTTGTTGTAAGTATAATTAATTTAAATTAATTATTAACTAATGAAGGAATACAACAATTTTTAACAGAATGAAAACTTGAAATTTCGAAGGAAATTGAAAAAAAAATGTATGTAAAAGCTGAAATGAAAAGGTTGACTTAGGGAAAAAATTATGATTATGTGAATGAGATATGGTTCTGGTTGGTTAAAGGAATTGCCGTTTGGCAATAACAAAAACTGTTGCCAGTAAATGTTCAATTATTGGGTACACTTTAAAAGCACTTAAATTAAAATTAAATTTTCTATTCAAAACACATTCAGAATAGCAAAAAAGCATGTATGAAAAAAAAATTAGAGGGTGGATGATTGACAGGATAAGATTGGATCTCTCTGCCTACTATCATCTATTTACTACATTAAATTATATTATATCATGTTGATATAAACGTTAACTACACTATTTATTTATTTCAGCTACATCAACTAGTAATTTATTTATGAAGCAAATAAATAAACAAGACACTAAATACAGGGAAGATATTGTATACGAATGTCCTCCTGCATTTAGTTCATGGTGTTATCGAGTGGTTGCATACACAAGAAAAGATTTTATTGATAATCTGGTAAATTACTATAAAATACACGAATGACTCATATCTAAATTGTTTGTAGAATGTTGGTGAATGAAGAATTTCAATAAACTAAATGTATTGGTAGCATTCCTAACTAAATGTGTTATTACAGAAAGGTAAACTTAGAAACTTTTTTCAATATTCAGTACAATTCAGTATGTAATTTGTATAACAGCATACAGTTGCACAAAATTTAACAGCTGTAGTAAACTTAGAAGTTAGTAATTGCAAGTTAAACTTAAATGCAATTTTTATACTTTTATAATTTCTTCATAAATATATTTTTTAATAGTAAAACACACAATTATGTATAACATTTTATTTGTAATAAAAAATGTAAAAAATATAACAATCATTTCTTTTAAATCCTTTTTCCAATACAATAAACCTTTATATTAAAATATTATATTAATCTATTCTCAATTATAAAGTACCTATTGGTGTATTTTGTATTTTCCAATAACTTGAGTATGCAATGTGGGGTGGTTGAGTATGTTATGTGCAAACCGCTTCCCTCCAGGACCAACATACTCAAGTTATTTACCGGAAACTATAATATTTCAGAAAAAAATCCAAGGTTTGCATTATAACAATTTTTTTATTAATCTTGTATAGATTAAGTAGGTAACAGATATGTGTATGTAAACCATTTGAAAATTCCTTCTTTTAAATACATTAGTTACATATTTTCTATAAATACATTAGTTACATATTTTCTATAAACAATCACATTAATTTAATAAATCTAAAGATTTTGTGTTAAAAGAGTGGTAATCCATTTTATAAAATTATCAAATAGAATTGAAAAAAAGTAGATATTTCTCGACAGTTTTGAATTTTTGATGACCAAACGTTTACACCAAGGCTTCTTGGCATTATCGAGGTCAAAAAGAAACTTGGTAATGCCAAGAAGCCTTGGTGAAAATATTCGGTCGTAAAAAATCATCAAATCTGTGTAGAAATACTTTTCTAAATTTTATTTGATAAATTATTTGATTCAATTGATACTTTTCATATATAGGTACTTATAATAAAACTAAAGAGTATATTAATATGATTCACATAATCTTAGATATATAAGTAATATTATTTTTGTAATAAATATTCATTCTATCAACTTATTATTTATTATTGAGAGTTTGAATTTGCATTGTTAGCTAATACATAAAAACCAATACTAATCTTAATTAATGTGTTTGTATTGGAGAGAATGAGACATTTGATGTGACCAGTAAGTATTACACATTTTGATTATTGTTATTGAATAAAGGTATATTAAAATAAATTATACACTTGAAACCTTCAATTATAATGCCAACTGTTGTGTAAATATAATTTATAGTTTAATGAAAAATTATAAAATAAATCTAATTTTTACTCAAAATACCAAAGAACTTTTAATAATATAAGGTTAACTTAAACCAGATACTTATTCTTTTCTGTAGGTACATGTTGAAAAAAAAATATATACATATACCAATATGATTGAAATATCTGTAAAAATTATATATACCTATATGATTGAAATATCTGTAAAAATTATATATACCTATATGATTGAAATATCTGTAAAAATTATATATACCTATATGATTGAAATATCTGTAAAAATACCCACTTAATTTTGTTGGTTGTCTCATTGACATTGCAAGGCTATGTTTAAAGTACTAATAAATTTCAGTGGTGAAATAAAATATGTAGGTATATTGGAGATTGAACTATGTCCACTAAATTTGTTACCATAAGCATAAGATATATCACACGACTATATTTATTAAATTGAAGACTTATCTATTCCTTGTTTATTTTAACATTAATTGTGTAGGTACTACATTTACATGTGTGTGTGTGTGTGTTATAATATCAACTACATATATAATATATATATATATATATATATATATATATATATATATATATATATATATATATATATATATATATATATATATATATATATATATATATATATATATATATATATATATATATATATATATATATATATATATATATATATATATATATATATATATATATATATATATATATATATATATATATATATATATATATATATATATATATATATATATATATATATATATATATATATATATATATATATATATATAGGCAAGGGCGTCGCCAAGGGGGGGCAGGTGCCCCTCCCCCCTAGAGATTAAAAGAATGTAACAATTTATATTTTTCTCATCCTCCATAATATAGGGTATACGGAGAATAGCCTACGAATGGGTTAAATTGCCCCCCCCCCCCCCTGGGCGTTGGGCTGGCGACGCTCTTGTATATAGGGACAATGTTGAACTTGAATTATTACATTCACCTAGGTATATTGATCAAGAATTTGCTTATTTTGGGGTTTTCTTAGGGAAAATTAAATCTTGAAAATAAAAAGATAATAAATAACATTGATTTAATGTAATTTATAAAAAAAATTGTGAAAATTGTCACATGAAAAACCCTTTAACAAGAAAGCGCAATTTGTATGCGCCCTTGTAAATTTGGTGTTTTGACAAAATATATTTAAACATCATTATTTCAAATTGCTCATGGTCCAAGAATTTGAATATTTTATAATATTTACTTTTAACGAAACAAACACTTCAATTTTAAGAAAACAACCTACATCTATTTCTATTGTTAATTCCAGACCCAAAAACAGAAACAAATAAATATAACATTAATTTGAAATAATAATAAATTTGATTGTCATCATAATTAAAATTATCATCAAATATAATATATTTTTAGTATATAGAATACAAATGTATGTAAATAAATTCTTTATTTCTCTTAAACATAATAAAAATATTGTGATTACAAAAAAAAGATGAACAAAATAATATAACAAAACAAAATAACAATAACAAAGATATAAAGATCGTATTATATTTATTTAACTTTTTGTACATAATATAAACAATTATAATGCATACTGGCGGGCTTATTGCCATTAGGCGATTTTCCAACCAACCAGATTACAGAGTGACAGAATTATACATGTACATCAACAAAAAATGAAAGCTACAAAAGAACAAATAAAATATACATAACACCAAGATAAATAAAAAAAAAACATCATAGCAACAAAAAAGGGATTGGGAAGGAACAAGAAGAGGAAATCGAGATCGGGTGTTTAGGGATAAATAATACGTAGCAAAGGGAAGGAAGGAAAAGGAGAGGGATCAGGTATTATCGGAGAGATATCCCTGCTTTAGTCTTTTCTTGAAAATGGAAAGCGAGTTTGACGAAGTTATATCAGGATTTGGATGCGCTCGAGTTTGTTGATATGATCCTCGTTCGCATCCAAATAACAAACGTCAGCATAGTCAAGTAAAGGAAGGAGAAGCGATTGTGCTAGGATTATTTTGCAATGCAAAGGAAGAACATTTTTGAGTCTATTGAGAGAGTGGATGCTAAATAAAAGGGTTTTACTTACGTGAGATACTTGTTCGTGCCACGAGAGATCCTCGTCGATTAGAACTCCAAGATCTTTCATGACTTTGGTAAAATGTATACATTGATTATTGATAAGAAGAGGTGGGATTTGTGTATTATTAAGCAACGACAATGTTCTCCGGATTAGAAGTGAAAATAAGATCCAACAGCGAATCAACAGTCTCCGTGTGATGCGTTGAATGAAGTGGTAAAGCGGTTAGGTTGAGGGAATTCAAGAGTCGGAATAGATTATCTCTTCTATTGTTAATACATAGAAGACAGGTGTTGAAATCACCCATAAGTAGAATATGAGGATTTGTAGGAAGAAGAGTTTCAATATGATATTCAAGTTCATTGAAATAAACAGAGGAGGGTGGGCAGTAAGAAACCCCTAGAAGAAGCTTGCTATGTTTAAATAGAACATTGATAAATAGATATTCGGGACTTTTGTCGTCGTTATTACGAGAATGGTCTAGTACGGAATATTCAATATCAGATCTGAGGTAGATCCCGACACCTCCAGCTCTGCGAATCAATCTTATCATTTCTTATTAATGTGTATCCAGGTAGTTGAAAAAGAGAAGAGTGAAGTGAAGGTTTAAGCCAAGTCTCACTAACAAGAATGGCATGAACTGAGAGATTCGAGAATGTGGATATGAGATCGTTATGATGGGCAGGAATACTTTGGGCGTTTATATGGCACACATTGAAACCTTTGGGGAAGCGCGAAAATGTTGTATCAAGAAGATCATGTAAGAGTACTGGGCTGGTAGAGGAAAGAGAATCGTTACATGATAAATCATTACTTCTAAACCCAATTATATTCTCAATCATGGTCAATTTTCCGCACCTGGCTTTTCTCACCATGATTTGATTTTTGCTTCCTACAATATACACTGCAATAAACCTCCACAAAAAATAGCTTTTCTCCGAAATTTTAGGAGTATTGATAAAGCAGCATTGACGAGGGATGCCGAAGACATTGACTGGAGTAGGATTTATATTCTTCAAGATATCGATCTCAAAGTTTCCTTTTTTAATAATGAAATACTCAAACTTTTCGACACTCATGCACCTCTTACACGAGTGAAGCTCAAAGATACATCATGTGCGTGGATCACCGACGACATTAAATATCTCATGGCAAAGAGAGATAAAGCCTTTGCCAAGCATAAGCGGCAGCCGACTGACAACAACTGGAGTAACTATAAGGCACTACGTAATCGTTGCAACCAGTCTTGTCGCAATGCAAAGCAACGCTACATTCACAACTTCATCGGTCAATCTGCTCCCCGTCGCACTTGGAAATTCTTGCAATCTCTAGGTGTAGGGAGGAGTGGTGACCTTGAGACCCCTAAGATCGATATCAATGAGTTAAATCGTCACTTTGCTTCGCCTCCGTTCCTTCTTAATAATAATAAAAAAGCCAATACTCTCAATCAACTATGTAGTCAACCTATTTCTACCCACACACCTTTCGCATTTGTAACTATAACTGATACTGAGATTGTGAAAATCTTATCTTCCATAACAACCAAATCCTTCGACTCCGATGGCCTCAATATTGAAATGATACGTCTGCTTTTGCCTCCAATTCTGCCCATTATTACACACATTATTAACCACTCACTGACCGTTGGTATCTTTCCATCGGCATGGAAAATCGCACATGTCATACCCCTCCCTAAGATTTCAACGCCTACTCAACTAAAAGACTATCGTCCAATTTCGATTTTACCAATATTATCTAAAGTTACTGAAAGGATAGTATTTAATCAATTCAATGCATGGCTTTGTTCTAATTCTCTCCTTGATCCACTGCAATCTGGTTTCAAAGCAGGTCATAGTACCACAACTGTACTAGTTAAGATTACGGATGACATAAGACGTGCTATGAACAATAAACAACTTACAATTCTCACACTACTCGATTTCAGTAGCGCGTTTAATTCCGTTGATTTTGACATTCTTCTTGCTAAGTTATCCTCGCTAAACATAGCTCAGCCAGTATTGGAGTGGTTCACCAGTTATCTTGGCGACCGTAAACAATGCATAAAGATAGCTAACTCTACCTCTGATTATGCCGCCTTGCTGTCTGGAGTACCGCAAGGTGGAGTTTTATCTCCACTGTTATTTTCCATATTTATTAACTCTATCACTACAAACCTCAGATGTAAATATCATCTTTTTGCAGACGATCTTCAATTATATTTCCATTTTAATATCTCTGATATTAACAATGCAGTCCTTCACATGAATGAAGATCTTAAATTTATCTCTTCTTGGTCATCGGATCATGGTCTTCTTATTAATCCGACTAAGTCCCAGGCAATTATAATCGGCAGTCCTCGTCTGCTATCATCTATGAGGAATTTGCAACTCCCACTACTATATATCAATAACCAATGCATTCCGTATACCAGGGTTGTAAAAGATCTTGGAATCTTCATCGATGATGACCTTTCGTGGCATGAACAGGTATCGCATGTTAGTAAATCAATTTTCTTTGCCCTACATTCACTTAATAAACTTAAAAATTTCCTTCCATTCCGTTGTAAAATAACTCTAGCTCAATCACTTCTTCTTCCATTGCTTGATTATGCCGATGTGTGCTATTTGGATGCAAATGAAGTGCATCTCAATAAACTTGAACGTCTTCAGAATATATGTATCAGATTCATCTTTGGGTTGAAAAAATTTGATCGCATATCATCTTACCGCAATCTTCTTTGTTGGCCCAGGATACGCCAGCGGCGCAATATACACATCTTGTCACTATTGTACAATATTCTCTCGAACCCAAACCTGCCACAGTACCTCAAAAGCAAATTCACTTATTTATCCAACCATGGACTTCCACTCCGATCTGCTGAACGTACAACACTATCCATCCCTATCCATAATACAGAATTTCTCAGCTCTTCGTTCGAAGTACAATCAGCTAGATTATGGAATAGTCTTAGTCCGGATATTGCGTCGTCTTACTCACTTAGTATTTTCAAGAAAAAACTAAAGAAGGAATATTTATCCTTGAACACCTGATCCCGATTTCCTTACCTGTCCTTACCATATCCTTTTTTCTTGCTATGAATTATTATTTTTTTTTTGTTTTAATAGTATTTATGTAAGTGTTATACGTATTTTCATTGATTTCTTTTACTCATATTTATTTGCTGTTGTACATACACAATGTTGTAATACTTCGTAATCTGGTTGGTTGGAAGAAATTGCCTAATGGCAATAAGCCCGCCAGTGTACAATTATATTTGTTTATATTATGTACAAGAAGATGTATAAATAAATAAATAAATCGAAAGAATTAGAGCAAGATAGATCTAAAGCAGGGAGGATTATACAACCTTAAATAAAAAAGAATAATAAAAAAACACCTTGTAATTGTATATGCTACATAACACAAGAAATGATTCAACAATTATTAATATAAATAAACAAGAGAAATCCCACAACGCAATGCCTGTTTGTGGGTATTACAAAAATCATTAGTTTGTAAAGAAGTGAAGGTTTGAACTGTGGTTCCAGGAGCCCAGCTCACTAAATATTTAACCACTGTCCAATAGCAATAACATAATTTATTAAGTACACCTCTGCTTACATATTCAATGCACCAAATTAATATAGTGAATTCAAGTTGGTTCAAAAATATTATAACAGTCCTCTGTTTTGCAAAGTTGTGTTGGATGATCAAATTTGTCAGATTATAGAGTACTGCCACAGACCACCTGTACCTTGTAATCCGACATATCTATATATATATATATATATATATATATATATATATATATATATATATATATATATATATATATATATATATATATATATATATATATATATATATATATATATATATATATATATATATATATATATATATATATATATATTATAATATTTTTATCTCGGTTTTCCCGTGTCAGTAGGTCTTGACTAAGACCATTTGTCTTCCGACGTTTCGCCTGAATATCACCAGGCATTTTCAAGGACTTAACGAAAAGCACGCGCGCGACACACGTCTACTCACACTGAAAGCTCACCGTCAAGTGACTCGTAGCGTACAAGATGGCCGCTTATGTCAAATATTGTTAGCGCGACGTGATTGGCTCCTTGTGACACGCCCACCTGCTGTCGTGTTCGTTGGTAATAATATTTTATCATTATTTTTGTGTTGTGATTTATTGTTAATTTTAGTTGTGACATTAATATTATTATTGTTGTGTTTTGGGGTTATTTTCGCTATGGTATCATTAATATTATTATTGTATTGTTTGTCATATAAAATGTTCTTCCAGGTACTAGGCAAACGAACTCCGTCGTCCCGATTGTTCATTATATATCACCAGGCATTTTCAAGGACTTAACGAAAAGCACGCGCGCGACACACGTCTACTCACACTGAAAGCTCACCGTCAAGTGACTCGTAGCGTACAAGATGGCCGCTTATGTCAAATATTGTTAGCGCGACGTGATTGGCTCCTTGTGACACGCCCACCTGCTGTCGTGTTCGTTGGTAATAATATTTTATCATTATTTTTGTGTTGTGATTTATTGTTAAGTTTAGTTGTGACATTAATATTATTATTGTTGTGTTTTGGGGTTATTTTCGCTATGGTATCATTAATATTATTATTGTATTGTTTGTCATATAAAATGTTCTTCCAGGTACTAGGCAAACGAACTCCGTCGTCCCGATTGTTCATTATATCCCTTCTCTTATATATTTCTATAGCTTCCCTGTAAATTCTGAGAGGTTCACTGTTTAAACTTGCTATTATTTTTGAATGGTCAAAATCTATTGTATGTCCTTCTGTGAGCGAGTGTTGTACAAGTGAGGATGTAAGTTTTTTGTTTCTCATGTCGACTCTGTGCTCCGCTATTCGTGCTTCAACTTTTCGATTGGTTCTTCCTACATAAGTCTTGTTGCACGATCCGCACGGTATTTCATATACTCCATGAGCTTCAAGTGGAATGATGTCTTTCGGGTTTCTTAGAAAGGTTGATATTTTATTTGTTGTGCTGAAAACGGTACGTATGTTATTTTTGTTTAATAGACGGCTGATTTTATCGGTGACGCCTTTGATATATGGTAGTCGGGCTGTTGATAATGGTGTTTCATTGGATTTTTCCGTGAAAACATCAAATATAACATATATATATATATATATATATATATATATATATATATATATATATATATATATATATATATATATATATATATATATATATATATATATATATATATATATATATATATATATATATATATATATATATATATATATATATATATATATATATATATATATATATATATATATATATATATATATATATATATATATATATATATATATATATATATATATATATATATATATATATATATATATATATATATATATATATGTTATTATTAAGTATTTTGGGGATAACCCGCGTCAAATTCTGATTCCCGAGAGAATCAGTCGTCTGCCGACGTTTCGTCTGAATCACATCAGACATTTTCAATAGGCGCCTTGTTAATAAATTTCCGTCGCGAGGGATAGTGCGCGCACGTCCGTTCGCGTCGGAAGCTTACCACCAAGTGAAAGTTTGAAAGGAAGCCATGTCAGTTGTTAGTGGAGGGGTGGGTTTCCCCAATGACGTCATTATTGCGTTTTGTTTGGCTTCTAGTGACTCGAGTACTTAACGGTATATTGTTTACAGGTGGATTATCAGTTTTCGGCTTACTAAGAATTTTACTAATGTTTTTAATGTGACTATTGTTTGAAATATCGGTAGTTGGGTTAATTTAATTTGATTATTATGGTTTTTCAAAATATTGTTTTCAAGTACACTTGTCCATGCGGTCGGGATTCGAATGCTATCGTCCCTGCTATTCATTATACTGTTGCTTCTTCTATATATTTCTATTGCTTCCCTGTAAATTCTAAATGTTTCATTGTTGATATTCGCGACTACTTTTGAATTTTCAAAGTCTATGGAGTGATTTTCGGTCAATGAGTGATTTACTAGAGATGAAGTTAATTTCCGGTTTTTAATATCTACGCGATGTTCAGAGACGCGTGCCGAGATTCTGCGATTTGTCCTGCCTATGTAAGTTTTTGTGCAATCACCGCAAGGGATTTCGTAAATACCGTGTGACTCTAATGGTATTTTATCTTTCGGACTTTTTAAAAAGGATGAAATTTTGTTGTCTGTTCTAAAAATGGTGCGAATATTATGTTTGTAAAGTAGGTGACTTATTTTGTCAGTAGTGCCTTTTATGTAAGGTAAAAATGCAATGGCGAGTGGCTTTACTTTAGTTGATGTATCTTTTTTATTAAAATTTTTATTCGTTTGATTTTTTATTGCATTATTTATTGTGAAATTTGAAAAACCGTTATTTCGTAGCGCGTTTTTAAGATACTCTAATTCATTTTGAATGTTTTCGGAGTCGGTTATCCTTAATGACCGTGTTACCAAGGTGTTTGCTACAGAGGCGATTTGTGCTGGATGATGGTTCGACGATGCGTGGAGATATCTGTTGGTATGTGTTGATTTTCTGTACACAGTGTGGCCGAGTGTGCCATCGTCTTTTTTGATTACGAGAACATCAAGAAAAGGAATTTCACCGTTGTTTTCGATCTCCATTGTGAATTTGATGTTATTGTGGAGATCGTTCAGAAAATCAAGAAATTTGTGAAGTTCCTCCAAACCGTGAGGCCATATAACGAAAGTATCGTCCACGTATCTAATCCATAGCTTTGGTTTTAAGCGCGCTCTATCTATAGCTTCTTTTTCTAACTTGGTCATGAATATGTTAGCGACTGGCGGTGAAAGAGATAGACCCATCGGTGCTCCTTTTACTTGTTTGTACATGTCGTTATTATAGGTGAAAAATGTGTTATTGAGGCAATGTTCTATTAAAGTTATTATGTCATTCGGTGGGTCACTCATTTCTTTTATTGCTTGAAGAGCTTCGTCTGTAGGTATATTGGTAAACAGGGATACGACGTCAAAACTGACAAGGATGTCGCCCTTGTTTAATTTTTGATTTTTAATGATTTGTATAAAATGTTCCGAATTTTTGACAAATGATTCCGCTGATTCTACATCTGGTTGTAAGTAGTTGGCAAGATACTTTGATAACATTTGAAGTGGCGAACCGACAGAACTGACTATGGGTCTAAGAGGAACATCCGTCTTGTGAATCTTTGGCAAACCGTATAATTTCGGAAATCGTGACGATTTTTCTCTAGGTATTAACGACTTTTTTAATTCTGGACTTAATTTGGATGACATAATTTTTGTTTTAGTCGTTTTTTCTAAGTATGTTATAGGATTATTAGGATGCAGTTTATAAGCCGGATCGTTAAGCAAATTAGTTATTTTAATGTGATAATCTTCGCTTTTCATGATCACTGTTGCGTTTCCCTTATCTGCCGGAAGAATAATTATATCTTTATTTGCGCGTAATTCTTTAAGAGCTCGTATTTCATCGAGAGATATATTTCTTTTCGGCGGAAGCGATTTTCTAAGTATATGGCAAGTTTCTTGTCGTATAGTTTCGGCTATATTATTTGGTAGTTTACACACGGCTGATTCGATACCCGTAACAATGTCTTCTTTCGGAATTTTCGGAGGAACAACACCAAAATTAAAACCTTTACTTAGAACAGATATTGTATCGTTATTTAATTTTAGATCAGTGAGATTGTGAATGATTTTATCGGTATTTAACGACTGTTGGTATTCTTGTTTTTTGATATTATTTTCGATACGCGTGAATTTACTTATTTGGCGGTCGGAGTTTATTTTATTATTCGTTTCAATCCTATTATGAATGAGATTATCTAATTCGGACCATATTAACGGGTGTAATATATTAGCAAGTTTTATATGAAGATTTCTAATATCAGTACCAAGTGTATGTAATTGTAAATGAATGTAACCGATTTCGTCGCGTATGAGGGAAAAACTAGTATTATAAAGAATTTTTCTCACCGATTTTCTGCTACCGCGTTGTCTCAGTTGAAAACACTTTGGCACTACTTTTTTATCACGACATCGACACAAAAAGGTTAGGTCACATAGAAGCTTAGCGTGTTTTGACTTTAATTTTTCAAACTTTTTTGTTTCACTGTATATTTCCTCCCCGTAGAGGTTATTTATGTTAAATCTAAGGTTTTCGCGAGTACAAAATATGTTATTATTAAGTATTTTGGGGATAACCCGCGTCAAATTCTGATTCCCGAGAGAATCAGTCGTCTGCCGACGTTTCGTCTGAATCACATCAGACATTTTCAATAGGCGCCTTGTTAATAAATTTCCGTCGTGAGGGATAGTGCGCGCACGTCCGTTCGCGTCGGAAGCTTACCACCAAGTGAAAGTTTGAAAGGAAGCCATGTCAGTTGTTAGTGGAGGGGTGGGTTTCCCCAATGACGTCATTGTGGAAAAACAAAACGCAACAACAAAACGCAATAATGACGTCATTGGGGAAACCCACCCCTCCACTAACAACTGACATGGCTTCCTTTCAAACTTTCACTTGGTGGTAAGCTTCCGACGCGAACGGACGTGCGCGCACTATCCCTCGCGACGGAAATTTATTAACAAGGCGCCTATTGAAAATGTCTGATGTGATTCAGACGAAACGTCGGCAGACGACTGATTCTCTCGGGAATCAGAATTTGACGCGGGTTATCCCCAAAATACTTAATAATAACATATTTTGTACTCGCGAAAACCTTAGATTTAACATATATATATATATATATATATATATATATATATATATATATATATATATATATATATATATATATATATATATATATATATATATATATATATATATATATATATATATATATATATATATATATATATATATATATATATATATATATATATATATATATATATATATATATATATATATATATATATATATATATATATATATATATATATATATTATAATATTTTTATCTCGGTTTTCCCGTGTCAGTAGGTCTTGACTAAGACCATTTGTCTTCCGACGTTTGTGCTTTTGTGCTTTTCGTTAAGTCCTTGAAAATGCCTGGTGATATTCAGGCGAAACGTCGGAAGACAAATGGTCTTAGTCAAGACCTACTGACACGGGAAAACCGAGATAAAAATATTATAACATATTTCACCCGTGAAAACATCAAATATAACATATATATATATATATATATATATATATATATATATATATATATATATATATATATATATATATATATATATATATATATATATATATATATATATATATATATATATATATATATATATATATATATAAATGGATGTACGTATATTCCGGATGAACTACTAAATAACCATCTAATTGCGATGAAACTTTGGGAATTTGTTCAGTTCATTCAGGAGAAGGTTAATGCATTATAATTTATTTATTTATTTATTCGATTCTCACAAAAAAAAAAATTTGAAAAAAAAAGATTTGTATAGAAGTGAAACTTAGTGGGTTTGTTCAGCGTGCACATGAGAAGTTTTATGAATTAAATTTATTTATTTATTTAATATCTAACACAAGAATTAAAAAAAATACCTATTTGGGATTGTCATTTAATATTAAGGATTCCATTAGCGCATATAAGAAAGCGTATTACATATAAAAATAGTAAGATTTTATATGTATTACCAACATACGATGTGGAATTTAGGAAATTAAACAATAGAATAGACCAACAGCATAGGCATGTCGGATTACAGGGGGTGCCTGACTAGACAGGGGCTGGAATACTGGGGGTCCACATGAAACTAAATTGAAAATACATAATGCATATAAATAGTTAATTTAAATGGGTACCAAACAAAAGAGTTCATCAATCAAATTGATCCCAATAAAAAAAAATCATAAATGAATAAAAGAAGTCTTCATAAAATATTTGATCTACAACGGGTGGTAATGGCTAGTTATATAATCTGTGAATTTGAAGTGAGGAGCGTATACATAAGTTGTTTTTAAAAATTATGAAAAAAGCTTATCAAATAAGTTCATTGTTTTTTTCTCAGCAATATTTTCAGAATGACTATTAATAATATCGGTATTTTCATTCTTTTTGTATGATTCTATTTCTGAGTTTGTATTTTTATCAGTAAATATGGAATTCAATAGGAATAACTTGGAATTGTTTAGTTTTTGGATGCTATCAGTATTTGTATTCAATACTCTATCTTTATTTTCAATAGTAATTGTATCAATATTTTCAGAATGACTATTAATAATATCGGTATTTTCATTCTTTTTGTATGATTCTATTTCTGAGTTTGTATTTTTATCAGTAAATATGGAATTCAATAGGAATAACTTGGAATTGTTTAGTTTTTGGATGCTATCAGTATTTGTATTCAATACTCTATCTTTATTTTCAATAGTAATTGTATCAATATTTTCTTGAGGTATTTTTTGATCACATTTTGAATTGAAATTCATTAAAAAATTACTGTCATCATTAACAATTTCCTCTTTCACAGCAGATTCATTGAAATTGTTATACTCTAACTTTATATTTATATTTGAAGTATTTAACACAACTAGCTCACTATGTGTGTCTAATTTTGGTTTACTTCTTTTAACTTTCAATCCTGAATCATCTTTCCCTTTTCTCCTCTTTTTATCATTCTTAACATCTAAACTATCAATTATTGAAGGTGACAACCTTTCTTGATCAATTTCCATTCTTGTCATTTCTGCATTACAAACTAAAGAATCTTCAACTATTTTATTGTTTTTGTTTGAGTGATTCAAGAAATCCTCAAGCCATTTAGAATAAATATTGTGGTGCTCCTGAAATAAAATAAATATTAGTTACAGTTCAATCATGTTTTTTTAAAAGTCATGAAATATAAGTTAAAAGTTTTAGTTCTTCTCATGCTCCTAATAATTATATAATTAATTGTTCAAAAATGCATTGAGATTAATTTTGTGGAAAACTATACCAAGAGAAAATAAATTCTCACAAAATGGTGAAAAATTTGATTTCATGTTTATATCACAACCTCTCAAATATGAAAAATGCAATCTTTATACAGCGGGCGTCAAGCCAGAAGGGCGTATCTGCAAAAATGCTTTTTTTTATGCCAAACGATACTTTGTTAAGACCTCCACCATCTGTAAAAAAATCACGGCTTTCTGTTGCGTATTTTTCAACATATTTAAAAATATAATTTTGGGCGTATGCTATGGCATAGGTGAATTTGTCAAGCCAGAAGGGAGTATGAACATACGCCAAAAACTTGACTGACATCTTTGTGAAATATTATCGAACCAGATGGGCGAATCTGTATAAGCTGAACATTAAACATATATGTTTATAGAAAAAATGTCGAGTCAAGTGGGTGAACCTATATTACGCACTATGAAATTTATATCATGAACAGGTATCGACAGATATCTTGATAATTTTCGGCAGAGAGGAACTGTTTTTTGACCAACTATGTAAAAAAAAAACAAAATTTGTGTTCTGCGCTGCCCACATAATTTTTCAATATTTATACTGATAACAACACTACAAACTCTCAGCAGAGTTGACGTGTGTTATAATTTTAATATTTTAAAATATTATGAATCATGGTAAGCAACTTGTGAAGCATTAAATAATGCAAGAAGATGTAGTAATATTACATTACATACCTAATAAAATATTTTTGAATTTATTTTACTGGATAGTAAGAAAATTTATGTAACCTTCTAGTTTTATAGGCTTCAAAATATTGAAAACACTCTAATAGGGTAAATTGTCATACAAAGCAAAAAAAAAAAAAATTTGAAAATATTTTCACCAGAACCCTCAAAAGATACGTCTTTGATATATAGAACAATTTATTTTTAAATCTTTATTATATTCAACGAGTTTTTATGAAATTTAAATTAGTTTAATTGTAAATAACTAAAAAAATCAATAAGGCCTATTAAGTAGATTTTTACTTCAATCGAAAGAGAATATGAATATTTTCCGTCTGAGTTTTTTACTTTCTATATAAAACAACTTGCTAGCACGAATTTATCAGTCTATATCAACTCAACAAATTGACAGAGGTATTCTTATTTTAGAAATGGGAATAGACAGAAGCTCGGACGATAAGTGGATATAGACAGTGCTGACTTGGATACCCCGTGGGACAAAGAGAGATGTGGAGCGACTACAGCAAAAATGGAGGGATGATATCAAACAATATGCTGGCACGTTCTGAATGGAGACTGCACAGGAGAGGACGACATGGAGGCAAATGGAGAAGGCCTTCGTCCAGGAGTGGAGTTAACGGATATAGGCTGAGGAAAAAAGAAGATGTGTCAGTGGCAGAGTGATCATCGCAATGGTTTTTAGCAATGGAGAATTCAAACCCACCTTGCCTCGATGGATTCCGTTCGCCTGTAGCACAAGCATTAATTCTTAATTTAAAGAACGTATGATGAAGAACATGTACTTTTCACGAGGATATATTCATAATTCATTATTTTATTAAATAAAATATGTACGTACCTGAAAGTTTTTAAATTACACGTAAGTTGGTTTATATCGAATAATGAATATAAACAAATTCTTCGTTAATTGATTTTTTTATTATTCCTCAGTAAAATTATAATATGTTTTTTTTTCAAAGAATGAATGTCCTGTTCAAATTAATATTACTTACAAACATATTTAATTACCTATGTTTAAAACGCCTTATGCCGTTGTGGAAAGATAAAAGTTATTTTCTTGTTTCTCTACATTAAATTTTACAATTAAACACTTTTATTCAATAATTAAAATATAATGATATTATACGACCTTTCAAAAAATTTGACACTGCCATAGAAACCTACCAAGCTAGAAGGGAGTACAAACATTAAAAATGGCATCAGCTTCAGATTAATTGTCTCATAATTAAGCTACATATTTTTTTTCTATGATTTGTAGCTTTACAGAAAATTTGTTTTACACCCTACAATTATTAAGAATTTTGTATGCAAAAATCAAGTCCACATCTAGAAACATTAGCGAACCAGAAGGGCGTATGTGCAAAATATATAAGAAATCCACTAGTTATTGTAATTAAGGTAATACTCCTCGATGAGGCTTAATTTTTGCTAAATTTGCCAAAAAAACTCTCAGGGATAAATTGAACCTTTACAGAAATAAATAGTTTTTTGTCTCTCTTGTAAAGTATTCATTTCGTTTGTATGCTCTTCTGGTTTGACGCCCGCGATATATTTTATACTATACTCTATAGTTCAAGGTATAAGTGGAATTCTGGGTTTTGTAAATATATGTAACGATTTTTAATTATTATGTACCATAAGTATGTCTCATGAAAATATACACTGTATTTGCTAATACCATTTAATTTATTCAGATTCATGCACCATTTCATGAATGAAGTAAGTATTTTTTGTGATAAACTATATAACAATATAGACAAAGTTGCAATATATATGTATAGGAAAACTGGTAAATTAGCAGATGACAGGGCTTACCAATTATGCATTTTTATTGACTTACCTTAAGTAGCCCATTCACGATCGTGTCAATCGGTGTCGCTCCATATGGACCGGCTCCATTTGGAGCATTGTAAAATTTTCATCACACTCACAGGTGCGCCACCGCGCCATCGAGCCATCAAAATTAGTATACACAAGTGGTTGGCGCTTTCGCATTAATAATTTCTATTGTTTTGAAATTTTGAAGTAAAATGAGTTTTAATTTTGATGATGAGTTTTATACAACTGCTATAGCGGTTTGTTTATATATAAAAAGAAAAAAAAACAATATTTTTTTTTCAAAAAAAGCTGTATCTTTTTTTTGTTTATTATCATAATCTTTGTGGGTAATTTGCCACAAACAAGGAACTCTTTAAACATTGAAATAAATTTAGTTGTGATTTCTTCATTTGTACTCATTATACCTACTGCGATGTACAACGTACGTGTGATCATTTCTACAACTCAAAAGTGAACTGAGACAAAATGGCGTGCGGGTTTTCGTATTCACGAGAGTCAAACAGCTCGGCACAATGAGATGGCACAATGTACCGCTGGTTTTCACACTCACGAGCATCCTGTCATGGAGTTTTGATCGTTTGAAATTCCATTTTGGTGTGTCAGGCCAATTGGGCTGCGCGAGTTTTGACATTCACGAGCCCATTTTGGAGTGATAGCAAGCCATTTGGAAGGATTGCACGATCGTGAATGGGGACCTTTATAAGCTATATAATAGTAATAATACTAGTGAATCACTAGTATCATACGATAAATAAATAAATAAATAGTAATAATAATGTAACATGATTGAATGATTCTGTTACAAGTATTATATTGATATAAAAGAAGGACCAGATGACTCTAACAGGTGATAAAATATGAGAAATGGAGGTAACCCCTTTTTTAAATTTTACCTGTAAACAGACTAAAGGTAGTTGAGCTTTAATGTAGTTTTCTGTTCTTCGGATAATCCATCGTCTACAAAGGATAGTAAAATATTGTCTTTGCTTCCATTGATCTTCCATGTGCACCGTAGTTGAGAACATTGACTCTAAATCTTTAAGTGACCCTATGCCACTGTTTGATATCCAATCGAGAATTTTGTGTAATTTTTTGACATCAACCTGAAGTAAAAAAAAAACAACTTAGACAGTATTTCAGCAACAAAAAATACCTAAATAATTTTTTAATGAATAAGAATTGAAATATTTATTTATTGTTTAGCTTTTAATCCGCTTTCTAAAATGTTAAATGAATCTAAGTATGGAATAAAAATTAGCGGTCATCCACGGTCTAATATTAAAATATCGCACTTAATATATATGGATGATATAAAAATATACGCTAAATCTGATTCAGAATTGGAAAAAATTATTAGGATAATAAAAGCATTTTCGGATGATATTAGAATGTCTTTCGGTTTAGATAAATGTAAAACGTTACATGTTGAAAAGGGTAAAATACTGGAAATGGGTGGAGATATACAGAGAAATTTTCAAATAGATAGCTTGAAAGGGTTGGAGGTTTATAAATATCTAGGTTATCCGCATTCAAATTAGACCACAGTAAAATAAAAAAAGATATTAATATAAAATTTAAAGATAGGATTACAAAAATATTAAAATGCAATCTGTTAGCTAAAAACTTAACTAAAGCTATTAATACTTGGGCAATACCGATATTGACATATTCTTTTGGAATTATTAAATGGTCAAAAACAGATTTAGATAGTTTAGAAAGAACAATTAGAATGCGTTTAACTAAATTTCGTTGTCATCATCCTAATTTCGCGATTGAACAAATCAATTTGCCAAGGAATTTAGGAGGTAGGGGTATAATAAAAATAACATCGTTACATAATAATCAAATCAAATCGCTAAAAACTTTCTTTCACAAAAAATCTGATAGTTCTTTAATGCATAAAGTAATCTGTGAGGCGGACAAAAATTTAACAACATTAAATTTAAATTACGAGAATGCCAATAACAATATTATAAATATAAATGATGACCTTCTAAATTCGTAGCTAAATAAAATAATTCATTCTATACATCCAAAATTTCTCAACCAACCTTATGTTGACAAAATTTGATCAAACAAATGGTTGAGTATTGGTGATTTGGACGCGGATTTAGAAGGTTTTATAATAGCAATTCAGTTTTTTTTTAAATAATCCAGTGCCAGATTAGTGCACATGTGCCAGTTTAGTGAAGTGCTGTATTGTATTTAAAATTGATTTTAATATTAATTCTTTTCTAATAATAATAATAAAAAATAAATAAGTAATAATAATGTAATAATAATCAACATAATCGACCCGATTTAATAATACATGATAAAACTAAAAAAAATAGCATATATTTGGGACGTGGCTATTCCAAATTCTAGTAATATTATAAAAACTTTTGATGAAAAAATTAGAAAATACACCGCTTTAGGTAACGAGATTAAAAACTTTGGCATTCTCGTAAAATAATAATATTACCGTTCATTATTTCAGCCACTGGCATTATTCCAAAATCGTTAATTTGTAATTTAGAAATTATAGATTTATCGAAAAACTTAATAATAAAAATGCAAAAAACGGTAATAATGAATACATGTAGAATCGTTAAGATTTTTTAAACGTTAATATTCGGGAATCAGTAGGGTTGTTAGGTAGTATAGAGACCTCCTCAGAGCCTAATCCTTTGATATGTTAAGTATCTGGATGGGTGAACTATTCCCAATTGAAAGCTTGATGATGCGTTTATTGCATTTTATTTTGCTATTTTAAATAATTTACAATTTACGCATTGATCTGCTAATTCTTTCGAGGAAGTGTATAATGGTAATAATAATAATTGAGTGTTATTATTTGTAGTGCTTAATTATTATTAATATCATTAGTAAATCGGTCAGCGCCGTTAAAAAAAATAAGAAAATTGTTTGAAAATATATTTTTAATAAATGAGCTAACTTACTTGTAAGTTTTCATTTGTTATCCATAATTTGAACACACAACTCAGATATTGTATTTCTTTCAATGTTGGTAATGGTTCCAATTTATCAATAACAACAATGTTCCAAGATTTTTGCATAAACAAATGCTTATGATTCAATGATGTTATTAAGACATTTGAATTATTTAAATCTAAAATAAGTACACATATTTATATGATATACAATATAAAAATGTTAAAATAATTAGAACAGTAGTTTTCATAATAGTGGCTGTGATAAGTAAAATTAAAAAAATAAAACATGATATTAAAATATACATGGGTTTACAAAATATCACACTTGATTTGAAAGTTATTGTAATATTAAAATTATAAAAAAGAGATGTAATAATACTCAAGAGCCCTAAATCACCTATTTTTATAGATATTTGTAGCTAGATGTAAATATGCATGTTAAAACTTTTATTGTCAAGGTTTATGGAGTTGTATGTAACATTCATCACTTGTACATGTGAGATGTATGTAACACTCATCACTTGTACATGATAGTTGTATGTAACACTCATCACTTGTACATGTGAGTTGTATGTAAAGTGGGTGATCGACGTACGAGTCTATACCGCGGTTTAAAGAACGTCAGTTTTACTCGCGGCTTGTTGGTGCTGAACGACTAGTGAGTGAAACAGTCATATCCTAGTCGAATTGAGGTTAACATGTCTTGTTCGGAGTCTGAAGCTTTGTGTTATCTTGGTATTATAGCATACCACGGAATTAAGAAAAAAAAAAACGAAAACGCCAGAAAGTTTGGGTTAAAAGTTGGTTTAAGAAAAGGCAAGCGCTATCGCATACACATTGAATTCGAGAATTGTCAGTAGAACCACTCGATTACAGAAATTATCTAAGAATGTCTGAAGAATTGTACAGCAAATTATTTTCTTTAGTAACACCTATGATACAAAAACAAAACACGACAATGCGAGAAGCTATTTCTCCTCATGAACGTTTGACTGCTATAATGATATACGTGGTAGAAGGTAAAACCCAAACCAGTCTGCAGTATTGTACTTTACTAGTTGCATGTAACACATGAGATCCAACTGTCGATAGTGATAGTAAGTCGATAGCGATAGTAATCCAAATTATTGAATATTTTGAGATATTTTATTTTCTATACAACACATGTAGGTATGTATGTCAAGATAGGATAGTATGGAGATCAGTCCTTTTTTCCTACCCAGAATATGAAAACAGCATGCATAATGGTATGTATGTATGTTTGGAGATTAAGTATCAAACTATTAAGTCTTCTTAGATATTGTGTATAGGCGACTGCTATACAAATTGTATGAAGCGATACCGTCACTAAATTGAATTTTTATAAAAATTGTTAAAAAAAAAAATGGAGATGTACTTCTACAATATTAATATTTTTGATAGCAAAATAAATTATCTAGTTGGGGTGTTTCTGATTTTTTCGATATTATTAAAAACTTTGGAAATATAGGCAGACATAAATTTATCATGAAAAATGTCTTAATAAAAAATCTGATTTCCCTTATTTATATACTCCCTTGATTTTGTTTACCATAAACAGGGACACTCTCGTAAGCCATTTATGAATTCTATTATGAAATTGTGACTGAGTTCGCAGATCCATTATTAAAAATGTGACGTCCGTCCTCTAGTGCTATCGCCGATAACTGGCAACTTGGCGCGCCGGGTATGATCGACACGCGGTTTTAAACGACGAGCCGAGTAAAAAATTAAGCAAACATGATGAGTCGCGAGCCAGGCTCGTCAACTCACAAAACCGCGGTATTGCAACGATACACCGGCGAGCTTCGCTGACGAGCCATTAGACTGCGGTTTTACTCGCTCGTCAATCAGGGCCTTAACACTCATCACTTGCACATGTGAGTTGTATGTAACACTCATCACTTGTACATGTGAGTTGTATGTAACACTCATCACTTGTACATGTGAGTTGTATGTAACACTCATCACTTGTACATGTGAGATTTCTTTCAACCAATAAGAATACTTCTAAGCTATATTATATTAAGGGTAGTAAATTACCGACATAAAAAATTAAACTCTATAACAAACCTTCATCATGTAAAGAAACATTTATTGATGTCAATGTGTGAAAATGAAATATCCAGTGATATAGCTTATCTTCATTGCAGAGTATCAAAATTTTTTTTGGTGAATTCAATAGAACTGATGTCAGAAATATGACTGTTTGATAAGTTTTACCCAAGGCCCTTTCATCATTTAACACAGCACCACAACTCTATAACAATATTATAAAACTATAGAAATTATTGAAATCTTAAGTAAAAGGATGCCAATAACAATCGGTCTGTACTTACTTTAGAATACTGATAGTGTAAAAATCTTATGCCCTCAATTTGAAATGGTTTTAGTAGCTTGAGATTTTTGATTTTCAGGTTATCATTAGATAAGGAGTTTTTTTTATGAAAGCAGTAGAATAGCTTTTTCGTCATCATTGTGAAATGAAACATGGGTAAATTCTATAAAATAATAATATCATACATAGGTAAGTAGCCTTCTTTTAGTTTATTACTATAATATTCGCACATTTTAATATACACAAACCGTTTTATGATGGTACTTGTTGATTTACTCTATTTAAAATCGACAAGGTCATAATAAGAATATATAACATTTCCAAATAAAATAATGCAACAAATACAGAAAAACTAGTTTTATATACTTCGATATCTTTGAACTCTTCCATTGTTTATATATTTCTACATCCAGTTTAAATTCTTAAAATAATTAACAAAAAACATTTACAACGTGCAACCAGTTATAACAATAATTAAAATTAATAGGAAAAGTAATAAATGAATAATTATTAGAAAACCGACACGAAAAATAGAGAAATTTCACTCCAAAGTATACCAGTGACATGCCATATTTGACACTAAAAAGTAGTTAGTTGCCATTATAAAAAAATGTTCAATGAACAAAACATTCAACATAGAAAAAAATAAATAGCAACACTAGATGAAGTTGCATGTAACACATGAGATCCAACTGTCGATAGCGATAAAATTATGTATAGTTGAAGAATACGTACAAAACTACAAACATAAATTTATAAACATTATAAGATATTTTGTTTTCTATATAAAACATGTAGGTTTGTATGTCAGGATAGGAGAGTATGGAGGTCAGTCCTTTTTTCCTACCCAGAATATGAAAACAGCATGATGCCTGATGGTATGTATTTATGTTTGGAGATTTAAGTATCTAACTATTGAGTCCCCGTAGACATTGTGTATACCATACAAATTGTATAAAACGATGTCGTACTAAACTACTTTTTGTACTACTATTATATATATTTTTTATAAAAAATTACAATACCTATTGATATTTTTATAGAAATTTAAATTATCTAGTTGGGGTGTTTCGGCTTTTTTCAATATTTTTAAAAACTTTGGAAATATAGGCAGTTAAACTCATAAATCTATCATAAAAAATTGTTTCTCTCAATTAAAAATGTTTTGACAACTCTGGAACTTTTTAAAAAGGATATATTTGAGATTTTGTATTTGTCTATATTTATACAAATTTTCAGCATTCTACCTTTTATGGTTTTTGAAATACATAGAAAAAGGCTTGATATTTTGTCGATATCTTGGCTCGATATTTTGTCTATATTTTGGCTCGATACTTTGTCTATATGTTAAGAGAAATAAATTCTCTTGAATAAATCGGCAGTTGGGATATGTCTATTCTTAGGTACATAGAAAAGAGATACTTTCCTAGATATAATAAGGCGAGTCCGGAAAACTTGGTAGCACATTGGAGAGTATGGGTATGCCAATCTGAAAACTTGGTAGCACATTGGAGACTATGGGTATGCCAATCTGAAAACTTGGTAGCACATTGGAGAGTATGGGTATGCCAATCTGAAAACTTGGTAGCACATTGGAGAGTATGGGTATGCCAATCTAAAAAACTTGGTAGCACATTGGAGAGTACCTATGGGTATGCCAATCTGAAAACTTGGTAGCATATTGGAGAGTATGGGTATGCCAATCTGAAAACTTGGTAGCACATTGGAGAGTATGGGTATGCCAATCTGAAAACTTGGTAGCACATTGGAGAGTATGGGTATGCCAATCTAAAAACTTGGTAGCACATTGGAGAGTATGGGTATGCCAATCTGAAAACTTGGTAGCACATTGGAGAGTATGGGTATGCCAATCTGAAAACTTGGTAGCACATTGGAGAGTATGGGTATGCAAATCTGAAAAAGCATCTTATCAACATTGTGAACACAGTATGCTGTTTGGTGCCCTTACAAAGATATTGATGATTATCGTTGATTTCCTTTAGTTCTTGTGATTTTTTATTTACCTTTTTTGTCTCCACGCCTTGAGATGACAGAAAGTTGATTGTATCAAGTTAGCACCTGGCAATGTATGAAATAAAAATTAAGTTGTTTCACACCGTGTGTGCATGCTTTTAATAAAAACAGGCTTATTAAGAAAAAAAAAAAGAACTGACTTACTTTCAATCCCGTAATGGAAAAAAATATCAATCTTGTTAACTTCTTGAGTGATTACTATTTACAAATTTTATTACTAATAAATATTTTCATTTAAAAAATAAAATACTTTCACTATACAGCTTGCTGAAATCAAATAATGTATCTAAATACAAATACGGACAAGAATAAGTTCAAAGATTAGCTAAAACAAATTACATCTTTGTCATGTCGGTGGCTCTATCTCTTTCAATTGACTATGCCCAGGGAGTCTAAGTCCCCCTGGACGCAGTCCATCTATCTTATTTTGGGTCTCCTCCTAAGCTTCACACCCTCTGGTCTATGGGGAAGGGCTCTTCTCTCCACGTGTCCAAGGCTTCACTACATATTTAAAAATCAATTTTGAGTTTAGTGGTAGTAAAATTTTGATCTAGAGTTTCCTTTTGCTACAAATAAAAATGCAATTCTTAGTTGTGAACATAAAATTTATTATAAAAATACTCAAAAATTCTCGTAATAAAATATGTGTTCACTTAAATATAATTCATGGGTATATCAATAATTATTCGCTGGTGAAATTTGGTGGTCTCTTCTCAACAAATGCTGTCATGCCTTCTTGACGATCTTTCTGAAAGATTAAATAAAAATAATGTATATGTATTGTCATTGTATTTACATTATTACAAAAAAATAATGCAAACATATAATCATGAACAAATTGTCAATTCTATTCAAAAAGTGTCATTAAACATTGTAGCATTACATCATAATATTAAACCTTTACTTTTTCTTATCAAAATTAAAAAAAAACATTGATTAATCAAGAGTAAATTACAAATTTTATTTTATTTTTTTTTATATAAAAAATGAATATGTCCTTGTGAAACTAAACAAGTACATATACATCTTCCTACGTTCCCTAAAATAAGCATAAATGCTTGTGCTATAGGTGAACGAAATCGGTCAAGGCAGGATTCGAACTCCCAACCACTGGATTACTAACCCAATAGCGCGAACCGCTCTGCCATCGACCCATCTAATATTTATAATAACTACAAATTAAGCTAAGTGGAATACTTAAAAACATGCGATCTAGTAAATTATATTCTTGGCAAAATTTATGAAATAGGTACATACTGTAGCAAATGTGCCATAGAAAAGCTTTTTCTCATAGAGCAAGCCTTCTTGAAGAGTAGTTTCATATGCTCTATTAACAGATTCTTTACACAACTTCACAATCAAAGGAGAATGGGAACCAATTTTTTCACCAAGTTTGATAGTTTCTGATAATAATTGATCTGGTGGGAACACTTTGCTAACAAGACCTGTAAAAAAGATATCATGAATTTAGGAAAAACAGACCTTTTATAAACAAGTTGCTAATGGTGGAGCGTTGATGAATGTGAGTTGTCAAATTAGGTAATTATGCATTTGGATTCCAAAGTTTCGAGTTAACTTTTCTCATAGTATTGACGCCTGGATTTTTGCTGCGTTTCTTTCCATATTTGCCTAACTTCCTTCTTAGTTTCCACAGTGACTCAACTAACCATCCAAGGTCAGTCAGACAGTGTGAATTGTCAATCTGATGATATCAATGCTTGGGTCACGGAGAATTTGTACTCGTACGATGGTCGATTTCTTAAAAATCCTGGTTAGAGATTATAATGGTAAACTGTGATCTATTCTATGATCGTGACAAACAATATACATATTATATGTGTCATTGATGAGGAGAAAGCAGGAAACAGTCACCAAAAAATATTTTTTTTATTCACCTTCCTATCCACCGGTAAATTTTTTCCTATTGATAACGAGTTTATCCATAAAATATAGTCCACTACTGTTACCTCCTGTTGCCGATCAAACAAACATAATTGAATATGAATTTTTAATACCAGCTGTATTATTATTATTAATAAGAATATTTGTAGTATTAATAACAAAATATTTTCATTAGTCAAATAAAATTTTTGAATGAGTTATTTTACCCATATTTTGTGCTTCTTGTGCAGAAATAAAGTTTCCTGTTAGACATATCTCCATGGCATTGGATTTTCCTACAACTCTGGTTAGTCTTTGAGTTCCGCCAGCTCCGGGGATCGTTCCGATGGCTATCTCTGGTTGGCCGAATTTTGCTTTCTCTCCAGCATAAATAATATCACACATCATAGCCAGTTCACATCCTCCTCCTAACTGAATGTGTTAATAACAAAAATTTGAAATTGAATAAAAAAAAATGAAAACATTTAACTCCCGTGTGAAGGATTTTTAAGTATGATTCCCGGAGGATCCACAGTTTAAAATTAGATTTTCAGTCACAATTTGCGAAACGGTTAACTTCATAAGTTTACAAAATATTGTAGTTTGTTAAATAAACATTATAATAAAATAAATAGTACGATGACAATATATTATATAACAGTTAAATGGAGTTTGTAATTGAATGAGTAAAATATATGAAATGTGTTATTGCTTGGATAAATGAACTTACAGCAAAGCCATTAACAGCAGCGATCAATGGTTTACTGCATTCAGCAACCTTCCCCCAATTTGATAAGAAGTTTCCCTTAATACAATTAGAATATGTGTTATTTTGCATTTCCTTGATATCAGCCCCAGCTGCGAATGCTTTCTCACTTCCTAAAATCAAAGTATAGATACATACATGTAAGGTAAGTTGAAATATATATTTTCACTGTCTATATTGTTCATGGTGTTTTCAGTCTGAATCTGGGAGACAAATAATATTGTAAGTCTCCAGAATGTGGCAACTTCTTGTTGGATGCGTGTTAAATTAATATTTGACATAGTGCCTGTTAGTTGCCCGAGAAGTGATACAAAATAAAATAAAAAAAATCTGTTTTCCAATATATCTTATTGATATAAAATAATAAAAACTTATAAACAAAATAAATAATTTAATTAATAAAAATATACTTTTCAACAAGAAAATATACACTTGCTAAAATAAGAAAATGGTTTTCAATCAAGGAAGGATTCAAACCCGGACACAAACAGAAAGTTCAGGTGAAAAGTTTGGTAAGTATAGTTTGAAATTAGTATTTGTAAGAAATAATATATTAGCTAAGTGCAAAGTAATAAGATGCATTAAGGTTTATTTTCAAAATAGGTAGAAAATAAGTGTTCAAAAATAGCAATTTATCAAGTCTGTTAAACATACTATAGTTATTGCCATGCTTGGCGCTAACTATACCTACACTGTATATTTGCCGACTGCCGTGGCACAGTTGGTAAGCCGTTTGGCTTCTGTGCAGGCGTCCTGGGTTGGATCCCCAGCAGAGCAGAAATTTATTTTAAATAATTTCTCAAGCAATAACTGCTTTTCTGGGCTGGAAACACTGATATGTTGAAAGAAATTGCCATATGGCAATAAACTCACCGCTTGCAGCAGGATGCAAGAAAGTGTTTATTATTATTATTATATTTTGAAATATAATGCAGACTTCATGATCTAGTCATTTGCTTGTCACAAATAATTCTATACAAGCAGTGTATTCTGTAGCCCAGCCCTGGATAAACTTTGTTTGGTTTAATTTATAAAAATAAAACTAAATATTTATCATTGCAGCATGTATTTTTTTATTGGGAAAATATCAACGGAAAATAGAAAGCGTTATAAGGGAAGTTAGTATTTTACTTCTGTGGCCTGCCGTTCCCTTTGAATTTCTGAATCTGTCCCTTTGTCCTAAAAGTTAGCCCAGCACTAGTATAGTCCCATAGGGATTGTCTGCATTACCAACTATTTGCAAAACTAAATGGATGCTGACACTTGATGATTTCGTCTGCATAATTCTTGTCAAATTTTTCCCAAAAACGTAATGTCATATATACAAAAAAAAATACTATAAGTATATTTCGCCCACTGCGGTCCTGATGTTGAGCCGCAAATGACCAACTTGGATGACTGCTCATGTCTCCTTCTCGCAAATTGGTATTTAGACGACCAGTAGCTACGCAGATGAGATTGTTAAAATACTTCTATAGATTCCCTATTCTGTGCTTATCAATCAATTTTTTTAAAGTTCTATAAATGTTAATCACGAAAAGCTGTTTGTTGCTGTAGACACCATCGCCATCTATTTTTGTTATTTATATCAAATTTTGTATTTTTTTATTAATCTTTTTTTCTTCATTGTAATGTTTATTAGTTTTTTTTTATACTTGCTACTACTATTGATGTATTTACTAGTATTGTTGACTGGTAGAAATTGCCTATGGGCAAATAAGTTCAACACATTATGTAAAAAAGGATTTTATTATTAAGTATCTATGAAATTACGCAGAAACTTTTTTCTAACGTCATCTATCGAGAAATTAGTTCAGAGGAGACATATATGTGGTAACATTGTCATCTCATATATAAGGATCATTTGCTTTCATTGTTTACAAAATATATGCAATCAAAAAATATTCATAAAGAATATCAATTGTAGCCGTTTAGGAGCGTAGTGGTGATGAGTCTCAAAAATGTTAAAATGAAAAATAATATTATCTATATCAATGTACATAGTAACTTGCACACAAGTATAAATAAAAAAAAATGTAAAATTATTTTATACCTACCAAATGTATAATTACAAAATGATTCGGTAAATATTTCATGTGCGTGATTGACAATGATTTATTGTATAAATGTCAGAATGAAAGATAATGAACATTTTAAAAACAAAATGTAAATAATTATGTAAGTAGATAATTAAAGAATATTTGAATTTGTTTGTGTGAATGGTTCTGTACAAAGATAACACTTAAGATTGTGACAATTTTACAATTAATATACTGATCAAAAGAACTCATGAAAAGCAACGTTAAAATAATTTCATTTTCAAACATATTTTTTACAAATTCTAAAGAATGCTAATTAATAAAACATGAAAAACATGACATATATGTAAAGTTATAGTCCACATACATATAAAATGCCCCCTCCAGATGGAAAAATTTCAAGATGTTTGTAGATATTTTTATACTTAAATATGTATAAAAACGAGAGGATTATGGTCAACACAAAACTCTCCATTGTATAATTTACATTTTTTCTTTTGGAAAGGTTGACAATCCCAAAATGCATTTTTAAGGCTAGCGTCAATACAGGCGTAGCGGAGGGAGCGCATCAGACGGATTTTAGAATTCATTGTATAGGAATTCATACAAGTGCGTCCACTGATCGGCAATTAATTTCTGCACAGTCTTCATATTCTTTTGTTATATTGGAACCCAGGTAGGTGCGTGTCCAGACAATTGACCATAGCCGATTGACTGTGGAAATTGACCGTACGCCTTTTTTACCGTATGGACAATTTACCGTGAGGAAAATTTACTATGGGGACAATTTACCATATGGACAGTAGACCGTGGGGACAATTTACCGTACGGACAATTGACCGTGAGGACAGTTGGCCGTGAGGACAATTGGCGGTGGGGACAGTTGACCGTACGGACAATTGACCGTGAGAACAATTTACCGTATGGACAATTCACCGTGCGGAAACTATTTTTAGTTTCAGTATAAATTTTTTTATATGGCGAACCAAACGTTTCCAATACATCAAAATACAACGACTACGTTGGCTCCGACACGTTTGTAGAATGGAGGATAACCGAGTCCCAAAGAAAGTATTGGACACCCGTCCTGAAGGAAGAAGAAGCAGAGGGAGACGTAGGATGAGATGGCTGGACGACATCGAGGGCGATATAAGAGCGATCGGACAGACATATTGGAGGAGACTTGCTGCCGACAGGGCGGGATGGAGGCAGTTTCTTGAGGAGGCCAAGGCTCGCACCGGGCTGTAGCGCCATTGCTGATGATGATAAATTTTTTTTCTTTTTTCGTTTGAGTTTAATAAATTGCGTGAATAAAAAAATGTTCGTTTATGGTGACGAACCGATTGCCTTATTTTTTTTATTTCAAAATACTACGAGAAATGCAATATGTCAGCAGTGATTAAAATGAAATTTTTCAAAATAAGCGGGAATTATGTAGTTAGAATTTGCTACATTTTGAGATATAAGAAGACATCTGTTCTTAAACTTCTTCTCCTTCTTTTTTTGATTTTTCGAGATGGATATCGATGTATACTAATTAGAAGGTGTAGATTTCTAAATAATTGAATCTTTTGAAATGATGAGAAACCAATATGGTGGCTGTAATTTAAAAGTAGTTTTTCAAAATTAGTGATTATGTTGGGTTTATCGAGTTCTAATTTGCTAAATTTTGAGAATTAAGAAGACGTCTGTTCTTAAACTTCTTCTTGTTCTTTTTTGATTTTTCAAGATGGATGGATTCATACTAATTAGAAGGTGGAGATTTCGAAATAATTGAAACTTCTTTGTTTTCTTTTGAAATTATGAGAAACCAATATGGCGGCTGTAATTTAAAGGTAGTTTTTCAAAATGAATGATTATGTTGGGTTTATCGAGTTCTAATTTGCTAAATTTTAAGAATTAAGTTTATGGACTATACATTATATGATATTAATATGAAGTCAATCCAACTTATAGTATAGAGAGAACACAAAAAAAAAATCACTGTAAATGATGAAATAATTGAGAAGAAATTAACAGATATCTATGGAAAACTAATCAGCTCAAAGTCTATGTACTTTACATTTATGATGTATGATTATTATTATTAAGAAATCTTTTTTTCATAATTTCATTTTCATCATGGAGAGCGTTGGCATGACCAATTCAGAACGGGAGAGAGATCTAGTAAATTTTATTTAGTATGCAGTGTCTGATGGTTTGGCCACATGGGGAGAATGAATGAGGAACGCCTGACGAAGAAAATATACATTGCGGACAGGAATGGAATGAGGTCGGGGCCGCCCAAAGAAGGGATGGCACGTCATGTATAAGACGATGTATGAATGTTGACGAGGCGATGACTGTATGTCAAGATAGAAGTAAGTGGCGTTGGGTTCTCTCTGCCTACCCCGTGAGGGACATGTAAGCCTTCCACCTTGAAGTAAAATAGCATCAAATTATTTATTATTACAATAAAAATTTTGTCGGCCTTTGTGGCTCGGTTGGTTGGGTATCTGACTGCTGAGCCAAGGGTCCCGGGTTCGATTCCCGGTGGAGACACAGTTTTTGATTGTGTTTTCGGTCTGGATCTGTGAGACGATTGATATCGTGGGTCTCCGGAATGTGGCAACTTGTTATTGGGTGCGTGTTGAATTAGTATTTGACATAGTACCTGTTAGTTGCCTGAGAAGTAATAAATAAATAAATAAACAAAAATATTTTATTCATATATCATTTTTCTTTGAATTCCATGCCACAAACGTTCATAGTGATACAGTGTGATCTTAATGGGGAGATATTGTATAAAAAATATAATTTTCATTTATCCATGAGTTAATATTATGCAACTATAATAATAATTGTTTATTCTATAACAATATTCTCTTATTGTATACACCTATATATAAATTTTATTTCAGATAAGAACCCGACTTGAACATAAAACTCTAAATGAGCATAATATTATGTAGGTAAATATTATGTAACAGTATAAAAGCAGTCAATTTTTTTTACAAGGAGCATGAGAAGACAGCCAATTGCCTCTGTATGTGTTAATACTGTTTGATGGCAGCCAGACATAAGAAGAAGCATGGAGGCATATGCCACAAGACTCAGTGATATGAATGGCAAGATATTTTATTAGATCCAATAACCCAGATTCTATAGGCTTCTTCTTTTAGAAATGAATAAATTTCTCCTCCGATATTTATTTCATAATTTATCTATATTTCAAATTTTTAAATTTATTTATACACATACATACATTGATAGACATTAAGAATTTATGTGATGCCCCACTAGGGAAAAAACCTGTTCCAGGGCTAATGCATCTTGAAACGATAACATTGTAATACTGAATGCCATCATCAATCATACACAAAAAAAGTGCATCTACATAATATAACAAATCAAATAACAATATATATAAAACAAAAACATGATAATATATAAAAAAATTAAAACATAATGAACAAAAGATAAGTATGGGGTCGAAAGCTATGGGTGAACACTCTCCTCTGCATAGTGTCTGCACGATACTAATAGCCATTCCTTTATTTTAGATTTAAAGGAATGCCTATTTGTGTTGAGTTACGTTTATATTAGCATGTTTTTTTTAGTTAAAGTTTATTTTCAAGTAATATCTCACCTGTAATAATAACAGCATTAATGTTGGAATCATTGTCATATTTGCCAATAGCATCATTAACTTCATTCATCAAACCAAAACATAGGGCATTAAGGGCTTTTGGTCTATTGAGAGTAATTACTGCTATGTTATTTTTCTCTCCTGTAACTTCGGTCTTGATAAACTCATAACTGGGTGCTATAAAATATATAAATACATTTCAATTGTAAGCATTAAGATCTATTATTTAATTTACTATTATCAACACAATTTGTGAGGATAGCATAAAGAAGATAATATGTAAATCATGCTTAAGGATATGAGTTAGAATTATCGGAAAACATTTTCAAAGATGACATGGTCTGCATATAATAATTTGGATTTTTCGCTTGTGCAAAATGTTCCCGACTCAGCTGAAAATTGTCAAGATACCAAACTATTTGCCAATAACTAAACATTATGTCCTTAGTCACAATAAAGTAAGATTGAGTATATTTTTACAAGTGTATAAAATCCAAAGATTAAAAGATAAAAAAAGTAATCAAATATCATGACACAAATTTAATTTTTTTACTTTTGTCTTTTAATATGTGTCTTGTTCTTTAATAACGTTTGTGTGTTTTAGATATATTTGTTTACAAAACACCAGTGCATACAGTTCTAGTTATGTAAGATAGCTTTAGAACCCTAGATTGGGAAAAGAAATAATATAATAATAGACAAGAACAAATTCCTAATGGTTTGACGAGTATGTATACTTACCTTAGTCACAAGATAGTCAGAAAAGAAAATCAAACGGCAGAATTACATCTAGAATAGGTGTGGGTAAATTGAAATATATATTTGAAAACAAGGAAGTTCCTATGTCTAAAACGAAAAATGTATGACTCATGCACTTTTCTCATAGTGAGATATTGCTTGGAAACGAAGACCCTTAAAACGAGGGCTAGAAAAGAAGATATAGTTCCCTAAAAGCTTTGAAGGCTGCATTTATAGGATAGGCTACTAAGACAAGATACAACTTTATTAATGAACCATATATAACCATAATAGTTTCATAATCCATAACACAACTTGTTTATGAAACTATTATGTGAAAGAATATTTAAGTGGAACTTATATCAAACTCATTTGTCAATAGAGCGTGTACTAGCTTTAATAGTAACTGTATCACCACCACGGAAATAGACCTGTTCTCATTGTGTTCTCAAACATTGCATCATTTAAAAAAGAATTGTTAAAATCGATTAATTGATATACAGTCTTCTGAATTTCAGTCCATGTTGTGTACCGCAAATGGTGGTATAAATGTTAAAGTGTGTATATTATTTTTGTATGGTGGTGTGTGTTTGCAATTGCGCGTCGCGCGGGCCGACATATTTTGTTTCCTCCCCTCACCCCTGATTCCCTTCACATATCCATCGCCATAGGCAATCTAGCAGCATCTAGCAGTGATTGATATAATTATTGTATTGCAATCATTGTAAAAATTAACTATGTTTTATTATGTGTATTTATAAACACCGAAAAAAAAAATATAAAATGTATCTAATATCTCATTAAAAAGAGAGATCTCATTAAAAAGGCATAATTGGTGAACGTTGCGCAAGCGCATAAAGTGATCACGTAAACCAGCCGATGACAGGTCGTAAGCCCTGTAGGTGCCTTGATTTCCCGGTTCTCCTACAATAAATATTCCAACTTCGTCT
Source organism: Molanna angustata (assembly GCA_963576475.1). NCBI lineage: Eukaryota > Metazoa > Arthropoda > Insecta > Trichoptera > Molannidae > Molanna > Molanna angustata. The sequence continues at coordinate 25,363,134 of OY754965.1, forward strand.
CTATTGAGATAATTAAAAATCTGTTAAAAAAATATCTTTGACTCCCGACAGGGAAAAAAATCCAATGTTTGCGCATATGCAATAATGAAAATATTCGATAAGTTTGGTTTTTATTTATTAATTAATTTATAATCAGATGTAGATTATATTGGAAGTCTATATTTAACCATTTTAAATAAACGAAGTAGGTATAGATTGCTAACAACACAGCTTTTGTTCGATTGTTACTACATTCAATTAATTATAATTTAAAATAAATTCATTATTATTATAACTGATAGCATAGTAGGGTATACACGAAACAAGTTTTTTGAAGGAGTGATCAAGTGATGACGGGCTCTCTGGTAAGCATTATTTGACAAGTGATGACGGGCTCTCTGGTAAGCATTATTTGACAAGTGATGACGGGCTCTCTGGTAAGCATTATTTGACAAGTGTTTTTGAAAATTTGAAATTACCTGTGCTATAAAACTTAATATTTTGAAATGATGCAGAAATTGATCTAACAGAAGACCCTGTTAATGATTTTCCAACAAGAAAACGAATAGCAGTTGCGCTTGCCATTGTGCCACGACGTACTTGACTTTTAACCAATCACAAACTGAATAAAATTATTGTCATATGTTAAGTTGATTGTTTTGGATTGTTGTACCCGAGAAACAGGAGAGGACTTTAGACTCACTCGCGTTTATATACAAAGAGTATATAGTAATACCTACGGATAAGAGATGTTATAATATTATACATATTTACATGCTATTACATAAATTGCGCATTGTTATCTATACATTTTGCCGGTTTAGGTTATATTAAATGTAGCGACGGGGAAAAATGAGTGATCCGTATTATTTGACCGGATCATTAAATTGAATCGGTGACTCACGGTTCACGTTGCCACAACGATCCGCTCATGACCCAGACATCACTCTCACACTTTCTATCTCATAGAAAATATATCGTTAGAATGCGATACACATACCGACTCATGGCAATCATCGATTCACAACTAATTCATTATGGTTCATAAAATCTAATTCATTGCGGTTCTTAAATATGTTAAGCAATTTTGACCGCAACATACTTTGAAAAACAAATACGTAACGTCTATAATTGAATATACTATTTTGAAGGCGATCTTCGATTCACGACTAATTCATTATGGTTCATAAAATATTTAAGCAATATTGACCATTAAGTACATTGAAATGCAAACATTTTAACGCCTACATTTGCATATCATATTTTGAATCGGTTTTGTTTTCTCTGTCATACTACGTACATGTTATGTACGATAGATAAGGATAGCTATATTTGAATCATATTGAATCGAAGAGCGAATTGATGATCCGCATAAATTTCATGAATCGATTTTAAAATTTATTAGGACAGGATCATACAAAAATATCGAACTTTGCACCACTAATTAAATGTCAACATATTTTCACGTTTCCTCATGGGTTATTTCATAGAAAATGGGATATTTTATTTTCACATTATTGGTTTGGTTATCATCCGTGGATACTTCGTGCATAGAAAAGAGCTACTATCTTACGTGTCTTTTAATTTTTCCTTTTCAAATAACTAATAAGTATGCATTTTTATGTAATAAATTAAGCATGTTTCATGGTATATAACGTGGTTTCGCATGATTTGGGTGACATTCCTGATATTTCATAAAAAGTATGAGGTGGTTTAAGGCATTTTGCTATATTTAGCTATATTATGCTTATTCGAATGATTTGAAAATTTATGTGTGAGATATTGCGTAGGTATTACAGCTCATAATAGCTATTGTTTTGTATTGTTTAGTTTTTAAAAATGTATGATTGAGTGTATTATTTTGATTTGTATGAATCGAATCCAGTGATTGGCAAACCACGGTTCGTGAGCTACATACGGCTCTTTGGCCTTGAGCGTGGTTGTTTCACAAAATACCTAGGTATCTATAATTAAAGGAACATTGTGGACTGAAAGAAAATGTCGAGCATTGAGAAAAGTACTTAAGTTGATATGGTGTGGACCAAGGGGCCGCCCATACCTTATAATCTTTACAGTAAAAATTAGAGACGGGGAAAAATGAGTGATCCGTATTATTTGACCGGATCATTAAATTGAATCGGTGACTCACGGTTCACGTTGCCACAACGATCCGCTCATGAACCGGACATCACTCTCACACTTTCTATCTCATATAAAATATATCGTTAGAATGCGATACACATACCGACTCATGGCAATCATCGATTCACAACTAATTCATTATGGTTCATAAAATCTAATTCATTGCGGTTCTTAAATATGTTAAGCAATTTTGACCGCAACATACTTTGAAAAACAAATACGTAACGTCTATAATTGAATATACTATTTTGAAGGCGATCTTCGATTCACGACTAATTCATTATGGTTCATAAAATATTTAAGCAATATTGACCATTAAGTACATTGAAATGCAAACATTTTAACGCCTACATTTGCATATCATATCTTGAATCGGTTTTGTTTTCTCTGTCATACTACGTACATGTTATGTACGATAGATAAGGATAGCTATATTTGAATCATATTGAATCGAAGAGCGAATTGATGATCCGCATAAATTGATTTTAAAAGACAGGATCTTACAAAAATATCGAACTTTGCACCACTAGTAAAAATGCAATCAAATTCCCTCATTTGTGAGTTTAGTCACAAGTTACAGTACTGACAACAATAAGTATAAAATAAGTACTTTTTTTATCTAATGGCAATTTTTTTTTAGTGGCAATATTGAAGTAAGCAAATGACCCTGAAGTTAGAGATGGGCTCACTTCAGACAAATATTATTTTAAAATTGAATATTTTTCAATTTACAAATATGATAAATGAACAAGCATAAATCTTTTTCAATTTACAATTATGATAAGTGAACAACAATTTACAATTATGATAAAGCATATTATAATAAATGTCATTTTCTACAAAAAATGTCTCATATATTTAACTTTGATTATTAAATAATTAGGATCATTCATCTGCATATAAATAAAGTAGACCTCGTAAGATTGGTTTTGCACATGTTTGTGCACGGCTAAATTCATGTCAGTCTGCCTGTCCATGAATTCGTTTGAAACCTTACTATGTCAAAATCGGCAATTTTACAGTAGAGCAAAAAAATTCATCATTTATTGTTTGACACATTAATGTATGATAAGACAATGATTATAACATACTAAATTATAATTGATAATTTTTTCTGAAATTAATTAGATGTCATTTTGTCGTGTTTACAACTTGATAGTTTACTAATTTAAATGTTTTTTTAAATACAAAAATTATTAGTATCATATCTTCATGATTTATATGATTAATTATTTTTGATTAACTTCTCCTGGCGGAAATCAGATGTTATGGTGGTCTTAGCAACTTTAAATGATTTACAGAAAAGGGGATATATATTAAAAAATGCATATTTTTTTAGATACCAAGCTTTATTAAAAAAAATCCATCGGTTCTATATTTTTCAAATTAGTGACTTGTTTACATTTTCTCCATACTTTTTTTTGTAATTCCTTGATTTTCTTTTTTCGATTTTTATCAAGTATATGTGAACGAACAGCTCTCTCTTTAAACGTATTTTTCTTGGAGTGTCCTGCATAGAAATATCATTTTCAGGCAATGTTGGATTTGATGATGAACAACTAGGCACCGAAGGTTCAAGAAGGATGGGTGAAGTTATCTGAAAAAAAAATCAATGTAAATTAAGAATGTCCGCAAGTGTATTTATAAAATTTAATAACGTATATCAAAATAATGATTCAATAAGTATATAGGTAAGGATATTTAAAAACTTGTAGGTATATAAAATTTACAAAATAGTCCGATGCAGAACAAATAAGTAATATTTAATAAACACATAATATGATAAGTACTAAGTCAGAAAAAAAACTATCAACTTACTTCCGGACAAACAGTATCTAATTGAGAGAAAATTGAAGAGACAACATTATTCTTAATTTTTCTTTAATAACCACTTCGGTCAATTTCATCATCTCTGAAATGCTTTGAACAAATGACTGTGCTTGAAGATGGTTGCCAATTTGGAGGACGATTGACAGCGGCAATCCACAAAGCTCTAAGAGCTGGATTTTTTGGAAATCTGTAAAAAATACACATGTTTTTCACGTCCATTTACATAAATAAATTAAAAACATTATAAATATAAAATAAAAACATTAACAATATTGTGTAATACTTAAAGATGTCAGATAAAATAAAATTAATAAATAAAGTGCGTATAAGATTATTTTAATAATATGAAATCCCGTTTCACAAGAAATATAAAATAATAACGCCAGTAACTTGTAGGTATTCATTTTGTCAGTGCCAACATATTCTAAATTGTCTATTTTTCATAATTTAATTGTACTATGTTGCACTATTGTATTGTTGTTATTTTTGTATGTTAATGCGGATTTAAATAAATAAACAAATAAAATTTTGAATTTGCAGAAAAATTATTAGAAAATAAATATTGAAAATAAATTCATGTCCAATGCCCAACTCTACGGTCGAATGAAATATGGCGGCTAATATCGCAGCGGAAATAATGTGATGTGATTGACATGCTCAATTATCTTAAATCATTAATAAAATATTTGGTGACAATATAAAAACATTACAAATATGTGACAAAATGATTGAAAAAGCATTAACAGTAAATACAAATTATGTTTTTTCTCAAATTGTGCCCGAAACATATTACAATATAATGGCGGATTACGGTCGTATCCACAATTTACAAAACCAATGAAATTAAAAATAAGTAAAATTTTAAGAAACTATTACAAATAATTATATCGTTCTAAATATTAAATCATTAAGAACGAATCATTCAAAAAAATAACTATACAATTATAATTTAACCGTGGCCAGTTGGATACGCAATATTACGTTAAATATAGTAGGTTAGTTTCAATACTTACTCTTACGAGTGAAAAGATATACCGTGTCCTTTATTCCTACATTTCACCACATTTTGTTTCCAATAATTAGTTAAGAAAAAAGAGAAAAAACGATTTTTGGAAGCAATAATACTTTTAGGTTAAAAAACGAGATGTTTACGAAATATTTTGCGTTGCAAACAATAAGAATGAAGTTTGCGCTAGTTTGCTCGGATAACATATTTTGTTGTCAATACTGTAACTTGTGACTAAACTCCAAAATGAGGGAATTTGATTGCATTTTTAATGTACTGAAGGCGCCTCCATCCTATTATTCCTCCAAGGTGTGGACATAAACAGAGGATGAATGAATGTTGAGTTGATAGATGAAACAAATATACAAAATTGTTGATTTATTCAGAGTAATTATACATTTATTCATTTAGACATATTTAATAAAGACTTTTATATGTAACACAAAATATTTGACATAAGTATAGTTTCTTGAATTATTTTTCATAAGAGATAGAAAACAAAGGAAAGTAAGATTCACTCTGATTTTGAATACACAAAATCAGACATTACATAATAAAGTAGGAACTTGCTATGTAAGGTACCTGTGTACATACTACTTAGTTTTAAATATTAATGTAGGTACTTCAACACTCTCCCATATTTAATAACTAGGATACACCCATACTGTTGCATAATTGTTTTAGCCTAACAGCAAATAGTGGTTTTGTTAATAAATCTGCAAGTTGTTTTTCAGTGTCTACTCTTGAAATAGTAATTTCATTAGCTGCTACCAATTCTCGAACAAAGAAATGTCTCAATCGAATATGTTTTGTTCTTCGATGAAATTCTGGATTTTGTGCAAGACGAATTGCTGCTTCATTATCAACTTGTAGATTAGGCTTAGTTACTTTTAATTGATCAAGTTCTACTAAAAGCCTCTTGATCCAGATTATTTCACGTGCTGCTTCACTGGCTGCTACAATTTCAGCTTCTGTAGTAGATATTGCGACCGATTTTTGTTGTTGACTTAACCACGTAATAGGTGCTCCGGAATAAATACAAAGTACACCAGAGGTTGAACGTCCTGTATCAGGGTCGCCTCCATGATCAGCATCGCTATAACAGTCTAAGACACTCTTATTGATATTATTTTTGTATATAATTGCATAGTCAGTAGTGCCTTTTAAATAACGAAAAATTCTCTTGACTTTGATCACATCACAATCTGTGGGTTTTTCAAGACTTCGGGATACTACTCCAACAGCATACGCAATATCAGGTCTTGTCCCACACATGAGATACATCAAAGCTCCAACCGCTTGTCTATAAGGAAACTTGGTGTTGAGGGAACTCTTCTCTGTACTATTGTCCTTAATTATTGGGGTAACAACAGCTCTGCAGTTGTCCATACCAAATCGTTCTAGAATATTCTTGGTGTAGTGAGACTGACATACTCGAATAGAACCATCTTCTTCTCTTTCTATTTCTAATCCCAAGAAATATGATGCTGGCTTTGAGGTGATTTTGAACTCCTTTTTCAGGTCCTTAATCAATTCCTGAAGTTCATATTCACTGTCAGCAGATATCAATCCATCATCTACATAAAGGACAAAGAAAATTCTACTAGAACCTTTTTGTCTCACAAAGAGACATGGATCGGCTTCACTCTTTTTGAATCCCAGTTTGATTAAAAAATTGCTGAATTTTTCATTCCAGCAACGAGGAGCCTGTTTAAGTCCATACAGGCTTTTTTGAAGTCGACATACTTTGCCAGAACCATCATCATATCCATCAGGCTGTTTCATAAATATGGTTTCTTTTAAATCACCATAAAGAAAAGCTGTTGATATATCAATTTGAACTAACTTCATATTTTCTTTAGCTGCGACACTTAGTAATGTACGAATAGTAGAAGTTCTAGCTACAGGACTAAAGGTTTGGTCATAATCAATACCCTTCTTTTGAGAAAAACCTTTAATCACTAGCCTGGCTTTAAATTTGTCAATTGATTCATCTACGTTCTTTTTCACTTTATATACCCATTTACAAGGAATTGCCTTTTTCCCAGGAGGCAGATTCTCTAAAGCCCAAGTTTTATTTTCTTCATGTGCTGCCATTTCTTGATTCATTGCTACTTTCCAGTTCTTCATTTGATCAGAATTAATGGCCTCGTATTAAGATTCTGGTTCTTCAAATGTGTTAGATAACATTGCATAATCCAGATATCTTTTAGGCTGTATGAAGCTGTCGGACAGTTATACCATCAGTGGGTATTCTGATGAGTTCTGTTTCATCTTCAATTTCTTCCTGTGACTCTTCAATTTCTTCTTGTGATTCTTCATCAAAACCATAAAAATCTTTTTCACTCTGAGTGTCCATCTCAGACTTGCCCTCGGTTTCGATTCTTGAATCTTCGAGTTCTTTAGAAGAAAGATCAACATTTAAAGGAGTTAATGTCATTTTATATTGATGTAATATTTTTTCTTCAAAAATAACATCTCTTGACCTTATTAACTTATCGTTCTCTTCACACCAAACACGATAACCTTCATCAAAATCATATCCAATTAGAATCCCTTTTACTGCTTTCCGGTCCAATTTCTTCCTTCTTTGCTTTGGAACATGAACATAGCAGGTGGACCCTATGATACGAAGATGCTTTATACCAGGTTTCTTCTTATACCACAGTTCATAGGGAGATATCCCAGAAACACTGGATGATCCTGTTCGGTTTAAAATATACGATGCTGAATTTATCATTTCAGCCCATAGTTTTTGAGGAATGTTTCCATGTGCATGCATCATAGCCCTAGCTGTCTCAACAATGGTGCGGTTCTCTCTTTCACTTACACCATTTTGTTGTGGAGTGTAAGGCATAGTGAATCGATGAATTATGCCTTCCTTATTTAGAATTTCTTTTACTTCTTTATTATCAAACTCTCCTCCATTGTCACTTAAGAGCTCTTTAATAGTATATCCAGCAGTCTTAGTTTCAGCTATAAATTGACTTAACTTATAAGAAACTTCAGATTTTTCTTTCATAAAATAAATACTACGAAATCTGGTATAGTCATCTTTGAAGAGTACATAATAACGGTAGCCAGACACTGAGCTCTGAAATGGACCACATACGTCCGTATGAATAAGCTCTCCCGGATTTGTGGCTCTATTCCTAGTACCAAAGGGACGTCTGTGAGCTTTGCCATAAATACAACCTTCACAGCATTCAGAATCCATTTCCACATCGATATTCAAATTTTTCAATATCATCGTTTTTACATGTCGTTTGTTCTGGTGTCCAAATCTCTCATGATACAGTTGAAGTAAATTTTGTTTATTTATTTCAGTTATATTTACTTCAGCAGGCGAACTAGATTTCACACTTCTCATGACTAATTTAAATAAACCTCCAAAACGATCTCGTACACCTACTAACTTGACATCTCGTCCAATTTTAAAAGTGCACATTTGTGTTTTTGACATAAATATACTTTTCGGGTTTTTATCCTGAGCTTTAAGGACTGAAAATAAATTCTTTTGAATTTTTGGCACATACCACACATCTGTAAAAGAGATTTTGTGCCATTTTCCATTTACGGATGCTTCGAAGTCTATTACACCTTTGCCAAGAGCCTCTATAGTTTCACCATTGGCTGTAGTTACTGTATGCGTCGTTGTAAATGGTTCAAATGTCCTAAATAATTTGTCATTATTTGTGATATGATTAGTTGCTCCATTATCCACAAACCAACTGTCATTATCACTCTCAGAGGACATCACAATAGAAAGAAGAGACATATTAGTTGAATTTTTATTCGTTGAACCAACATCTAATGTATCAATTTTTCTTGGTTTCTGTGGTCTTCCATCTTCTATCCATTTACGACATTTCTTTATTATATGGTTAGGTTTTTTGCAATAGTTGCATATTATAATTTTCTTCTTCTGTTGATGGTTATTTTGCCTCGTTGAATCTAATATAAGTGCCTTTTGAGTTGCTGTTTCAACTCCTTTACTTAACCCCTGCTGCTGTTCTTCACCTTGTAAACAATAACAAATATCACGTGATTTTGACAGATGTCAGTTTAAGTGGCTATTTTACACCCTATGTTTGTAAACAATAACAAATATCATGTGTTTTTGAAATACGACAGAGACAGATGATTAAGACAGAGACAGATACTGTCAGATGACAGTCCATGTGGTTAAATCTAACCATTTTTTGTAAACAATTGATAAACCGTCCTTCATTTCCTCTTAAGTATACAAACGAAGTATATTTTTATAAATACATATAATTTTATAATAATATAGTGAAGTTTTATAAGTATTTACATTTAAATTTCACTTAAGTTATGTAAAAGGTTGAAAGTTATCAATATCTTCGAGGTTATATTCTGGATTTTACAAGCTACTCAATGTATCAGAAGAATCGATTATCAAAATAAAATACCTAAAATTATTAAGATTTATAGTGTTTTTTATATAAGTGTTTGAACTTTCGAAATTAAGTCATTTGAGTGTATGAGAGCAATGCCTGTGGGAAATCATACTCAAAGGAGAGTACATTCGGATGAAAAAAAACACATAAATGCAATGTTTGTGGGAAAAATTTCTCTGGAACCGGATCTTTGAAAAAAAAATCATTTGGATGAAAAACATACGAATGTATTGTTTGTGAGAAGATATTCTATCACACATGGAATTTAACACTACATTGAGTAACTCATTTAGGCGAAAAACCACATGAATGCACTGTCTGTGGTAAAACATTATCTCAAAAAGAATTTTTAAGATAGCATAGATTTGTGTGAAAAACCATATGAGTGCAATGTCTGTGGAAGACATTCTCTCTAAAAGGAAATTTAAATGAACATAATAAAACTAATTAATTTAGTGGGAAAAACATTACTTCAATATCTGTGGGAAGACATTCTCTCGAATTGGAAATTTGAATGTACATTCCAGTGGTCGCGAGTTCGAATCCTGCTTCGACCGATTTCGTTCACCTATAGCACAAGCAGCATTTATGCTTAGTTTAGGGAATGTAGGAAGATGTATATGTACTTGTTTAACAAGAACAAATTCATTAAAAAAAATTGGTTAAAAAGCCACATGAATGCAATGTCTGTGGAAAGTTATTCTCTCAAAAACGAGATTTTTACAAGCATATACCGGCTCATTCGAGTGAAAAACCACATAAATGTAGTAGGTATCTGTAGAAAGAATTTATCTCATAAGAAAAGTTTGAAAGAACATACACTAACTCATTGGGTGAAAAACCATATAAATGCAACGTCTGTGGGAAGAGAAACTGTCGAATAGGTAATGCGAATGAACAAAAAAAAATATTAGGGTGAAAAGCCATATGAATACAATGTCTGTGGGAAGAAATTCTTTTGAGAGGAACATTTGAAAGTACATAATCTAGCTCGAGCGGAACATTTGAAAGCATATTAACAAACTCATTCGGGAGAAAAACCAAAATTGCAATGTCTGTGGGAAGACATTCTCACGAAAAGTAGCTTTAATTAAACATATACTTCCTCATTTAGTTGAAAAAATTCAAATAATGCAAGTCAAAATAGGATTGTGTGGTGTTCGATTATCTGTCTACCCCAATAGATATTCAGTGGTAAAAAAAAACTCTTAAAAGCTTCTTCGATATATTGAATTGTCTTGCTTAATTTTTCACAAATAGTATTCCGTATAATCCTGTTTCTATTTTTATGTATCGGGATTTTATAGATATGTTTTTAATAAAACTAAATACTATTTACCTATATAATATCTTGTTTTTTACTTTACCAAATAACTACCTACCCTATTACATAATTATGAGTGCATAGAAAAAAAAACATTAAATTATTACAAAGTCATGATTTATTTAGAAATAAATAAAAAATACATGTTAAGTTGTGGTGTGTATAATTTATATTTTTTTTATAAAATAGTAGGTATACTTAATTTTAAATATTCGTATTGTAAAAACTTCCTTAAGTTCCTTGCAGAATTGGTAATTTTATTAACATTATTTATAAAATTCTGTTAATTAACCAGCTAATTTCTCTTTTGAGTCAAATGAAACGAAAGGTTTATAAAAGACAAATATACTCCTTCCATTGTCTGAGAAAACAAACTTAATTGGGTGAAAAATCATAAGAGTGCAATGTCTATGGGAAGGCGAGATGAGAGGTTCATACAAACATATTCTACTAACTCATTCGGGTGAAAAATCACATAAATGCAATGTTTGTATAAAAACTTTCTGTGGAACAGGATCTTTGAAAAAACAAACTCATTTTGATAAAAAAAAAACAAATTGAACACATCAAGACGAAAACCAAATGAATGCAATATTTGCGGAAAGACATTCTCTCTAGAAAGAAATTTAATAAAACACAAACTAACCATTTATGTGAAAAACCATTTGAATGCAATATCTGTGGAAAGACATTCTCTCAAATCGTAAAGTACACAAAAAAACTCATTCGGGTAAAAAACCACACGAATGTAAAGTTTGTGGGAAGTCATGGAATTAATACTACATCAAGTCATTCAGACGAAAACCAACATGAATGCAGTATCGGTGGAGAAACTCTCTCGACCACGATCTTTGAAGACATTTGCTCAAAGACAATCTTTAAACGCTCATAAACAGACTCATTCAGGCGAAAAACAATATGAGTGCAATTTCTGTGGGAAGAAATAAAATAATCACAAAAAAATATATTAACAATAGCATTTTAAAAATAAAATATGATCAGATATTCAGGTCGAGAGCCGTACGCTACATTCTTGCAATATAATATGCTGTATCATTTGGAAGAGACGGCCGCAATCGCATTGTGCGGATGAAACAATGCCACTTTTCCATGAGGTAGTTACAACGTACATGTCCAGCGCGGATCCTATTTAGAGAGGTCCACAGCCTTCTTGGCAGATCCAAACCTAGAGGTACCACCGTTGAAGTACCCATGTACCTATTGACATATAGGTTGATGTTCTTCCAGTCATTGTGCCACGTCCAAGTTTTGTAACTGGGTTCCTGGAAGAAATTCGGTGCGGACTCTTAGATGGGGTATTGCTATTGGGGGTTAGCTGAGGTATGTTTACAAGAACAGGAAGCCACTTCAATGGAGTAAAACGTGTGGTGCTACTTAAATTAAAGTAATGAAAGTTGAAGACATTTGATGAAATTGCAGCGCAAAATAATTCGTAACCTGAAATTATACAGACACAAACTGATAACAATATGGATTTTATTAGTTATATGACATCCAGAAACAAAAGAAGATAGTTACAAATCATTTTTTCAAGTTAAAATTCAGTATTAAAATCTCAGCAAGAAAATATCAAAAAGGCTGAGAACTTACACGTTTGACGTTTGTATGAGTTTTCGTCATTTCATGTATATTTTATAGCTCTTGTGTGAATACGGTAACTAGCCAAGATAAAGATTTACAAGGTTTTACAATTATCTATAGGAAAAATTCACTATGGCCAAATCCATAGAAAAATCAGACAATTTTATTTTAAAAAATAATAACAATAATAATGGTGTAGAATAGCCACAGCCTTACTTAACAAAGACTTTTCATAAGCACATAACTGATTCGTCAAATTATCAACAGTTCTGTCATTTTTTGACATAAGCATCCAACTGGATTTGAATGAAAAATATTCTTCTGGTAATGTACCTAGTATTTTGCATATTAAGAATAAATTAGACATCTTTGAATCATTCTCATCATCTTTAATCATCTCTTTTTCTAGATCATTCCATATATTTTTCAATTTTGAAATATGAGTTGCAATGTCATCACTAGGACTTTTCTTAAATCCAAAAAATTGCAAACATAGATCATACACTTTATCTTCAGAAACACCATCAAATAATTTGTGCAGTTCAATCCAAACATCTCTTGAATTCGTAAAACGCATTATTTTTTGTAAAGTTTCTTCAGTCATATTTGTTGTTAAAACAATTAAGGCATTACTGTCAGCCTTAAGAAATGCGTTCAAAGCGTTTCTATATTCCTCATGTTCTTTAGTTGTGCAGTCTTTCACAGGCTCTATAGGTTGCATCAACCTACCTTCCACAACATCCAGAGCTCCAGGAATACCACGTAAACAAATATTTGCTTTGTACTTCCACGTACTCCAATTGGATTTTCCTTCTAAAAACCCAATGTTTATCAGTCTTGTAGAATCCATTCTTTTGTTCAATCAAGCACTTTAATGGATGAAAAACTCAATACAAAGTCTAAATTGGTCTAAAAGCTACAGTCCTACGTGACTGGGCCCATGACCTGTTGATTTATTCAGAGTAATTATACATTTATTCATTTAGACATATTTAATAAAGACTTTTATATGTAACACAAAATATTTGACATAAGTATAGTTTCTTGAATTATTTTTCATAAGAGATATTTATTTATTTAATTAAATGGCACTTGTAACCTCAAATGAAGGAACATTGGCCAGAGTCAAGTTTGTTACAAAATCGTGCATTTTTTAATCACAATAAAATAAACAACAAATCATAAAATATGTGGGAAACCAAAAAAAAAATATTAATAATTAATACTGAAATTAAAAATTTAAAAAGTTGTGAAAAAAGTTTTGTTTTTAAATGGGAAGTAGAAAATGAAATCACAATTTGATGTTATTCTGTCTGATAAATTTTGTAAGAACATTAAGTATTTGAAATTTATTAAGGCTGAGTAAGGAGGTGATATTATGAGGAGGAAATATTTTAAATTTAATCAGATGTGTTAAAGATATTGGGAACTTAGATGAAGGGCAATTGAAAAATATGTGATCCAAGCTGCCTTCTTCTTGGCCACATTGACAAAGAGATGAGTTCTTAATACCCAACCTTGCTAGGTGAGAAGGGGAACAGCAGTGTCCGAATCTCAATCGGCATATGACGGAAGATTCATGTCTGCTACAACGAAATTTGGAAAACCATGGTTTGATGGGGATAAATTTTTGAATCGATGCATATCTTGAACCTTTTGAAATTGAAGATAAATTATAGTGTGTATTCCATTCATTCAACATATAAGAATGAACAAGAGGAAGGATGTCATGAATCAAATTAAATTTGTATCTGTGAGGATCACCCGATGAAATAGCAAATCTAGCTAAATTATCAGCTCTCTCATTACCAATAATGCCACGGTGACCCGGAATCCAGGCAATAGCTATTTCGAGATCTTTTTTTTTCATATCAAAAATAATATTTTTAATATGCAATGACAGCCAATTGGCAGGGGAATCAAAAGGATTTTGTGAAATTGATTGTATAGAGCTTAGGGAATCAGAAAGAATCAACGTTTTCTTAAATTTAAATTGTTTAGCCATTTCAATTGCTTCGATAATGTCAATACATTCACCAGTAAAAACTGTAGAATAAGGAGGTAGTTGAATTAGTCTTGAGATCTGGATAGAGGGACAGTATACTGAAACACCAACATGCTCATTATCACTAATTTTGGAAGCATCGGTAAAGATAAGAGTCCAATCATTCCATTTATTGTTGATTATACTTCGAAAGGCTGATTCACATTGAGAACTATTTTTGAAAATACCCAATGACTGGATTGTAAAAGGAGTAAATGTTATGACATCAAAAGGGGTGGAGAAAATTGGAAGTATATGGAATTGTTGAATGGGTACATTGTGATTGTTGAATTTCCGGAAACTTTGAACCAAATGTGGAACGTTTTTATTTTTCCAATAAGGAGATGTTCTAATAATATTGGAAAGGAGATTAAGTTTATCAATTAGAGGATGAGTGGAAGTCATGGCTGATTTATAATAATATCTATCTGATAATAATTGTCTACGGATAATGAGAGGAGCATCCACACATTCAACTTGAAGAGCATTAGTGGGAGTGGACTTCATAGCTCCAGATATTAGCCTAAGGGATTGATATTGAAGCAAATCAATTTTTTGTTGAAGATACTTGCTAGAAATATTAAATAGGAAAGATCCATAATCTAGGTGGCTTCTTACAATTGCATTGTATAAAAGTTTGACAGAGAGAGGATGAGCACCCCACCATACTCCTGTTACCGCTCGAAGAATGTTTATGTTTTTTTGACAGGTAGAAGATAATTTTTCAACATGAGGTTTCCATGTTAATTTTGAGTCTAGCACAATGCCTAGGTATTTATAAGTTAAAGAGGATGGAATGAGGACATGATTATATTTTATAAAAATAGAAGGGGGGTGTCGTTTTCTGGTAAACAAAACAACAGAACTCTTTGAAGGAGAAATCTCTAAACCATGATTTGAAAGCCATTTTTCGAGATTTATCATCGCATTATTTAGGAGGATAGTACCGGGAGAAATTAATGAATTAATAACATAAATAAGAAGGTCATCTGCATATTGAAGGATATGAGTATCAAGAGGTAAAATATTAGAGAGATCAGCAACATAAATATTGTATAGAAGAGGACTAAGAACAGATCCTTGAGGAATTCCTCTCCAAGTTAGTCTGGAATAAGTCATTCCATCAACGTGAACAGAAATAGTTCGTTCAGACATTATGTTAAAAATAAAATGAGTTAATTTTGAAGGGAATTTCATCTGAAGCATTTTTTGTTTCAAAATAGATAAAATGACATTATCGTAAGCAGAAGTGATATCTAAGAAAACAGCTATAACAGAAGATTGCCGAGAAAAGGCGAGATGAACGTCTGTTGTAAATATACTGAGGTTATCCATAGAACTTTTGGACTTTCGAAAACCGAATTGGGAAACATCTAAAATCCCTTCACTCTCGCAAAACCATTCTAATCTGTTTTTAACCAAATGTTCTGTAATTTTTGCTAATGCTGGTGATAGTGCGATCGGTCTATATGAATCACCAATACATGGATCTTTACTGGGTTTCAGAATTGGAATTATTATATAATTTTTCCAAGAGCAAGGAATTCGACCAGTATTAAACATGATATTTACCATAGCTAAAAAATATGTTAGAGTATGCGGTAATGCTTTACTCAAGAATGAATAAGGGACACCATCAACACCTGGGGAACAGTCTTTAACTTTATTGAGGACCATATTAAGTTCCTCTAAAGAAAATGGTGAATCAAGATGATGCTCAAAAGAATTAAGTAGGTATGTATATGGTAAATCTACAAAATTGGGAGCTGAGGGAGGAGAGATTTTATTTAAGAATGAATTTATCCAAGGTCCAATAAAGTTATTACGCCTTTTTGAGGAAAATACAGAACGGAATTTTCTTATATTTTCCCAAACTTTAGACGAAGGAGTGTCTGGAGAGAGAGATTGACAAAAAGATTTCCATCCTTGACGCTTTTTTTTTAATAATAGTCTTTTAGTCTGCGCTTGAATTTTCCGGACAAGAATAAAATTGGATTCAGACATATTTGATGAATAAGATTTCATAGCTTCTTTACGTTTATGTATTGCTTCACAGCATTCTTCATCCCACCATGGTGGAGATGGAATTTTACGAGGGATAATGTTTTTGAGGGGGATCCAGGTTTCAGCTGATTGAATCATAGCTTTTATAAGACGGTCATATGCAGAATGAATGTTAGATATTGAGGGCCATTCAAAAGTTTTAATTATCTTGTCGAGCATTACAGAATATTCATTCCATTGAGCTTTTTCAATATTAAATTTATTTGAATTGAATAATCGAGTTGAACTGGTATTTGGGAATTTTATAGATTTAGGGAAAGAGAGAATGATGGGAAAGTGATCACTACCATGAGAATCTTGCAAAATATTCCATGTAAGTGAAGGAGCAAGGGAGGGGGAACATATCGATAAGTCAATTGCACTAATGTTTTGCATTGGTGGAGAAAACCGGGTAGGAGAACCGTTGTTTAAAATGCAAAGGTTCTGTTCATCGAGTAAATTGTATAATTTTCTTCCAAAATGACAGGTTCTGGAAGAGCCCCAAAGAGTGTGATGCATATTCAAATCTCCTAGAATTAAAATAGGAGGAGGAATGGATTCAATTATATCTTTGAGTTGATCAATGATGAAGTCGGAAGGCCTAGAAATATATACTGATAAAAAGGAAATGTCATTAATACGAGCTGCAACTACATTTAAGTCGAAAATTCGAATACCAGGAATTGATAATTGAGAAAACCGTTGAGATGGATGTACAAGGAGGGCAGAACCACCTTTACCATCGACCCTGTCATCACGTAAGCATGAGTATCCTAATAGATGGAAATGCGACTCTGGTTTGATCCAGGTCTCAGAAAGAGCAACAACAAATGGAGAGAAATCTTTTAGTAAAAGTTGAAGTTCGGCTTTATTGGCAATTACACTACGTGTATTCCATTGAAGTATATTAAAATTACAATGATGAGCCATTATTAAAATATAAATATAATATTATATAAAACATGTAAAATTGTATATCTTTAAAAAAAAAAAAACAATAGAAAAAATTAGATTAATAAAACATGATTAAATTAGATTCAAGTTAGCTAGGGGATGTCATTATGAGAAGTATTCGGCAAATTGCCATCAATATATTTTTTTAAAAGTGAAGTTTGATTGAGAATAAGTGGAGCAGCGTTGGGCGGTATGGTTGATGAATTATCGAGTAATTTTGTAATAAGCAAAAATAAATTATTGAGAATTCCAGTTATGTCATTGTCTTTTTGAATAATACAACTAGGTTCAGAATTAACTTTGGCATAGCCACAACCATCTGAGAGATTGGAGTTGGGTTTCCACGAGAGATTCTCAATTTCCTTCCTTTCTGACGGTGTGATGTGGGGTTGAAATCTTGGCAGGCTTTTTTTTAAGTGGTGGGTTTTGTTGTACTGAAAATGACTCGATAAGTTGGATTCCATGTAGGAGGCCTGAAGAGTGGGCGATTTGATTTCACCGTGTGATAGAACATCTTCAAAGGTTCTTTTTGTCGGAGGTAGTTGTTTGGATGCTTCTAAATATGAAAAATTTTGTTCTGACATAATTCTTTTTATATTGTCCTGCCTGGCATATTCTGGACAGTTGCGGTTAACTGCAGAATGATGACCTGAACAGTTTAAACACTTTTGGTTGATTATTGGAGTAGTACATGATTCACCGGTATGAGTTTGTCCACACTTAAAACATCGCGGTGAAGATCTGCATAATGTTTTTGTATGACCAAATCTGCAGCAGTTAAAGCATTGAATTGTAGGATATTGATATTTTTCCACAATCAAAGAGGTGTAAAACGAATATACCCTTGTTGGTAGTATTTGTCCGTCAAATGTTACGACAACAGTCTGAGTGGGAACCCATTGGACTCCTTCAGGGGTTGTAGATTTGCGATTAAGACGGCGTGCTTTAATCACATTACCACAACCGCTTGGGACTTCAATATTTTTGCAAATGTCATCAACTGTCCAATCTGTGGGAATACCTCTTACAAGACCCATTCGACAAACCATGAAACTAGGGATGAAAGCTTTGTAGCAATTTTCCAATAAAAATTTAGAACATAAAAAATCGTTAGCAGCCAGAAAATTTTTGAAAGATATTGAAATTTTGTTTCGGCCTATTAATTTCACACCTTCTTTCGGAATAATGTCAGCAATCGAATATTTCTTTAATGTCTTTCCAAAAGATATCGGATTAATAGAAGCACCCAGAGAGGAATCTATTTTTTGAACGTGTATAATAAATGGTCCAATGTCTTCTTTATTATAAAGGCGACTAATAATTGATGTTGGATTGCCGGATTGAGTCGAGATTGGATCTAGAGAAATATGTGAGTTCACATTAGGAGTAATCTTGATTGGTAATTCAGGGTCACTGTCAGATCTATGAGCCCTCATTCGTTTTTTCTTTAGTTTCCGTGTAGAATGAATCTCCAAAAAACTGTTTGGAACAGGGATGTCTTCATCAGTTACCGCAGAAGTGTACGTATCATTATCAAGAGATGATACTGTAGCAGGGTCAGGTGGTTTTGGATTTGGCCTAAAGGCCATTCTGAATGGAGTAAACTTTAACTAAATGGTAAAATCAAGTTCGAAAAATAAGAATAAATTAAAAAATTCAACAAAATATAATCACTTTGCCACAAAATACAACAAAAAAAATCAGAGCAAAAAAAAAAAAAACAACCACTTGACAGATCAATCAAAGAGAAAAAGTCTTCATAAGAGATAGAAAACAAAGGAAAGTAAGATTCACTCTGATTTTGAATACACAAAATCAGACATTACATAATAAAGTAGGAACTTGCTATGTAAGGTACCTGTGTACATACTACTTAGTTTTAAATATTAATGTAGGTACTTCAACAAAAATGAGAGTAAGAGAAAATAATAATAATAAACACTTCCTTGTGCCCTGCTCAAGTGGTGAGTTTATTGCTATATGGCAATTTCTTCCAATTAACCAGTGTTTTCAGCCCAGAGAAACAATATTTGCGTGAGAAAATTAGAGTGTATGAATAAGCTGGATGAGGTTCACCCCAGTGAACATAATATGTTATAAGATATTATATTATCATCAGATTGAAGACCTTTTAGCAACAGTCAGCTTAGGGGTACCCTAATTAAGTTAATAATATGTGCCTAATTATGTACCTAACTATAAAGTATTAATCTAAAAAAAATTGCTTAAAAGTATTTTCAATCCTTGAATTGTTGATTAGTAGTAAGCCATGTTTGACTTTTTATTTTCATAATGTTAAGTACAAAAAAGGTAGAATAGATCACACTAACCATATTTGGTTATCAGTGAGTTTTTATATCATACATTTAAGAATCATCTAACCAACAATGATACAAAAATAAAACAAAATTAATATCAAAAACAATACAATGTAGAAGAAAAATATTAAAATAAATGAATATATAGAAACAAATAATCCCTTATACCAGCAGTCTGCTGTCTTCGTGTACATAATCTTTTTTAGTTTTGATTGTTGCTGTAAATATTTTAAAAGTTTATTAAAGTTGTGTTAATTCTGACTTAGCTTTCGATATTTTTTGATTTACTTTTATAAAAATAAAATTGGAATAACAATAAAAGTGATAAACAAAAACAAAGGATTTTTCAAGGTGGATTCACATTTATTTTATTTTATTAAATGGATTTAGTCCAATCAAGTCTGAGGGCAAACTGCTAAATATAGTTGGTATTGAAAACTGTAGTGTTCTTTCATTGAGTCTTCCTGGGTTTGATTCCCAGCAAAGGAAGTTGAAGACATCTGCATTGCAATAAACTAGCACAGGGTGAAACTTTTGAAATAAATCAATATTTTACTAATGAGTTTATTGACTACTGACTTTAATGTAAGTAATAGATATTTTAATGCACTTTCATGCTGATCTAGCAACTCCGAGCAAGAGTGGTTTGTGTGCAGAGTAAAGCTAAAAACTTGTAGTGTGGTAGAGTGGTGTGTGAGTGGGATGGATCGAAGTGCGAAAGAGATGAATGTATGCGGTTGCTATGGGGAGAGTTGTCAGGCCATTCTGTTACTGAAAAATATAAATTAGTACATACTACATAGGTTTCATATTTTCATTTATGTAGAAATTAGAAAACAAATTGCAACATGTAAAAGGATAAAAATGAAAAAAAATTGTTTGAGGACAAACATTTCTAAATGTAGTTTTGCAATTCTAAATTAGATTATCTATAAACGCTGATGACAATAGGGGGTTCTTAAAAAAATTGGTAATATTTTATGTAAATGTTTACAACATAGTTCAATGTTTGAACCATTTAGCATTCACACTGAACTAAATTTGATTTTTGCAAATATTTGTGTCAATTTAATTCATATTATGTACTTAAAAACATATTAAAAATATTTATCAAGGTAATAAATATATTTCAGATGACGTCTGTTGAAATTAAAAGGCTCGTTTTGACTGGTCCTCCAGGTAAGATTTTCTGTTAATGTATTGGTATTAAAAGCTGGTGCGAACAATACAATTTGCACATTCCTAAGTGCACTGTCTGTGAATAGGCCCATACGATGACGTCATACTGCGTACGCATAGTGAAGACTCTCTGGCTCTTTTGCATGCGGACACGCTTATGAGCGAGACATAGACTATTGTATGTTTCATTTGTTCTGTTGGTCAGCAGTCATCGATCAACTATCAGGATTGATGTGATGTCTTTTTTGTTATTTTTATTATGACATGACATGTATATGTATGTATTTGTAAATTTGTTCGTTGGCATAGTCAGAGTTTTAAATAAAATTATTTAAAATTCCTTCTTTTACTATTCACCTATTATTTTTATTACATGTTTCTTTTCTTTTTTAAACCAACTTTTTATGTTTTATAATATTTGTTGATGATTATTTACAATATCTACCTATAACACTCTTGGTGCAAATGACACTCGGCGGTTTATTTTGAATAAATAGACAAGTTTTTATTTTATTTGAAATGAAATGTGTCTTTATTTTTTAACACCCCATATATTAAAAATGCATGTGTGTGAGCACTGTCTATGCGCCAGCTTTTAGTAATAAACCAACATCATCAACTCAATGATTAGAATATTTTTTACTGGAACATTTTAGAAGACTAACTTAATTGTATTGAAATTCTTACATAATATTTCAAAAAAAAATTTTTTTCTGTATTGGAACTTAGCAGAATATTTACTTTATGAAAAGGTCCTATATTGTGCTTTAAGGCCAAGAAAGAGATTTTGAAAGATGGGAACATACGAAGTCAAAATAATAGGAGAGCATGTATAATGCGATGTATGGATGTAAATGAGGCAAAGAATGTATGTCAAGATAAAAGAGTCTGACGTTCTCTCTGCCTACCCTAAATGGGGAAACGCTATGATGGTATGTATGTAAGCTATAATGCTACATATATCTATGAAAAATTCACTAAGAAAATTAATCAATCACAAGAAGAAACAAAAGATTATCTATAACCTTAAAATGTGACGGAGAATTCATATATTTCTGGTACATTTTTTTTTCATTTATTTAAAGACATTTCATCCAAATTTCTGGTACGATTTGACATTTATCACAAATTGTAATTAAAATTAACCATTTTAATTTGGCTACGACTATTTACACGACTCAACCATAGACGAAAACCAAAAATAAACACAGAAAACGCAGATAAATCAAGTTATAAAAATATTTACCCTTGTTTATACTTTGTTATAATTGTAGATCTCGATGAAAAAAATGATTTAAAAAATTAAGTAAATGTAATAAGATGCCAATATTATTTATTTTTTCTTCAAGTTGGCTTCCATGATGCATTTATCACCATTGAAAAAATGACAAAGGTAAATATTTTTGTATTTTGATTTATCTGCGCTTTCTATGGTTATAAATGACCTAAAAATATAGACGACGTCAGAAAATTTGTCGTGTAAATAGACACTTTTTGGCGGGAAAACGCTTTTCCCGCCAATTCCGGTCGTAAAAATAGTGGCACCGTTTTAATTTAGTAAAATTCATTGGTTTTTAAAATTTCACATTTAGTTACTACCTATTCACATTTGGTTCCTATTGATTAAGAAATATTGAGTCATATTTACTTTTGAACATCTCAACGAAGGAAAGCAATACCTATTATGTAATTTTTGTAAGAAAACATTTGTAATTATGTACTACAGGGTCATTTTCCTATAAATGAATAATTTTTTTATAGGAATCGGAAAAACAACTATAGTAAAAAATGTATGTACAATGTTGAAAAAATGTAATATACCATATTGTGGATTTTACACAGAAGATGTAAGACAAAATGGTATCAGAATTGGATTTGATATTGTCAGTGTTGATGGTACCAGAGCTCCTCTTGCAAGAGTTAGCGAGGAAACCAAAACAAATCCAGTGTCTCTTCAGCCTAAAGTTGGAAAATATACAGTTCTAGTCAAAGAATTTGAAACGGTAGTTATACCTATTTTAGAAATGGTAACTATTCATCTGATTATTAAAATAATGTGCGAAAAAAAAGATACATGGTTGGTCACTAACATTGCATCACAAATAAAGAAACATGGTAATATTGGTCAAACATGGTAATACGAGGTAATGTTAATCACTAATGTTGCAGCTCATCATAAATAAAATACACGGTAATGTTGGTCACTAATATTGCAGCTCATCATAAATAAAGATATGTGGTAATGTTGGCCACTAATATTTCAGCTCATCATAAATAAAGATATGTGGTAATGTTGGCCACTAATATTTCAGCTCATCATAAATAAAGATATGTGGTAATGTTGGCCACTAATATTTCAGCTCATCATAAATAAAGATATGTGGTAATGCTGGCCACTAATATTTCAGCTCATCATAAATCAAGATATGTGGTAATGTTGGCCACTAATATTGCAGCTCATCATAAATATACTTGTTAATGTTGTTCACTAATATTTCAGTTCATCTGCATATAATTATAAGTAAATAAAACAATAATTGTCTGATGTGGTAATACCTAAGTTCTTTGTTTACTTTAAAGTCTCATAATATGAGACTCATCATATTTAATAGACTTACTAGAAATCACAAGATAGGACTTATTTATTCAATTTGTTAATATGATTCATATAATGCAATCAGTTTTGTATGTCAATGAACCACATAAAATGTAATCTATATATTGCGATGATTCTAACATAGGTATGAAAATCAAAAGGACAAATGGCAGAATTTTCTCTTTTTCAGCTAGACTATGGAATAGCCTAAGTCCTGATATTACGTCGACTATCTCACTAAACATCTTTAAGAAAAGGCTACAGTAAAAATATTTATCTGACAACATCTTCCTCTCCTCTTCCTTTCCTTATCCCTTAGTCCTCCTATCATTGCTATGATTTGTTCTTATATGCTATCTTCTTTGTTTTTGGGTTTTTTTTTATCTTTGTTTATTTTGTAATGTGATAAACTTATTGCCATAGTACACATTTTTTTGTATATTTAACATTTACTCTGGTTGGAAGAAATTGCCATTAGGCAATAAGCCCGCCAGTGTACTAATTATATGTACAAGAAGATTAAATAAATAAATAAAAATATACAATCTAGTAGTTATATTCTAGTGGTTGATGTATGTGAATTGTAAAGGAATAAAATATATGTTTATTATTGATACAATCTAAACTATTGTAACGGCATTATATATAATATTTTTAGTAAAGAATAGTCAAGATGAAAAGTTTTACTGACAATTTTTTTGGGCAATTAAACAATATATTACATTCATAATATGGAATACTAATTGCAGATAAATAAAATGAATTGTAGTGTTATCATATTGGATGAAATAGGAAAAATGGAAATGTTTAGTAATTTATTCACATCAAAAGTGAAACAAATATTTCAACAAAACAATAAATGCTCTATTATTGCAACAATACCTGTTGCAAAGGGAAAACCAATTCCTTTGGTGGAGTCTATTAGGAACGATAAGAGAAACACTATTTTGACAGTGAGTATTAAATTTATTAACTTTAACATGTTGTACAATAATACAAAAATTCATTGAACACATTAGAAGCTAAGGCATTTTGAGTGATTTGTTTAGGATTACATATAATTTTATACAGTGTCAATAATTATTAAACAAAATTATTACGAGATCACAGTAAGAATTTATTTTAACAATATCATGTGTAGTAAAATCACACTAATAATGATCAGTCTGTGTATATGACTAGGCTTTATTTATATGGTATATTTTAAATTTTTTTTTACAGGTCAACAATTCAAACCGAAATGAATTACCAAACAAATTATTTGAAATGATCAAATCAACAAACAAAGTATAAAAAAAATACAATAAACAATCTGCAATAAAAAAAGCTGATCAGAAGAAATAACAATCTGTTCAATATTTATACAATTTTATGGTGTTTTGACAAATAAATAGTGTCATGTGTATTAAATCAATTTAATATTTTTAAGACTACAAAAATGAAAGTATTTTTTGTTGGTCTAAAATAATGATTTACATATAATGTATATATTATATTGATTCCAAAGTAAATTATATCTTCTTTCAGTGTGATCTGATTCAGTTTATGAAATCAGGAGAAATACATTTAATTTTATGTTATGAAAGTCTTCTAATGTATCTATATCAGTTTTTTTTTTATTAAAAATGTACATACTTTTTGACTATTAGAACTGGAGGACTCAATTTATAATTACATTAGCTCGTAGGAATAAAAAAAAGTAGGAGAATTCACAAAAATACAAATAAAATGTGTTTCCTTCTCGAGTCTTTTTAATGTTTATAGAAAGATGTAAAAATAAGTGATCTAAAGTATCAATACAACTTTTTATGTCAAGTGATTACCCATTAACTAATTTTTATATCTAGTGATTACCCATTAACTAATTTTTATGCCTAATGATTACCCATGAACTATTTTTTATGCCTAATGATTACACATTAACTAATTTTTATATCTAGTGATTACCCATTAACTAATTTTTATATCTAGTGATTAGTGTCCGACCGAAGCTTCGTCTTCGGCCACCTTCGGCAAAAAAAAAACACCTTCGGCTTCGGCCAAAAATAACCCGAATTTTCGGCCGAAGCTTATTGTCAGCCGCTAAAAAAGTTAAAACTTGTAAAAACATGCGTAAACATCAGACCCTTGGCTCAGCAGTCAGATATCATACCAACTGAGTCACGAAAGCCGATTATTCACTATTTTAATAGAATTTTTTTAGTAAAATCAAACGACCCAGGACCCTTGGCTCAGTAGTTAGATATCTAACCAACTAAGTCACGAATACAGATTATTTATTATTTTAATCGATTTTTTTAGTAAAATCAAACCTTCGGCTTCGGCCGAAGGTTACGGCTAAAGCCGAACAATCGGCTTCGGCTTTGACCAAAATCTGACCTTCGGTCGGACACTACTAGTGATTACCCATTAACTAATTTTTATGTTAATATATCTTATATTTTCATAGTTTTATTATACAGGCACAACACAACTAAATATGTATTACTAGTTGCATGTTACATATGATCCAACTGTCAATAGCGATAATATGTTTAGTTGAAGAATACATACCAAACTATTGAATATTATAAGATATTTAAGATTTACCTCCATCGCCGGTTCAATTTGACATTTGAGATGAATCACGGTTCAACTCTTGATCCATGTTTATAAATAAGAAAAGTGATCAAATTGGAGTTCATCCGTAGTTTAAATATTTGAAACACATTTGATGTTTATAAATAACACCGAAGAGTTTTACACAAATTTATGAAACGATGTTGTCACAATACAATTTTTACAAATAATGTTAAAAAAAGTTTGTGATGTATTACTTTGATGTGTATATTTTTAGAGAAAATTAAATGATCTAGTTGAGGTATTTCAGTTTTTTTCGATTTTCTATAAATTTTTGGAAATATAAGCAGTTTATATAGAAATTTGTCAAAAAAAATATATTTCCTAAAAAAAGATGATTATATTCAATTACATTCAATCTTTGCAATTTTTTTTATACACACCAATGAAAGTATATAAAAAACAAATGGGTTGTGGCCAACACTAAATTCTTTCCAACATTTATATTCAATTAAATTTACACCGTTTCCCATAGTCCAAAATTTTAAGATTTTTTATACACACTACACTTGCTTCCGATATTTAAAAAAAACCACATGATTTGTGGCCAACACTACACTCTTTATTGTGTTTACATTTAATCTAATTTCAAACCACTTCCCAAAGTCCATTATTTGATACTGAAGGGAAGGGACAGAGGGAGGGACTGATTTTTTTAAAAACTTATGTGTGTTAATTTTTATTTATTGTGATGGATATTTTTTACTCACTCTGAATTTATATTAAAACAAATAAACAGTTTCTTGATAAGTTAGCTTATTGCTTCACATTTACCTTCCAGAACAGCACCGGGTATAAAAAACAATTTCATAATAAAATTATTAAATGTGCCATTCACTACCTAACACAAAATATAATCAAATGTGATTCCAAAACAAAAAAGTGTACATATGCACGTAACAAAATAATTTTAATCATGCTGCCAACACAAAAATAATAGTAATTTTTTATCCATTTGTATAAACAGAAATATAGCCTTATTCACTTTAAAATAAATTTATGATTTCATGCATCTCGTAAATATTTGAATTAAAAAAATAAATAATTTAATCTAAATTAAAACATTGTTTTTCATTTAAAACATTTGGTGTAAGGAATTAGATAATTTCTTAATTTTGAGTTGAGGTATGCGATAAACATTAAATACTATGGAATAGTGTCGAGATTTCACCATTTTGTATATTTTATAAATAAATTTCTCTACGGGCATACCTAAACAAGATACATCTTGTTTGGTGTAAAAAAATTTAAATTAATTTTCTGGAAAACAGTATTTTTGTTTAAACAACCTTTGAATAAGGAAAAATATGTATATTTACGATGTTATTTACGGGTGGCCACAACCTACTTGTTTATACTACATATATCCATACAATAAATAAAAAAATAAAATAATAAGCAATTGGTATACAAAAATCATTTATATAAATTGTTGAAAAATAAAATACCTCCCGTGATAGTAAATCATATGCAAAATACAGGGTCATATTAGAATATGCATATAGAAGCAATTTGAACTACAGTAGACCCACCGGACTATAGAGTACTGCCATCAACATTTTGTAGCCTGTAATATTTGGAAGAAGAGTACCTTGTTATTTGACAAATTATGATTACAAACTGAAACATACGCAGCACGCATTAAGAAGTTGCAACCTGTTCAATCATGCATTAACAGAGCATTGTTGCATCTATGTACGTACATAAGTGGAATCTCGGATTACCGATGGTCTCATATCTAAGCTTGAGTTCAAGCACCTGTTATGCAGAGAAAGTGAGGTTATATTATATTGAACAATATGAATGTATAAAATTAATTATTTTCATCTTCGTCAGAGGTGAGTCCATCAAACTGTCCCGGTACTATTGGAATCTCTTGATATGATATTTTAGGAATATCATAATTTTGATTGATGCCTATTGTGCCATTATTGGATCTGACACAATAATCCCAAACTTCTTTTGCAGTCGGCCACACGGGATCTATAACGGTAGGATCCCAATATTCATCATCATCGTCCCAATTTTCTTCTTCTATATCTATGTTGCCTACAAATTAAACAAATCATTGATTTACATTTTGGTATCATTACAACACACATAGTTTAAATTTTGACACTAGAAACAAGTATTGTTTCTTAATAAACAGCCAACTCTGTTTATTAGGCCACATATAGCTATGCCCTAGTAACAATGTCGGATCTGACATTTTGGCAAAAATGCTTTCTTTTCATAAAATTAATTATAAGTATATTATCTAGCTATTGCAAAAATAAACACTTAAAATTTCATAATATTTCGTCAATTTAACAAAAATAACGACGTATCTATACTAAGGAGTCCATATAGTAATGATGTACTGGGTGGGCCAAAAGAAGTCATCTGATGTTGTTTGGAGAGCCAAACAACATCGGATGACTTCTTTTGGCCCACCTTGTATATTAAAATCCGACATTGTTAGACGCCACATCACCCTTGTACTAAGTGAGTATCTACCACTTCCATCGATGTTATAACTTTCCCAATAATAATGTCGAATGTGGCAGATATTTGAAACTTCGATTAAATATTTAAAAATGATTTATTAATGATAATATATTTTGAATCATAAATAATCCAAACAAATGCCAATTAATCTGATATATCAGATCTGATATATCCGACATTGCAATTTGATGAAAGTCGGACAATTAACAATGGCGGATGTACAATATCTCAAAACAGTTTATTTTCATAAAATTCTTAAATGGCATTTCAACAAAAACAATTAGTATGCAACACATGCAAAATTTCAGAAAATCTCCTTTAATGTAAATATAAATTTTGTAAGGAAAAGACATTTTTTTCTTCATTTCACTCTCCTGTAAAATTACATTTTTGCAGATCTGACATTGTTACTAGGGCAGTGATGGGCAAACTTTTTAAGGGGAGGGCCAGATAGACTAAAAAATTAACTTGGCGGGCCAAAAAAATTAACAAAACAGATATTTTTTTAAGTGATAAACTTTATTTTTGATTGTTGCATCAGCATCACACACAACTTATATAGATCATAGGTACTTGTATATATTGTTAGAAAAAAAGTTACGAAAATTGATTATTCTTTAGAAGAGTATGGCTTATGTGAAGCTAAACGGTAGCTAAATTGTGTCCTCTTCTAGGTGTAATTTTAGGGGTTATTAGAAACCATGTCGCGGGCCGGATTGACTACCCCGCAGGGCAGCACTCGGTCCGCGGGCCGTACTTTGCCCATGACTGTACTAGGGCATAGCGATATAAAGAATAAATAGTAGACCAAATGGAAGAAGGAACATTCAGAGACCAAAATTAAGATGGATCAACTGTGTGGAGAAGAACCAGCAGTTTCTGAAGGTGATTAATTGGTGTTTCAGGACAACTGACAACGATTGCTTGAAAAGGCCATGACTCATACTGGTTTGTAGCACCATGGATAGTATAGTTTTTAATAACCAGTCTATTAATTGGTGATAATATTTTAGCCTCCTCCAGAAGCTCCCTCCACCCCTCCCTGACCATTGCTTCCTGCCGCCAATTTACAATGCCCATCGTCCGCAAGTCCCTCTCTGCTCCATCTAACCATCTCAGTTTTGGCCTACCAACGCTTCTTTTGCCCATTGGTCTTGTAGCGAATATCCTTTTTAGTGGACAGGTTTCGTCCATTCTCGCTACGTGACCCAGCCATCGGAGCCGGCATATTTTGATGTACCGGGTGACGTGTACATCAGAGTACAACTGGTACAGTTCGTGGTTGTACCTGATACGCCAGGCTCCATTTTCGCATACGGGGCCATAAATGCGTCTCAATATTTTTCTTTCAAAGGTGTTTAACCTTGTTTCATCGGCCTTTGTTAGGGTCCACGTTTCAGCAGCATATGTTAAGACTGGTCGTATGAGAGTCTTGTACAGTTGGACTTTTTATTAACACTTTATTTATTAACACTTCCTTGCATTCTGTGCAAGTTGTGAATTTATACAACGTAATTTTAAATAAATTTCTCCTCTGCTGGAAATCAAACCCAGGACGCTGGCGCAGAAGTCGTATAGCTTGTAATAATTTTATAATTAATAACCCACAGAATACTTACATGTATTATTTGTAGCATTGTCTTCAACGAGATCATCATCTTCAATATCTGAGCTAAAACTGCAACAAAAATAAAAACTTCATTAATAAGTGTTTAAAAAAAATATCAATAAAATTGATTACAATATTTATTTATTTGAAGCTTTCTGTACATATTATTAGTACACCAGCGGGCTTATTGCCTAATGGCAATTTCTTCCAACCAACCAGAGTTAATGTTAAATATACAAAACAGTGTGTACTATGGCAATAATTTAATCACATTACAAAAATAAACAAAGATAGCAGAAGAAAAGTAAAAACAAAAACAATGAAGATAGCATATAAGAACAATCCATAGCAATGATAGGAAAACTATAGGATTAGGAAAGGAAGAGGAGAGGAAGAGGAGAGGAAGAGGAGAGGAAGATGTAATCAGGTATTGTCAGATAAATATTTTTGCTTTAGCCTTTTCTTGAAGATGTTTAGTGAGAGAGATGATGTAATATCATTATATCATTGTGACTCTGGTAAGATTTGCATAAAAGGTTCGTTTTGAGATTTTTCTAAACGAAGATATATTTTCCCTTTGTCTGAGGGTGTGTGGGAGTTTATTCCATGCATTTGGTCCTGCCACAGCAAATGCATGATGCCAAAATTAGTAGTGTGCACCCTGTTTATTTCAGCTAATTTTCTAACCACGGAGAACGAAGTAACGATTGTCTGTCGTTTATCGAAAGTGGAATGCAAAGTTCGTAGAGGTACCCATACCACAAAATGCTTTTGCGAATGCGAATGCCCTTTCGGGGACTAAGCCAATGAAGATTATGAATATTCAGAGAAAACATGGAGGCTCCAGTGATGAACCTTGCTGTAGCATGGAAAACTAGAGTGAATTTTATTTGTTACTTTTTTAGTAACAACAAAAAACTTAATGTTTAAAAGCATTAGATTATTTTTTAACAATATATATTTAACACTGATAACAATATATGTATATGAAACACTGGTTAGTTGGAAGAAATTGCCATACGGCAATAAACTCGCCACTTGCACAGAGCACAAGGAAGTGTTTATTTATTTATTTAACATGCTTTTTGAATATATTAAAGAGAGAAACCAAAAAAAAACTCATTTGAATAATATCTTCATATTTGAAAGAAGGACATGTTGATATTGTCTTTGGAGATATAAATAAACATTATTTTACAGTGGCAATTCTGCAGAAAGACAAATTTAATTATAAAAAATATAATTTCATAAATATAAAAATATATCTTTACCTTTTATTATAACACCAATTTGTTTCTTCATTTGAATCGTACTCCTCATCATTGTCTGTCATCGATTTTAAAGTAATATTTTCATTAGTAATTTTGGAGGAAGAATCCGATTGGCATGTTGATTGCTTCTGACACATTTCATCAACTTGAATACCAAAACTAGGAGAAAACTCTTGTAATAAAACATTTTGATGAAGTAATTTTAAATTGGTCCTATCGAAATTTGTAACAAGCCATGTTTTTTGAAGTTGAAGAGTTTCAATTGCAAAATAAACACAATTATGGATTGAGTGTAATATATTCAAGTCTTCCAAACCATTGTCATTGAATTGATTATTTGTTTCAGTTTTAGTACTGTCTATTATGCTGTCTATTATGCTGTCTATTATGCTGTTATTTGTATTGTTTTGATTCATTTCTGCATGATTCATATTGTTTTCAACAATACAAAGTTTATTATTTATCATCTTATTTAAAGATTCAGAGTCATTATTTGAATCACTTGATATTATATTATTGATTTTGTTGATATTTTCTAATTTATGTACAGTCAATACTGATTGCAGCATTATTATTTCAATCAAAATATTTATTTCTGATACAATATCAGCAACCAGGTTTAAGGTAAGTATACAACTATATAATGAAGCTATTTTATCCAATTTCTTTGAGAAACTAACTTTACATTGGTCTGGAGCAACATTTTGCAACATTGTATAGTTTTGTGATGAAGATACATTTTCTGTATTGATTTTGTTAGCATAATCATTTTCTTTTCTAAAATAATCAATTGCACTTTTTTCACATTTTATTTCTGATAAACAAGATGTTCTAACATCAACATTATCTCTGAATGTTTGCAATGATGTCAACTCTAAATTACTATGTTTCAGGACACTGAAAATACAAACATTTAATTATTTATATATTTGGGACAGTAAATAGCGACAACAAAATATTTTACAAAACAACAAAATTATATCTGGCAATTCTGGTTGGTTGGAAGAAATTGCCTAATGGCAATAAGCCCGCCAGTGTGCATTATATTTTTTTATATTATGTAATAGATATTAGTTTGCGTTCTGTTCAACAGATGGCCGTTTAACACACCTATATGCACGATTTCACCTTGATTTAATAAATACAAGTTTCAACTTAACAGCTCACACGAGGAAAGTTCACTGTGAGACATTTGAATTGGTGAATGTTGCAAATGCATAAAGTGATCATTAAATCCAGTCGATGGCAGGTCAAAAGCCCTGTACGAGATAAGAAGAAAAGATGTTGGTACATATTGAATAAAAAAAAAGAATAAAAACAAATAAATATATAAGTACCTATATGAAAATCCCAAAATTGAAAAAAAACTTATTTGAATTTAATAACTACAGTAAGGCCAGTATACAAATGTGTTTTAACCCTCCGCTTCACCTCTACTTACTTCCTTGCGTCTCACCATAAACGAAATATTCATCGGAGGTTGTCAACCAGTTAATTATTTCCCACTTTATTGTTATCTTAAAAATTGAAAATTACGTAGGAATAAATAAATAAATAAAATATTCCAGACAACTGAGGTGGTAATTGATAACAACCATATAATATAAAATAATTTACATGCGATTTATTACATATAAAAAGCCGCTTTGTAAATAAGTCTTGTAGTTTTTGAATCTGAAATATGGAACATAGTGCCTCAAAACTGTAGATCCGGCCCAGTGTAAAGTGCACTTTACACGAACACTATTTTCAACGGGTTTCAGGTTTTCAACGGGATTTTCAACGCGATGAGCAAAAAAATAGAACGTGTTCTATTTTCAACGCGATTTTCATCCTTTTTGGTAAAACAGAAATCTGTAAAATTATTCGCTGTCGTCGTTACCGACGAGTCAAAATGGCTGCTGTTTGCGTTGACTTTTACGTGTGACATTCGCTTGCGATGTATTTTGTTTATTTGGAAAGTGTCTAAACTTTCGATATACTATATTATAATTATTATATAATTTTTCGATATACATTTATTTATATTATATTAAAAATTTGCACATATAATTGTGTAAACTGTGTAAAGTACTGTAAAGCGATGCTCGGAGTAACCTATATTTTGGATGCTGTTTTAAGTGTTGCATGTAAAGCGATGTTTGGAGTAACCTGTATTTTGGATACTATTTTAAGCGTTGGAAACCGGGTCGCGTTGAAAATAGTGTCCGTGTAAAGTGCACTTAAGTCTGATAACCATTTTCTTTTCTTTGGTATCCATTTCCTAATTTGAAATCCCCATAATCTAACCCAACATTAAAAAGTAATTATAACTGGATGTAAATTCTGACCATTTCATTATCTATTTGAAAATAATTTGTATTTCAATAATCTTTATACATATTTATTTACTTAAAGTCTTCCTCCTATTTTTTTTTTAAACAAACATGAGTAGGTAGTTATAATTTTTCTTTTTCTTAAATATTCAGAATAAACTAACAAGATATAAATAAAGGAAATTGTAAAACTTACTTTTTCATATTGTTTCGAATATATGATGTGAAATATTCCACAAAATCATTTTTAGAACAAGTGAAGGCTGGACAGTTTTCATCCTAAAATAAAACAAAACACATAAATTTTTTCAAAAGTATATGAGCGCGAAGAGCACAAATTTGGGTTTTTTGCTTGGTTGGTTTGGTCACATATTATGTATCCCTAACTCTTCCAATCGAAAAATATTTGTTGAGATATTGATGTTTCAAAATATTTGTTGATAACTATATAGTATAGGCAAAAATCTTGACAATTTTTAATGTGACGGGTGACAGTTTGCGTATTGACAGTTTCAATATGGAAGTGGGATTGGCTCAACCAGCACAAAGTGGGAATCTTACTCCACGTTCTTGGAGCCTGCACAGGCATTGAATTTCTCTGCTGTGCCAGTATAGGATAACTCGTAATAGTGTCTAACCGAACATTCGACTTGGCCAAAAATAAACTGAAGTTTTGGCTGAAGCATTAGTTTTTTATTAACCGCTGAAA
This sequence comes from Molanna angustata, assembly GCA_963576475.1. Taxonomy (NCBI): domain Eukaryota; kingdom Metazoa; phylum Arthropoda; class Insecta; order Trichoptera; family Molannidae; genus Molanna; species Molanna angustata. The sequence goes on from OY754965.1 coordinate 25,397,582, forward strand.
TAGCTAAATCTGGCTAAATTTGATAATTTAAACAGTTAAACCAAGTCGATTTGTTAAGCATAATAATTATTTCATTTCATTGTAATAAAAAATTATGGTGATATATCTTTCAGAGTACTTTATTTATTAATTCTACTGCATATATAATAAATAGTTCATCCATAGCTTGCATCTATATTTTTTTATGATTATATACAGTATTATTTTAATGCCTTCATGACAGTATTCTTACAAAATCTCTGAGTATAAGTCAAACCTTAGGTGGGACATTACTACTTAAAACACACAAGGTGAATGTGGATATGTAGGGTGATGAAAAACAGCCAGATTAATGTATCTAGCTGCCTAACACCGAGCCCCATCAAAGAACTATATTCAATTGTGAGTATTGCAACCCCCTATGATAACAGAGCAAGCAGCACACTGACCCTAGACGCCCGATGTATAATTGCTCTCAGCTGGATCAGTCTAGAAGAAGCTATCTGAAAACAAAATGGCCCAATAATTGTCCTGCTTGAGGTATGACTGTGGCATGGTTATTTCAAACCAACGCAGCAAACACCTGCGTGAAGGACGTGTCGGTGGAACATATCCTGCTTTATCAGTAAGGGTGCCCTCAGCTGATACATTGGCTTGAAAATGGGGGTTACAGAGAAGAAGTGGGTAATAGTGGTGGAATTCGGAAGGCCGATTATTTGGGGCTACGATTATGACGGTGTTCCGGACGTAGAAAGCAAGTACCTATTTGGTGAGGTTTTGGTATGACTAAAGATATTATATTATAAAAGCAGAAATGTAAACAATAGAAAATAAAGAATGATAGGAAAAGATGTTGCCTTTGGGACTTTTAAAAATATTCATTTTTGTTTTAGGTATTTCGCGTCCTATAATATTTTAATGAAATAAAAGTTAAGTTTTTAACCTTAAAATATACCTTTACCATACATCCCTGTAACCATTCCACACAATGTTTTACATCGATTTTTTCATTTATAATTCCACTAACGGGCTATTTCACCACCTCTGGATAAAGTGGCTGATAACCAATCTAACACAAATCTAACAGATAAACCGAAAAATGCGTTTCACGACTCTCTGACAGCTCTATCCCATGGATAAAGTTCTAGATATGTTGTCTAGCGGAATAGGTTCACGATAAGTGATAGATAAGTTTAACTGAGTACCTAAGCTGTCAAAGTTCGAACATAAGCGCGTGTAGTCAATTTGTTTTGTTTTGCTTTTTTAAAGATATTTTTCAATGATTAACGAAATTTATGACCAAATCGACGATGATATCGTATTTTTGCATAATAGTCGACAAAATCGCCGTCAGAGAATATTCCGGATGCGAAAAGATTATTTTTCGGAGTTCGACGATATTGATTTCAAAGCGAGGTTTAGATTGACGAAAACGTCTGTACAGAACGTTTTAGGACTCATAAAAGAAAAAATCACACCACCAACGATGAGGTATGTGCGATTTTATTTTTTCTTAATTTATAACTCATCAATTGTGATTTTTTGTTATTACGAAAGTTGCTTAAGAAAAGTGGCTTTTCACTCTTCATCATAATTATTATTTATGTATTCAAATAGACTCTTTCAATAGAAACATATTATTATATCACATATTTTATTTTTTGCAGAAACAAAGCAGTGAAACCAATGGTTAAACTACTATTGACACTGAGATATTATGCAACTGGGTCCTATTTGATGGCTGCTGCTGACTTCAGTGGTGTTAGTCGATCATCGGCTTGTCGATTTATCAAAGAAGTTTCGGAAAGCATAGCTGCATTGAGACCTCAATTTGTTTGTTTCCCAGATGATCTTGAAACAAGCAGAAATAAATTTTATTCTATTGCTCGCTTTCCGAGAGTCATTGGCGCAATAGATTGTACGCACGTCCCGATAAAATCTCCAGGTATTGTTATTTATTTATTTATTCATGGTTTTCAAAGATAGAGAGTATACCTAACCTCTGATGGTAAATGAATATCTATTTATTTGTTGTAGGTGGAGATAATGCAGAATATTTCCGCAATCGAAAGGGGACATTTTCCATCAATGTTCAGGCAGTAAGTGATGCAGAGCTAAAAATTTTGGATATTGTTGCAAGATGGCCCGGTTCTTCGCATGACCAGAATATATTTAACAACTCAAATATTAAATATAAATTTGAGCGTGGACAATTTAATAATTGTGTACTACTCGGTGATAGTGGCTACGCTAACACCAATTATTTAGTCACACCATTATTAAATCCAAATGATGCTTGTGAAAATTTATATAATGAATCACACATCAGAACGAGAAATGTAGTGGAAAGATGTTTCGGTGTTTTGAAAAGTAGGTTTCCTGTATTAAGAAAATCAATAACTCTTTCCTTGGGTAGAACCCAAGCTGTTATAGTGGCATGTGCAGTATTGCATAATATTGCTATTGATTGTAATGATGCAGCTTTTCCATATAATGATTTAGAACCAGAAATCAATTTTGTAGAAAATTCAATTGGGAACGATGATGCTAGGCGAAATCTCATAAGAGGATATTTCTCAAATCTATTAAATGCCTCGCATATATAAACATTTTTTTTATTTCTATGGTGTTGTTTTATTTTTTATTGATATATTTGACATTGTGATTAAATACAAGAAACCAGTGTGTGTTATCTGTGTACTGTTCATTTCACTAGGAAATCCTGTGCGTAGGTGTTTATTTATGTATAATAGATATGGTTGTGTTTTATATATAAGTATGTAAAGATCTGTCTTAGTTTCTATGTATGTGAACATTTTTGTATTTGTGAAATAAATATGGGACTTGTTTATATTTAGTTTTATTATATAAAAATGTTCAGAACCCGTGTTTTGATGATCAGGTTATAAAGAAATAATCCTAATTAAAATGTGAAAATAGCTTTATTAATTAGGTTATAAAGAAATTAAAAATGCAAATAAAAATTAATTTTTGCTACAAACTTTACTTAAACATCCGTTAAAAACATTATGGGATGCATTAATTTAATCAAAAATGACAAAAAGGATTTTAAAGCATTATGAAAATATTGTGCTTTAGTAATATCTAACTCAACATTGTTGGGATACAGTATATGTTTGTGTGAGAAATAAAAAAAATGTGTTCATTTAAATGCTTCTTTATTAATATGATCTTATATACAACACAAATATTCATAATAAGATAACACAAAAATACATTCTTATGCTCATGATAGTGTATATAGGTACTAACATCAACACAATTATATAAAAAAAATTCATGTATTTGATATATATAAAAAACAAATTATATTAACAATCGTCGATAAATAAAATTAAGATCGTATTAAAACTAGAATAAGTCCACACAACAGTATAACATGAAAATATAGAAAAGAAGTGTGATTCTATAAAACAAATTATAGTAAAAATAACATTCATATGTTCATAAATATGTATATTTCAAAACAATATTAAATTACTATCGTTGATAAAACAAATTAAATTAAGAAGGTAGAAGAACTAGAATAAGTTCATGCTACAGTATAACATATAGAAAAGAAGTGTGATTCTATAAAACAAATTATAGTAAAAATAACATTCATATGTTCATATATACATATGTATATATCAAAACAATATTAAATTACTATCGTTGATAAAACAAATTAAATTAAGAAGGTAGAAGAACTAGAATAAGTTCATGCTACAGTATAACATATAGAAAAGAAGTATGATTCTATAAAACAAATTATAGTAAAAATAACATTCATATGTTCATATATACATATGTATATATCAAAACAATATTAAATTACTATCGTTGATAAAACAAATTAAATTAAGAAGGTAAAAGAACTGCAATAAGTTCATACATCAGCATAACATATAATAAAGATGTGTGATTCTATAAAACAAATTATAGTAAAAATAACATTCATATGTTCATATATACATATGTATATATCAAAACAATATTAAATTACTATCGTTGATAAAACAAATTAAATTAAGAAGGTAAAAGAACTGCAATAAGTTCATACATCAGCATAACATATAATAAAGATGTGTGATTCTATAAAACAAATTATAGTAAAAATAACATTCATATGTTCATATATATGTATATATCAAAACAAAATTAAATTACTATCGTTGATAAAACAAATTAAATTAAGATGGTAAAAGAACTGCAATAAGTTCATACATCAGCATAACATATAATAAAGATGTGTGATTCTATAAAACAAATTATAGTAAAAATAACATTCATATGTTCATATATATGTATATATCAAAACAATATTAAATTACTATCGTTGATAAAACAAATTAAATTAAGAAGGTAAAAGAACTAGAATAAGTTCATACATCAATATAACATATAGAAAAGAAGTGTGATTCTACAAAACAAATTGTAATAAAAATAACTTTCATATATTCATAATTATACATAAAAACAAATTAAATTAACTATCGTTGATAAAACAAATTAAATTAAGATGGTAAAAGAACTAGAATAAGTTCATACATCAATATAACATATAGAAAATAAGTGTGATTCTACAAAACAAATTGTAATAAAAATAACTTTCATATGTTCATAATTATACATCAAAACAAAATTAAATTAACTATCGTTGATAAAACAAATTAAATTAAGATGGTAAAAGAACTAGAATAAGTTCATACATCAATATAACATATAGAAAAGAAGTGTGATTCTACAAAACAAATTGTAATAAAAATAACTTTCATATGTTCATAATTATACATCAAAACAAAATTAAATTAACTATCGTTGATAAAACAAATTAAATTAAGAAGGCAAAAGAACTAGAATAAGTTCATACATCAATATAACATATAGAAAAGAAGTGTGATTCTACAAAACAAATTGTAATAAAAATAACTTTCATATATTCATAATTATACATAAAAACAAATTAAATTAACTATCGTTGATAAAACAAATTAAATTAAGATGGTAAAAGAACTAGAATAATTCTACACATAAATATAACATTGAAAATATAGAAATGACATATGATTCTATAAAACAATTTATGATTAAAATAAAAATCATACGCTCATAGAAGATATACATCAAAATAAAAGTGATATTTACATCAATTTTGGGAACAGAAAGAATTAAATAAATGCCAGGTTGGGACTGTATGCAGGATGACTCATATGTTTTATATTTTTCACCTTGAAATTTTTTTTAAGCTGTAACAAACAAAGTATATATATATAAATATATTTATATTTTTAAAAAGGTAGATGTTCAAGCAACGCATTGCTTCAGCTGGTTTATGAATTAAAGTTTTTTTCTGAAAATATTTACTATTTATATTACTTATATTATTTATTTATCTATTCAATAATTAAACCGTAAAAGATAGACATTAAAGAAGGAAAGGAATTGTACTTCCATGTTCATTCAGCTCAGTTGGTTAGGTATCTGACTGCTGATCCAAAGGTCCCGGGTTCGATTCCCGGTGGAGACACAGTTTTTAATTGTGTTTTCAGTCTGGATCTGTGAGACGATTAATATCTTAAGTCTCCAGAATGTGGCAACTTGTTTTTGGGTGCGTGTTAAATCAATATTTGACGTAGTATCTGTTAGTTGCCCGAGAAGTAAAATAAAGAAATATTGACAAAAAAATTTGCAATTCATAATAATAAAAATAATTAAAAGGAATTGTAGAAAAAAAATCTGTGGTCCCAAAAAACAATACTCACTTGTGTTTTTTATTTCTTTTTCCAATTGAATTTCTAGTAATTTATTCCTCATAAAAATATTCTTTTTTTCTTCTTCCCACATAATTTTTTTGTGTTGGAGTTCTAAATCTTTTAATTCTAACTCCTTCTGCAGCAATTTATTTTGCAGATTACACGACTCCAGCCTTGTTTCCGATAATCTTTCAATTCCTGTGTCCTTTTTATTTTTTTTTGTTCGAAGAAGAACATTTTTTGGAGTATTGAATAATCCTATAGAAGCACTAGGCTTTACTTCTGAAAATAAAAATAAATATTATGCACATTACGACTTTGTGTAACCTTACAACTTATTTTACAAATAATTGTAATGTTTTTCTAGTACCTGGAAGAGGGTTCGTTGGAGTTGGAACGATATTTGTATCACAAGGCTCTATTACAATATTATCTGAAACTAAAAACAAAAATACATTACAGAAATGCACTAAAATTTTGCCATTTTTAGAATGTGTTCAAGATTTATATGAATAATCAAATATATATATGTTTGCTCAAATATATTTATCATTAACACAACGCTTAAAAAGTTATACTATACTGTCACAACACACAGGCGGAGATGATTCTCGGTCAGAAAATAAGTTATTTTGTAAATTATTTAAATAAACATTGAAATATAGTCTGAACTATTCACCTTAAAATTATAACATATCATAATTATTGAAAAAAAAAAATAACACTTTTTGTGTTGAGAAAAATAGCATTTTACCGAGACTACACGTCTAGGGCGAATATTCTCCGCTTTTTAACAAAAAGAGAAACTTAAAAAATTGACTTACATTCATTTTGTGCATAACTGTCATTATTAATAACTGCTGTAGACTGTGGAGTTTGATGTGAAAATATATCTGAAAATTAACAATATTTATTGTCACTGTACATGGCAGGTATAAGTGAAATACCAAGATGAAAATATAAAAATACATACCATCCTCTAAGAATTCAATGTCAGGGATAAGATCCACATTTACTTCATTGTTGGCTGTAATCAAATGACTTCTTTTTAATATAAGTTAATATATAAAGCACTCTAATTTGATAGTATAGGTATACATATGACAGATTATCGATAAATAAATTATCTTACCATCACTGTCAAATGTTGATAAACCTCCATCCACACTCAATAATATAATCTGCTTTAGTTTATATTCCGTGTCACTTAGTTTCGGGGAGCCATTAGGCCCCCCTCCCGTTTTCGTCATTTCTGCCCTTATTATTGCACTTTTTTTTCTAAGATTTTTCTTTAAAACATCATATTTTGACTTCAATATTTTGGCAGGCCTATAAATCCCACCAACTTTAGCATTGAATTGCCCTTCAATTAATTTCCAAGCACTTTCCTTCTGCTGCCAAGAAGTCGCACTACTTGTTTTATTTTCTAAAACAGTTTTGTATTTACATACTAAATCCACCAATATGTTGATTTCATCCTCCCGAAAATTTGTAGTTCTTTCTCTTTTATTCATTTTTAAAATATTTCAATTATCTTCACTTGTTTCTTTTCTTCTCACTGTTTTGACCGCGTGCTTATTGTTTGTTTACTGACTTTTTACGATTTAGCGGATTTACAATTTGACAGCTTTATCTAACCATAGACAACTCCATAGAAATAGATGAAATTACAACGTTGCCACCTGTTATCCGTCGGATAACAATCTATAAGAAATTTATATGTGGTGAAACGCTCGCTTCACTTTATCCTTAAGATAAATTTATCTTATAGATAGTTATCTAGAACTTTATCCAGAGGTGGTGAAATAGCCCGTAAGCAATGTTTCAGTCATTGTTTTAAGTATAGGAACAAAACACAAGAGTTTTATAAAACAGCAAAGAACATAATTTGACTTATTATAAAATTACAAATTACTTAATTTGAATACTTTATACTTTTCTCCATAGACAGATAATTGAGATCATAGAAAAGAGAACGTATTATTGAGATGTAAACTTGACAGAGATTTTATTCTTTTCTCATTGACTTAATAGTACACGGACTACGCGCAAAGGAGTTTTGTTGACAGGTTTTCGGTAAACATGATTTGTATGGAAAAGCCACGTGACTGCAGTCTACTAATGGCGGCAAGGCAAATTTAATACAAAACACTAATTTTATAATTAAAATTACCGGTTATTTTATGATCGAACTGAATAAATTTTAATTGTTTTTGAAAGTTTCAAGTTAATGTTAAATGTATTTTTTTTGACAAAACCTTTTTTCTCATTGTTTATAAATCCATTCATATTCTTTTTACCTTCATAGAATAATCTACTGTTAATAAAAATGATTGCTCAATATGCATGTTTTTATTTCAGTAGATAACTTACAAAGTCAAATATTGTAGGAATAGCACTCCACTCCACTTTGGACACTTAATTTTTCCCAAACTGATTTTTTCCTAGCAAAAATCGTATAAATTAATATAATTTTTATTAGGCTTTATTTGTAATGACTCATTAACGATGAATCGTTTGTTTTTCTTTTGATCGCAATGAATAGTATTAAACCAGTGTTTTTTTTAAATCAAAATCGACTGCTACTTAGTAAATATATTTATTTCGACACGTGAATTTAAAAAAAAACCATTTAAATTGAACAATTAAAAGTATAATTTATAAATGAAAAGATAATTCACACCTTTCGGAATGACGGGAATTAAATTTATATGCGACACAAGTATCTATCATTTTAATAACTGAAAAAACAAATTAAACAATGATTCATGCTGTTCTAAATGACATTCATTTATTGTCTTTAAAAATAAAATATTAATGTCAATTTAACATTAAATTTCTAATATTAAGGTATGAACTCGCTAACTTTCTATACTATTCGCAAGGAAACAATGTCGTTCTGATACGATGTCGACTTGAATCAGCTGTTCAAGTCACGCGCGCGGTCCATTTTATTAAGTCTATGTTAACCACGGATTCCACGGATAATGTATAAAAACCATAGATTTTTATTATAATATACTAGATGTCGTAGCTGGCAAATTTTGTATGAATCGAAGTGAGGCATTTTTCCGGGGGATTTTTTGATGTTTTAGTTGGCAGACCACATCGTTTTTCTATAGAGAATAACGACTAATATGAATTTTATTGTTTATCGGATTTATTTGTTGAAAAAAAAACACTTTGTTTATAAAGATTTAGAGAACAGTCATATAGGATGTGTTGAAATGTAAAGAAAACTGCAATATGTTGTTAACCAAAGATTTCCACATAATATACTACATGGTGTACTCCGTGCAATGAGTAAGTCATGGTACCTACATCGAGCATTCGATTTCTTGGTTGGCAACATATAGCAGTTTTTCATATATTTCAACACTTCCTAGATAACTAGCTGTTCTCTAAATCTTAATGAACAAAGTTTCGACAAATAAATCCGAAAACAATTCACAATGGTCGTTATTCTATATAAAAAAACGATGTTTTCTGCCTTGTTGTCAAAAGTCCCGCGGAAAAAATTCTCACTTCGATTCATACAAACATTGCAAACTGCGACATTAAGTATATTATTATGAAAATCTATGAGAAGAATTGGCCTATCCCAAGGCCCTCTGGATTGCTCGTTTTCCAAAACTGCAAATCCAGAGCGTGCTGCCTATTCCTATTCTTCGTCTTCTCAAAATAAGTTTTGTGGACGACCGCACTACGGTTAATCGCGGGTGATTATTTTTCCGCATAATTTTATTACACATTGATGAGCCCTCTCTCCGACCAGGAGGAAACATTAATGCCAGTGTGAGGAAGAAAAGGAGACAAATGATGGTGACACTATGAAAATTCTTAGTACGGCGCATTTATTCAAAATATCAGTATAGTACGTCCATGGCAATTAAAAAACCAACATATAACAATCTTCTTAAACACAACCGAGCACGAAGAGACGCCGACCAGAAGGTGCAGCCCCAGGGTACAGCGAAATCCTTTCTCCAGGTATGTCACTGTCTTCCACGTGGTGGCTGAAAGTCCGGCGGGGCCCAGTGTCTGCGTTAGGCTCGCAGGTCCTTGTCGTACCCGGCGTAGTTTTCTCTCCTCCTCTGCCAGACAGTCATCCATGGCTGGCTCCGTGCCACACGGCAACGCTATTACGGCGCATCTCTCACCTCAGCGACAGAGGTGGCAGGCCAGCTGGAAGCCTCACCGGAGGCGAACCGACGCCCCAGGCGACACGGAAAGCCCCGCGTGGTCCAATCTGCGAGCCGCCGCGTTCCCTGCTGCGGTGGCCCAACACTGCGCCCTGCCTCCACGCCTCTGCCCTCATCTTGGCTCCGTAGCACCGGCAGCGTCCATGCTCGTGACGTGTCCTGTCACACAGACCTCCTGCGTCGTCGAAAATATGGCCGCCATCGGGAGCACATGTCATGTCGACCGATGACGGCGTCACAGCCGTCCGTCTCCCATCAGAGGTGAATGCTAAGAGAGCGCGTGCTAGCTGCTAGTCTCGTTACTCGCCCGCAAAATAGCCAGCGCTAGTATCTTTCCAGGAATGTTGCCGTGAATATTGTTTTTTGGCAAAATTTATTTTAGGGCATAACAACATATAAATATATAATGTAAGCATACGTACTGGCGTTTTTTTATTTTTTAACAAATTGAGCGGTTCTGCGTTTTTCAGTCATAACCGCGACGGGAAAAAAATAGTATAAGTGTGGTCGGGCACTAAAGAAGCCGTCAGATTAATTTCAAATGGCGATTATGCTGGCTCTTAACCTATATTAATTAATGTCATATTTTATAATTTAATAGGTTAACCCTGGATGTTTCATCACATTGCGTCGACCCGTTGTATTTTGGTGCTCGCGTTTTTGACGCTTCAATTCTCCGGTATAAAGATTTCAAAATGGATTAAAAAAAGAATTTGAACAGAAGAGATTGGATCTATAAGTAGTATCGTCTTATTCCCCTATATTCGTTTTCATGTGGCTTTCCAGAAGACGGAATACTACATTAGGTATATATGTGACCAATCGTGATTTATTTAAAAAAAAAATCAAGAGGTGGCATTCGACGTCTATGTTCATATACATCATATTTATTATTTATTTATTTTATTTATTTTATTTTACCAAGGACAGCACACAGTACATGCATACAATTATTGAAATTAAATAAATAAAAATACAAAAATAACATGTACCTCTTACGTACTATACCTAATATCAAAATAATACAACAAAAAAGTGTGAATTAGTGGGGTGCGCGCATGAGAGAAGAGTAATACATGTGTGAGTGAAAGAGATATCTAGAAAGAGTGTGAGTGTGTGGGTATATTATATTATATTTAAGATCACCAACCGATAATGAGTGCTATTCTGAAATCTCATAAATTGTAATTTAATGAATATGACACCAACGCGGATAGCTGTCCGGAGACTTGGAGGGCTATGTATGCCGCTGCCCAGTTCCGGTCAGCATCCAGGATCAGCCAACGTACAGTTAGGGAACGTGAGGCGTCCTTCCCAATACGTCGCTTCCCTTGAACAATTTTAAATCTTGGACCGAGTAAAAAACTTGGGTCATTTAACCGGAGGATGTGGACTTCTCGCCTTGACCACCTAACGATGGGGACACGTCAACAGACCAACTGACGTAGTCCAACTTTGCCTACGGATCGGTGACGTTTTCGGTCACTGGGAAGGTCCGTTCGTAGCCATTGATGTAATACAAAATAGGTATTTAATTTATGGCGGGATATACCCTGGGAGGGTGGATGACTTCACTGGTACATTACAGTCGAGGGGATGTAATAAAAAATAGGTATTCAATTTATGGCGGGATATACCCTGGGAGGGTGGATGACTTCACTGGTACATTACAGTCGAGGGGATGTAATAAAAAATAGGTATTTAATTTATGGCGGGATATACCCTGGGAGGGTGGATGACTTCACTGGTACATTACAGTCGAGGGGATGTAATAAAAAATAGGTATTTAATTTATGGCGGGATATACCCTGGGAGGGTGGATGACTTCACTGGTACATTACAGTCGAGGGGATGTAATAAAAAATAGGTATTTAATTTATGGCGGGACACACCTGGGAGGGTGGACGACCTTACTTGTACAACACGGTCGAGGGAATCCATGGGATTGCCCTCGGTAGGCAACTTCATCGAAGCTCGCGGAGGCTACTACGTTTCAATCAAAAAGCCCTTGGGAAAACCCAGACAAGCTGCACCAGATTGGCTCGGGTCTGTTAAAATTTGAAAAATTATTAGCTACGCGCTTTTTCTTCTCGCCAGCTAGCGAGAACTTTAGAAAAATATCCTTATAATTTACAGTATAAAAAATAAATTGTGCCAAACTCTATAGGTGCCCATTATATACAAACACTCATGATGACTGTCAAAGCAATCGTCATCCAATAGTACCTACATATTTTGTCGATTTATAAACAAAAGATAGGGACTCCATTTATCCTAAAGTGCCCAGGGTCTCCAATAGTTTAAACCTATCCATAATTTATTAACAATTTATTATCAAATACGATTTTCAAAACCAAAATTATAACATAATAAGAACGTAGCAAAATTCTATTCAATTTATATTACTTTTTTTTTCTCTTCTATGGTATCGTATGAAATTTGAAACTAATGGATATTGATGTTTTTTTATAACATGACTACTTATTTGTTAATTGGTGAATTCGGTAAATTTATTCAAACTTCAATAAAAAAGGATTGGAAAACAAAACAAAAAAATGGATCAATATCTCCATGACAAATATCTTGTTTATAGAAAACAAAACGTGATTTCACGTATTTCAGTTTGTTTAAATAATATGTGGTGTGGTGTTTACGAAAGGAGTTGAATTTATTTATCAAGAAGATATTACGTACCTATTTAAATATACTTATTAGGTATACATATAACAACAAAATATGAATAACAGCCGCGATGAAGATGGCGTTCCTATGAAAAATATAGTTGATTACAATGGTGTAACAAATTATGACGATGAATCTTCTACTATCAAAACAAAGCTTCAGGAAACTGTTGACGTTTTGCAAAATATTTTATCTCCAACGATTCAAAAGGAAGAAGCAAATGATGTTGAATCCCAATTAGAAGGAAAACTTAAAAACACCAGAGATTTACTTGAAAAGATATTTGAAATGCCTGAATTGTATTCAGTTGATAGCAACTTAAGCGATAATAATTCAAAAATAGTATTTCAAGCAGAAGAAAAAGTCAACGAGACCAAAACGTTATTAGGAAATATTGAATCAATGGAAAAGAATATATCTGATAGTCCTGATAATCCTAATTCAGCAGACAAAAATGAAAAAAATAATATTTGTGATATTAAAACTGCTGCGTTTTCAATTTATTGTGAAGGTGGTAATATGCAAGAAATTAAACTCGATTCAGATAATAAGTTAACCGACTCTAGATACCAAGTTTTGATTGAAAATTCCGAAATAAATTCAATTCCAAATTCTGTAAACGGAATAGAAGATTTCATAGAAAATTCTGAGAAATATAACAATATGTTCAAAAATGACATAAAGGAAAAAATTTCTTCCATTGAAGAACTTATGAATAACGTTAATATGACTTTGAAGCAATCAAAAGAAAGCAGTGATAAATATAGGAAAATTATAAATGACACTGATAAAAAAGCAATTGATCATGTATCTGACGATTCAGGCCAATTAAATTTATCCAATTCTTGTATAAAAGAAAATAAATTACCAAGTCATAATTATGAATCAAACGAAACATTGATAGGGTCAAGAAAAGTGTTGGAAGAAATAGATGGTGTTCTTAAGCAATCCGATGCGATTTTACACCCTAAAATTATATCAGAGCCAGAAAAAATTAAATTATTAGATTGTAAAAGCACCAATCAGTCATTAGACATGACTATTAAGAATATTGATAATTTGCAAAAAGATGTCGACGATCTAATTAAAAGTAATGACGAGTTATTAGATAGAGCAAAATTAATTCTTCATCGTAGCGAGAGTGAAAAAAACATGAAAATGGTAGCGTGTGATAGTAAAATTATAAATAATACTATTCCTGAAGAAGTAAATAAAGCCAAAATATCTATAAAGGAAATAAGTCAAATTACACCCATTGTTGAACACGAAAGTGATGTGTCAAAGATGTTTAGAGGTCCAGTAATGACGAAGGAATTTTTAGTTAAAGTGTGCAAACAAAATAAGCTATATGTCACTCCTTATTTAAATGATATACTCTACTTGCATTTTAAGGTGATTTAATTTCATTTTTATTTATTCAACTCGTACTTCGTATATACATAAAATGGTAACATTATTTTATCTTGCATTCTCGGGAAACTAACAGGTACTATTTCAAATATCAATTTATCATGCACCCAATAACAAGTTGCCACATTCTGGAGACTTCCGATATTAATCGGAACGTAGTAAACTGGTGACAATTACAATTAAAAAAAATCAAACATGAGTGTGTTAGAAAAATAAATCGTGTTTTATAGGGTCAGCAGCAATGCACTGAAAAAAAATGTAGGTAATTAATAAAAATTATATAGCAAAAATACTATTAAAAGGAATGTTAAAAAATAGTGGACATAAGAAAATACTTCCAAGTAAACAAAATGATACGGAGAGAAAATAAGAACCAAATGATTTGAGATCGATAGTTTTGGTCTATTATATTTTTGAGTGGGCATGTTTGAAATATATGAATGGATGAACGAAAAATATTTAGAGAAAGTGAAAATGAATAAAACAAGAATACATTAATGAATAACGAAACTTATATGGCTAATTTACCTTTATACATAAAATGTTTTTTTTATACAATGTGTTGTTTTAAGGGTTTTGCAAAAATTGAAAATTTGGAGGAATATACTGGACTGAAGTGTTTGTTTTTGGAAAATAATGGCATTCGTAAATTGGAAGGATTATCTAAGCAATCGGAATTAAAATGTCTCTACCTGCATTATAACTTAATCAAGAAAATTGAAAATCTGGAAGGGTGCCCAAAGCTGGATACCTTGAATTTAGACTACAACCAAATAAGATTGATTGAAAATTTAGATGCTGTACCATTTCTACAAACATTAAGCCTTGGTCACAACATGATTTGTTCTGTTGGTAAGTTATCCTAATTATTTCGGTAGGTAGCAACCTACTTGATATTTTTATGTTTGAATGAATTCGTAAAAAGAAACTCCGATTGTTTTTTCTCTCCACTGCCATGAAATAGTGGAGATAAGCCAGACAAATTTTGTATTGTCAGGTCTACATTTTTCATGGTTTTCCAACTTTGAACTCAAAAAACACCAACTTAGAGGCTTCGCCACATAGATGGGTCGGTGGCAGAGCGGTTAGCGCGCTGGGCTAGTAATCCAGTGGTCGCAAGTTCGAATCCTGCCTCGACCGATTTCGTTCACCTAAGCACAAGCATTTATTTGCTTATTTTAGGGAACGTAGGAACGTAGAACGTAGGATGAAAGCAAGGGTCTGAAATTGAGTAATGTAATGGTGCGAGATTTGATGTATGCAGACGATAAAGTTCTTTTAGCAGAAAGTATGGAAGAGTTACAGTATCTTGTAAGTATGGTATATGAAGGATGTATAGAGAATGGACTTAGGATGAACGCCAGCAAATCAAAGACAATGGTCTTTGAAAAGAGTGAAAGCAGAACAGTGTGTAAAGTAAGAGTAGAGAACGAATGGCTTGAGCAAGTCGACGAATATGTATACTTGGGAAGCATATTTCAACGGAACGGACGACTCGACAAAGAGATCGAAAGAAGAGTTATGGCAGGAAACAGAGTGAATGGAGCACTAAGACCAATTATGAATGATCGCAACATATCAAAGGATGCCAAAGTTGCCATTCATAACGCCATCGTAGTGCCAACCCTGACGTATGCAAGTGAAACCTGGACATGGCAGAAGACGCATGAAAGCAGAATAAATGCAGTTGAAATGAGATCGTTAAGAAGGATTTGTAATAGAACGATGTATGACCGGGTAAGAAACGAGGATATAAGGAAAGAATGTAAGATTAAGAAAGATGTCATTACTAGAATGAAAGTAAACACATTGAGATGGTTTGGTCACATGGGGAGAATGAATGAGGAGCGCCTGACGAAGAAAATATACAGAGCGGAAAGGAATGGAATGAGAGATCGGGGACGCCCAAGAAAGGGATGGCACGACCATGTGAACGAAATTTTGAAAGACGGAAATGTTAGAAGTGTGAGCAATAGACGAACATGTATGAGACGATGCATGAATGTGGACGAGGCGAGGGATGCGTGCCAGGATAGAAAAATGTGGCGTTCGGTTCTCTCTGCCTACCCCGCAAGGGACATGGCGTGATGGTATGTATGTATGTATGTATGTAGGAAGATGTATGTATATGTACTTGTTTAACAAGGACATATTCATTTAAAAAAAAAAATTATATGTTATATGCATGGATAAGCTCATAATTCGGAGTGGAACATTAAGTTAGTGTGTCTGTGTGTATCCCTTAAAACTTTTGATCCGCTTGATGCACATATGCAAAAATTTCAGAAAATATAGAAATGTTTAGGCCCACAAAACTTTTTTACTCTCGAAAATCGAATATTTGTTTCAGTCAGGGGTTATGAACTTTTGATTTTTATTTTCCATACATCTCAGAAACCATAAAACCCATAACGATGAAAATTTGAATGAATATATACAAATATAATATCTCAAACTGAATTTAACGTGAAAAACATTTTTTTCTTGACAAATTTATGTGTTTCAGTGCCTATGTATTAATTTTTTTTAAAATATCGAAACATCCCAACTAAGATAATTTAATTTTCTATAAAAAAAATATGTAGGTACTTACATTATAGCAGTGCATCTTTTTTTAACAATTTTTGTAAAAAAATAATTTAGTGACATCGTTTTATACAATTTGTATGGCAAAATACATAATATCTACGGAGACTCAATAGTTTGCTACTTATAGATGCACAACATCAAGCTTTTAACTTCTCCGGGGAAGGAAAAAAGGACTGCACTCGGCGTTCATTGTGAACGCAGCCCAGGGATTGTATAACTTATTCTTTAGGTATAATGAATCTGCGATTATAATCCAACTGTCGATTCGTTCATGAGAATTCAATTCTCTTAATGAATCGGCATTATTAAGCCAAGATGCGTGTACGAAGGAAAATTTTGTATGGTGTAGTGGACTTTTTGCATGCTAATAACACCAACTAGAGGCCTCGCAGCATATATGTTCCCATACATGGATTTACTCAGTATTCGGGGTAGAACATTTTATGTGAGTTTTGTGTGTGTGTGTGTGTGTGTGTGTGTGTGTGTGTGTGAGGGTGTGTCTGTGTGTGTGTGTGTCTGTGTGTGTGTCTGTGTGTGTGTCTGTCTGTCCCTCCCTTATAACTTTTGATCCGCTCAATTAACAGAGCCCAAAATTTTAAAATATATAAAAAATTACAAGCCTACAAAACTTTTATACTCAGAATTGTGAATTTTTGTTTCAGTCAGGGGTATCAACTTTTGAAATTTTGATTTATTTTTCCATATATCTCAGAAACCGTAAAAGCTAGAACGCTGAAAATTGGTATAAACATAGACAAATACAAAATCTCAAATTATTTTTTTTAAAAAAAAATCCAGGGTTTCTCAAACATTTTTTATTAAGAAAAATATTTTTTTTATGATAAATTTATGAGTTTAACTGCCTATATTTCCAATTTTTTTTAAATATCGAAAAAAGCCGAAACACCTCAACTAGATAATTTAATTTTCTATAAAAAATATAAAAATTGTAGAAGTACATCTTAATTTTTTTTTTAACAATTTTTAGAAAAATTGAATTTAGTGAAGACATTGCTTCATACAATTTGTATGGCAGTCGCCTATATACAATATCTAAGAAGACTTAATAGTTTGATACTTCATCTCCAAACATACATACATACCATCATGCTGTTTTTCACATTCTGGGTAGGATCAAAGGACTGACCTCCATTCTATCCTATCTTGACATACATACCTAGGTACATGTGTTGTATAGAAAACCAAATATCTTAAAAATAATATTAAATAATTTGTATTTATGGGTTTATAGTTTGGCACTTATTCTTCAACTATACATACTATCGCTATCGACAGTTGGATCTCATGTGTTACATGCAACTAGTATAATAACTTAAATACTTGTTTAACATAGTTTCATAATAAAACTTTCATAATAAAAATAATTTAGATGATGTTCAACAACTGGCACAATGCAAAAATGTATCCGTCTTGGACGTCTCTTACAATCGAATGGAGGATCCGATGATATTGGATGTATTATCGTGTATGCCATCTCTAAAAGGTATCTTATCTATGACATTTATTTTACAAGCAATATTTCTCACATCAAATTTAGGTAGTATCACTGTATTTGCTCACTCAATTATTGGTTAAAGAAACACGCTGTAATTTTTAGACGAGAATTCATTGAAATAAAAAAAAATGTAGCAGTCTGCAATGTTTCAAAATAAAGTAATAAAGATGGTGGCAGAGTGGTTAGTGCGCTGCGTTAGTAATGCAGTGGTCGTGAGATCGAATCCCTGTCACGACCGATTTTGTTCACCCATAGCAAATTTATGCTTAGTTTAGTGAACGTATGAGGATGCATATGATCTATTTTTTAAAAGGACAAATTCATTATTTTTTTTTTAAATAAAGTAGATCTACTTACTTAGGTACAAAATTGTTCATGGAAATCGTTTATCACCTGCATAGTATAGGTACCTATATGAAAGGAAGTGTAAATTTTCTTGCACACGTATTCTAACGATCCACGGAAAGACTTGGATTATTCGACAACGGGTGGAATGCCATAAAATTAAATACAAGGAGATCTTACAAATGTGATAAATTATATTAGGAAATCTATAATTTCCCTAGATGTATCTATTTAAATTTTAAATGATATATTCATAAGGTAATGCATAACTTGATTACAAAACTTTGAAGTCAAAGGATCATCGCCATCAATGGTTCCACAGCCCGTTGCGAGCCTTGGTCTCCTCTAGCATTGCTTATCATCTCCCTCTATCCTGGCATGCACCCCTCCAGTCCCTCACACCAACAGCCTCCACAGCCCGCTGCAAGCCATCCAGCAATCGGAGCTTGGGTCTACCAACGTTTTGTCCACCTTGGGGCTTTGTGTGCAGGATCCTTTTTTGCACTCTTCCATCGCCCATTCTTTCCACCTGTCTTGCCCATCGCAGCCTCCCTATTTTATCACCTTTATGACGTTGGGCTCATTATACATATTGTACCTAAATCTGGTCGCTGTGTCGTATTATCCAAGCTCCGTTTACCTGCACAGGACCGAATATCTTTCTGAGTAAAGGAAGAAGCCAAAGGATACTTATGAGGTATATTACATATTATGTTAAAACTTCATATTTTCAGTGTTAGTGTTGACTGGAAATCCAATTATTCGGAATATACCAGCCTACAGGAAAACAGTGACACTAAAATTAAAGGAATTATTAAATTTGGACAACAGGCCAGTTTTTCCTCGAGATAGAGCTTGTGCTGAAGCCTGGCAAAAAGGTAAAATATGTTTTTTTTCTATTCTATATTCTATTATTTAATGTAAATTATTTCTGTAAGTAGATATATTACTTTGTTGTGTGTTTGTGTACATATGTGAATAATCACTGCAATGCCATTTGACACCAAGTATGAAATAATAAATGGTATTAGCGTCCCCAAATTCTAAATTGTATTTGTTGATTTTAAAATGCATTTCCATTCTGGTAGGTAATGATAGCGTGTTTTAGAACCCAATATATTGATTATTTAAAAAAATTTATAGGAGGATTGGAAGAAGAAACGGCCGAAAGAAATAGGTGGATCAAAAGAGAACAAGACAAAATAATGGAATCAGTCAATTTCTTGATAGATATGAGAAAGAAGAAACAGGCAGAGATGGCTGCGCTCATAGAACAAGTAAGATTATTAATACATATAAAATGAAAATAAAATATTCCGTAGAATTATTATATTATTGTGTTTCTGATCATTTTAATCCGATACTTTAATGCGCATAGGTATGTTGAGATGATTGTTTTTTTTTTTCTTTTTTTTTGCAAGATAAGTAGAAATAAACAAATGCATATTAAATTAATTAAGCAAAAATGCAACAAAATATGCATTTGGTCGAAAGAAATTCGCTAACGGCAATAAGCAATATTTTAATATATATTTCGTACAAATAGATTTCTATAAACAAATAAATGATACCCGATCCATTCAAGTATGATTACCTATACCTATGTTTTTCATTTTAATTTAAGTAACTTTTTGAATAACAGATTCGCGATGGTGTTCCTGCAGAATGATATATCATTTTATATAACTTATTTGAAATTTCGTATTTATAGGATGGAAACGGAGAGCGTAATATAGATTTGATATCTGCAGACATAAATGAAAATGATAATCCTATCGCAGAAGATATAAAATTTTCTTCAGAAAGCAATGGATTATTGAACAACATCACTAGAAATGACTTGATTAAATCCATTAACAAAATTGAGTCTGTTGAAGAGAGTAGTTCATCACATGTTTCAAGTAGTATAAGTTCTGGTGATTCAAGCGATGATGATGATGATAATGATAAAAAACGTGATGAATTTGCTGGAGGTAATTAATATAATCATTTTAAAACATATATCTCAAATAAGTAAAATATGTATTTATACTTACTTAATTTTTGGATAATAATCATAAATGTTAATCTCAATGGAGTTATTAGTTGATATTCATTTGTTAATGTGGTAATTCATTTGAATTCTGTGTCGGCACCCCTGGCTCGATTCCCAGAAGAGCACAGAAGAGGTTTAAGAAACATGATTTTTCTCATGGGGGCTTCTTTCTCTTCCCTGGGGGCGGAAACTTAGTTGAAAAAAATTGTCATCTGCAAATAAACTCGCCAACTGCACAGAGTGCAAGGAAGTGTATTATTATTAGTACTTAATATTATGAGAAGTCTCAAATAGTAACATGCTAGTGAGTTAGATCATTAAATACAAAAAGCTATTCGCTAAAACAGCAAATATTACCTACTTATACGATAATTTTATAAAGAATCTTTTCATCTGTATAGAAATTTTGGCGAGAGGCTAGATTTTATATTGTAGCTGCAAAAATTTGATTAACAGATATAAAATTCCCATGGAGCATAGATAATATAACTTGGTCTGAAAGAAAAAGAAGTGAACCACTCGTGCAAGAAGTAAATCAAGACGACCCATTCCACAAAAAAGACGAAAGTGATGATTCTGAGGATGGGAACGAATATTCTTTACTTGAGGTTCTAAATAATGTTTCTGGTAAGGTAATTGTTTTAGTTATTTTATTCTTGCATTTGAAATATGAAAGTCCAGAAATTAAAATAATCTACCTAAATATTTCAATCATCTCACATTACAGACAATGCATATTCAATCAGTCGAGAAAATAAATCTCACGAGGTTACAAATAAATCATGTCTTAAAGAAACAAATGAAAAATTACTTGATCATTGCCAAGTAGAGAGTTTCAAGATCCAAGACGACTACTTATGTGAAGATTTTTCAAACAATGAATCAAAAGATAACATTGTTAAACCAATTGAAATAAACGATAGAACTACCAAATTCCACTACATTTGTAGTAAAAACGATCAAGAAAACTACATGGAAAAAAATGATAATAATTCACGAGGAATCAACAGTTCAGTTAAAACATTCATGTCAGCTGATGTTATTATAGAAGAACCTTCAGCAAATAGAAATCTAGCTGAACATATTCATCCTTTTGTTGTCAAGCCAATTAGTCATTCAAATTTAACGACTATTCCAAAAGTCCAAGATGTTATTGATACGGAAAAAAAAGATGTTGAAGAAATAACCAAGAAACCACTATATTATGATAGTTCAATCGCAGAAAATATGTCTACTTCTATGCAGCCTTATTTATCTACGAATAACAAAGTTGACTCGTTTGAAAATGAAAATAGTAAAATGAACGATGATACTCCGAAGACAAATGTATTTGCCGATATCACTGATCCCGATGAATCTGACGAAGACCAATTTATTGGCGAACAAAGAAGTCATCTTCTACAACACAGGAGTCATCTTAAAACTAACACCACCGATGAAATAGTCGAGGTACCAATAGACATTGACAGATTGATGTTCATTAATTATTCGCACCAACAAAATTATCCGTCAAATTATGTGGACGTCATTCTGGATTCAAACGCTGAAGAAATTGGAATACAAAACGTAGACGATACGGTATTCGATGTTATAAATTCGGGAAGGACCAATGTTACCGACATATTAAGTCGAGTGGACAGAGAAAATGAACAATCTGACACCGAAATTCAAAACCATGGTGGGTAAATCTAAATCATTCAAATTATATACCTATATGAAATCATTTAACATTTATCGTAGGCGATGAGACAGTTAAGAAACGTCACAACAGTTAGTCACTGCATAAAGACCTTATCTTCACAAAAATAAATACAAGGTGTCTCAAAATAAAGTTTATATTCAGTGGATCGATTAAAAAAAAAGTAAGCCGTGTTTTGAAAAAATGTTTATTAATTATTAAAGTACACAATTTGGAAATTTATTTCTTAAAAATAATATCGTCCAAATGTAGACTCTCGCGTTCGCAGCACTCATTTAATCGAACAGTAAAATTACTTATGACGGCTCGGCAGGTGGACTCAGTGATGGCTACCATTTCGTGACGGATATTTTCTTTCAAATGCGCCAGGAAAGTCGGTTTATTGGTGTAAACTTTAGATTTAAGATAACCCCATAAGAAAAAGTTCATAGGGGTTAAATCAGGACTGCGAAGAGGCCAATTTATGACATGTCACCTCTCCTGGAGATCAATTTGCCTGGGAAAATTTCACGAACTCGTGGCAGAGATGTATTGGATGTGTGTGACGTTGCTCCGTCCTGCTGGAACCATGTTCCTTGGTTATAGCCAGGAAAGTTTTGCAGTTCAGGCACCAAGAAGTCGTCAAACATCTCCACATAACGCTCTGAATACAAATATTAACTTTCTTTTGAGACACCTAATAATAGCACGTTCAATGATCTTGAATACCTAGGTATGTAGATAAATCGTTTGACATGTTAGATATTTAGTAAATTCGTTACCCTTGCGTAGGTTTATATGCGTAGGTAGGTTTATATGCGTAGGTTGCGTAGGTTTATATATGTAGGTTTCATTTCATGAAAATACTGTAAATTTTCTATACAAAATTTGAATATTTTGTGGAGTGACTTGTAAGTGAGAAGTAAAGCGTTAGCCGCAACCCACTCGTTTAAAACGTTTTTGAATTATTGTTACAATTCGATAATTTCGATATCAATGGGAAATACATTTAACGAATGTTTTGAAATATAAGTACGTTTCACTATAATAGACTAAATTTTACAGAATATTAAACTCACGGAATAGGATAAATGATAAACACATGAAAAAAATTATCTTATATAATAGATAAAATCAAGAGAACAACAAAATAAATTCAATTTAATCTGAAAACTAAAGTAGGTAATACATAATATTGAAATAAGGGAAATTCAGATAGAATGAAATGATGAAGATAATACAAGTAATAAAAAGCCATTGTTAATGTAATAAATAGGAATCAAACTTGTTTTCAAAATATTTTGATTGCGTTTTAGATTTGGTACACAGAATTCAACCTGAGATTAGACAAATACCTTCGGTAAGTGATTTCATAGGAAATTTGGACAATCAAACAAATACTGTTATCGAGCAAGTCGCGGATGAACTTCATAAAGAACTAACGGTACCTATTTGTTTTTTTATACTTAATAGTTTAAATTTATTATTTGAATTCAATGAAATAATTACGTGACGATTTTTACATACTTTGAATCGATTATTTTTCCTGAGCAAATGAATGATAATTTTCATTTGTGATTATTTAAGGAAAAATAAATGATTAGATTTTGATTACAAAAAAATATGCAGGTACAGTATATATTAATTACTACATTCTTATGTTGTATGGATACCTAATTGTTGCATGAAATTGATAGTCGAAATCGTTATTATTATTTTTTATATTTGATACAATTTATTGATATTATATTTTCATTTTTAGCTTCCAGAAGTTTCCGATTTGCTAGAGAATAGAATGAGAGCAATGCAAGTGAGGAACAACAATATACGAGCAATAGAGAATGTTTTTGAACTGTTTTCTCGAGGCCTACCCTTTGATAATGTTGGAATATCGCAACCACATATCGATAATGACGTTTTAGACAATAATGAAGCCGTTTCCAATAATATTGCATTGGCGTCAAATACGTCACAGAATATGCAAAATGAAATACAAATGAAAGAGAAAATTGTTACTCTCGATAAAGCCGAAGCAGCAAATAATAATTTCGATATAATTCGTTCAAGAGATAATTTAGAAAGAAACAATTCTGGAGTAATCAGAGTTTCGACGCCAAATGCTCAGTTAGATAGTTTTGAAAAGAGTTTATGCGATGCGGATACAGATCTGGTAAATAAAATATTACAGTTAGAAGATTTTCAGAATACTAAAATTAAAAAAGCGATAAACAATTACGAGCAAGTTTATAATTCTAATAAAAATAATGTTGTAATATGCAACATTAATGACTGTAAAATACATAATGATGAAGACAACATGTATTTTGCCAAACCTGATATACCTAGGGAAATTATCAACGATATAGCACCAAAAGTTGATAATTTGATTGAAAACACAACTTCGAATTTTGAAGTGGACGTACCCGATAATATAAAAATCGAAAATATATCGGAAATTAATAATCCATTTTCAGAAGATATGGCAGAAAAAAATTTAAAATGTTTTGTTGAAAGTAATAAAACGGGCAATAATTCTTGTAAAATGACAAAAATAAGTGATATCTTGGAAAAAAACGTTATACCAAGTGGTAAAGAAAATATATTTGAAGAGGTAATCGAAGACCAAAGTTGTATTTTTTGTACTGAAATATCTAAAAGTAATGATGGTGAAATAACCAATATCGATCCTAATACTTCATTAATGATTAAAATTAGCGATATTCTAGTCGAAAGAAATGAAATTGCAGATTGTGTTTCAAAAGGGATACATAACCAAAGAATTATAAAAAAAGATTTAAGAGCACAAGAACAAGCAATCTCATCCAATGATATTATTGTTGATTGTGAAGAGCAAATATATGAATTGCCAATGATCAAATTAAGTGATATCTTAGAAAGAGATAGAATATTTGAGTGTATGCCTAGTAATTATGTTACCACAGAAGAAGAAGCCGAAACAGATAATAATTTAAAACAATCCACAAAAAATGTTATTAATGATGATAGTAATCGAAGTAGATTTGAAAATTCGATAAATTCAATGGTTAAAATAAGTGAAGTATTAGCAGAGAATACATCCAAAGATAATCAGAAACAACAAAATGAAGATTCGAGTGAAGTTTTGACTAACGATGAATCAAATAGTACTAATGCTCGCATTTCATCAATGATCAAAACCAAAACTACTTCTGAAACAGATACTGAAAAATTTACACTGGAAATGAAAATTGCTATGGACAACATTCTCGAAATGAAGTAAATGATGAAATAGCTAAGAAAGCAAATATTATTGGTATAAAAGGTACTATTATTTTTACTGTGAGAATGTTTTGCCATTTTTTTCATTTCATACGACGATGGAATAAAAAAATATTTTATATACGAAACTCAATCGGTTTCGGGTGAAGGAAATTTTATATTAGTTAGGATTTTCATCTATTATTTGGTCCGTGATTTTGATTCCGCCCATCACAATATTATCTTTTGCGTATGATTTTTTTTCTCGATTCTGCTATTTTGGTTAGTTACGAATTGAGTCTTCATATTATGTAGTCGATTTCGTAGAAATGTAAAGACTTCATAAGGTTCTTTAAAAAATAACGTGTTTCGTAAAAAAAATCATTTCTAGTTGATGTCGACTTAAGCAAATTTCTTTTTCTTTATTTCATTAAAAATATTGTGAGTTCAATTTCTTGCACACTTTTACGATCTCTGTTGAATATTTAATATACCTAATAAACATTATTTGATGATCTAGGTTTTTTATGGATTTCAGTAGCAATGCAATTCAGTATTTTTTATGTTTTTAGTTTAAGTATTAGGCGCTAAACCCGGTAATATAAAATGTGTTTTACGAAAAGTGTAATGCTTCTGATGAAAAAGCCCGTTATTATAAACTTTGTACCGTACTAGAAATAGTCAGTGTTTTTTTCGCTGTCTTCTTCTTTAGAATAAAAAGATTACGCATTCGTAACGTTTGTGACCTATACCTACTTTTATTGAGTTTTGATGTGGTGTGTTCTTTTATATTATGTAGGTAAAGATACATCTTATTTTTCAGTGTCGAAGAAAATTATGTGATTTTATTTATTTTAGTTATTTTGTATTGCTTGTTGGGTAACTAATAGGTAGTATGTCAAAAATGTATTTAACACACACCATTTAACAAGTTGCCACATTCTGGAGACTAACGATATTTATCGTCTCACAGATCCAGACTGAAAACACAATTAAAATCTGAATGTCGACCGGGAAGCGAACCCGGGACTTTAGGCTCTATCTAACCAACGGAGCCTCGAAGGCCGACAATAATAGTTTAAATACATAACAAAGTTGATGATAGCGGGTCACTGCTATAGGTAAATGCATGCTCTTCCAAATTTGGGAACATTATTAGATAATATACACAGGTAGATTGATTTAATGTTCAAATAAATGGTTTCATTTTTAGAAAAACTTGTTTTCTTTACAGTGAAAAATCCTGTTTTTTGATTTGCTTATCACATCTTTCGCAGAACATGGAAAATGTTCAAAACACTGCATTGCATGCACTGCACCGTTAACTTCCAAAGATACATAGATTATTAAGGTCCTATGAAGAGGTTGTATGTATATATTTAAATTTATTTTTGTTCGGTGGTTTTCAGAGACAACTCTAATGTATGAGAATATGTTCGTCTTTACAGATTACAACCGTCTGCGTCCGAGTTAATATATTTGAATCGAGCGATTTTGGAATAACGTAAAAACATACCGGACCAATATTTTTTTTAAATTAATTTATTATATTAATACTAAAAATAAAATAAAAGTACAATACAATTACATTCTAGAAATTGAATGTGTGTGGTGCGTGTTACTGATAAGTGTGTTATTGCGATGGTAAAATGAACACCTCACTAGGAAATCCTTTGCTGAGGTGTTTAATTGATCAGTAGCGTAGCATAAATATAACATAATGTAATATATATTAAATTAAAATATACAGTAAATTTGTTATTGAAATAAATGTGGGAGTTAATTATATTTATAAAATACCTATAATTAATTTAAATATACCTATCATTTAAAAACACATTCATGTTTCTAATCTTCATAGATTTCGAGTTACAGATAGAAAATCAGAGAAAACAGGTATACAGGAAAAAAGTACCCATGCAAAATAAAAAAAGTGTATCGGATCGATGCACAGATAAATTCGAAAGAATAAAATATTTGAAGATGAAACTTTTAAGAGTAGGTACGGCGAAAGAGCACACAAAAACCACCTTGTAGCCTAACCCTTCGCCTTAAATAAAATAATTAGGTATATATTATGTTGAAATGAGATCGTAAAGAAGAATATGTACTTAGCAAGACGATGTATGACAGGGTAAGAAATGGGGACATTAGGAAAGAATGTAAAATGAAGAAAGATGTCATCAATGACATTAATGGAAATAAATAAAACACATTGAAATGGTTTCGACATAAAGGGAGAATGAATGAGGAACGCCTGACGAAGATAATGTACAAAGCGAAGAGGAATTGAATGAGGGGTCGGGGCCGTCCAATAAAAGGATGACTCGACCACGTGAACGACATATTTAAAGAAGAAAATGTAAGAAGCTTGAAATACAGACGAACATGTATGAAACGATGTATAGTTGTCGCGAAATAACTTGAACATATAGCCGAGAAGGGGGGTGATTTGCACGTAAACCAACGAAGCAAAAATACACAAATTTGCGCTCTGCGCAACCGGAGGCTCGTTCAAGATGTTTGGCGAAAATGATATGAATATTGACGAGGCGATGGACACATGCCAGGATATGAAAATATGGTGTTTGGATCTCTCTCCTTACCCTATTTGGTATTTATGACTTGATGATAATATATTATGTACCTACCTATTATATTTTATCTAGTAAACATAGGTACAGTATTAATAACAAGTAATATGTGAATAATCTAAAGAAATAAAGCAATCAATATGTTAGTGTGTGTGTGTGTGTGTGTGTGAGGGTGTGTGTGTGTGTGTGTGTGTGTGTGTGTGTGTGTGTGTTTGTCTTACGCCTTTTGAAAAACCAAGAGCATCTAAAAATCTAATTTATGTTCGAACATGTACCAGTATACCTGATGCAGTGTCACGCTAAAAATAATGCGATTAAAATGCTGAATTTTAAAGATATTTCAATAATTATTTTTTTCATACAAAATTTTCCAAGTCATATCTGTCAAAAAAGTGTACATTTTGCACGCAAATATCTGTTTAAAAGTTAGAAGTACGTATTTACACGAAAAAAATATATTTTCAAGTATAACTTAGCTTTTAAGTGAAAAACATGGTGAATATTTTGTCTAATTATAATGTTTAACTTATTTTTAAAGTAAGCGTTTTGTACAAATGTACATATAACCCCGCCATTTTAATATCTTTTCATACGATATTTAATTTTCCTACCGAATGAATATGTTCTTTAAAATTATATACCTTTGAAATAAATGTGATTATGAAATAATGAAACACAAGACATTACAGCAAGTTTTAAGACATATATTGTAAAAGTCTGTTAATTATTAGTAAAGATATAGGCGTAATAAAATTGCATAATTTGTTAAAAATATTTGATTTTTCTGACAATTTTCATTTTTATGGCATCGAACAAACCAATGTAGGTACCTACATATTCAAAAAATGTCTCCATAACATTTGATATTTTTCACATGTTGGAACATGGTTACTATGGTAACGGACACATTCTGATATTCAAATAAAATTTGTTATAAATCGAATTCGAATTAATTTAGAACATCATTGTAGGTAGGTACCTACATACCTAATACTACTTAAAAACCAAGAATATACTGATTTTGTATAGGAAAATTATTAAACTATTTTAGGTTAACTACAATACACATTCAATATACCTACAAACTATTTCCTATAGTGAAATTCTTCTTTTTTCTATGTAGACCTTTGGGTGATTTTTTCTACAAACTATTTCTTGGGGTTTAAATCTTCTTCCTCTTCTTTTGTGAAGTCATTTGGGACAGTTCATAAATAAACTATTTCCTATAATCTAATTTTTCTTTTTCTTAATTTATGTAGACCTTGGGTGAGTTTTTATACAAACTATTTCCTATAGTCTAATTCTTCTTCTTCTTCCTTTATGTAGACCTTTTGGTTAGTTTTTAAACTATTTTTAAACAAACTATCCTTTAGTCTAATTCTTCGCTTTCTTATTTTATGTAGATGTTGAGTGAATTTTATATAAAATATTTCCTATAGTTCAATTCATCTTCTTCTTCTTTTATGAAGACATTTTGGTCAGTTTTTTATATAATACATTTCCCAATGTGTAATTCTTCTATTTCATCTTCTATGTAGACCATTGGGTCAGTTTTTATTACAAACTATTTGTTATAGTTTTATACTTCTACTTCTTTTTTTATTTAGTCTTTTGGATTAGTTTTATGTCTAATAGTCTATTGTAACGAAATATTATAAACAACATGCATACTTGATGAAAATACATAAAAACGAATGGGATGTGACCAACACTAGAATCTTCTCATTACTTTTGTTCAATCAAATTTACACCATTTATTATATCATCATATATTGCTTAATTTTCAATAACTACACATTTCATTTTGATGACAATATATAAAAAATCGGGGTTGTGGCCATTGCTGGATCTTCACAACGTTTATATTCATATTAAAAACTATTTAACATAGCTTAAGTCTTCTTCTTCTGTAATGTAGACTTATGTGTCAGTTTTAAGTCTATCAGTTTTATTGTGCAAAACTATAATAAACTATATGCACAATTGACGAAAAATATAAAAACGAATGGGATAGGACCAACACTAGAATATTTTCAGTACTTTTGTTTAATCAATTTTTAAACCATTTCCCATCATCCAAAATTACTAAATATTTAAAACACATTATTTGCGTTCTATGACAATATATAAAAATAGGGGTTGTGGCCAAATCTAAACTCTTTACGACGTTGTCTTTTTATAATAAGTCATATTTAAAATCATTTCCCATAGTCCATGCGTGCAGAAATTGTATGTGCTTATATAAAAAAGCAAATGGATTGTGGCCATCACTTTAAGATTTTACACCGCTTAAACTCAATTAAATTTCAAACTACTTTTCATACTACGGTTAAAAAAAAATATGTGTGACAATATTATGTAGGTATATAAACGATTGCTTATTCCTTCACTAATTTACATTCTTGGCCAACGGCGGGACATAAAAGCTAGTATAGAATATATTACTCCATTAGAGGACCAATTAAGTTTACAGAAATAAACAATTGTGTGTAAATTGTAATAACAGATTTATAGGGAATGGAATTTGAGGGAAAGTGAAGGAGGATGTATCTATATAAAATTATAATAATTGATTCCATTGGTGTACCTATATTATGTGCTCGATAAATAGAGTAAAGAATACGCATTAACTGGTATAACAAAATAATGATTGATAATATTCTGTAAGCTGGCCTGTTTTTTTTATTAGGCGGATGCCCCTTTTACGACTGTCGTGGATTTAAAAATGTTTTGAAGTTGATGGCCAGTCACGTTGTCAGTTGTTGTGGAGTGTCTTGAACATTGTTCGGCAGTCCGAACAAGATGAAGATGTAAGAAGGATGTTTGAAGATGCAGCAGAGATTAGAAGTTGGAATGGCGGGAGTCGTGATAGTATGACATCGCACAGAGAAGCCGAGACGCTGATCAACCAGCAGAAGCGGTTTTGACGGCTGTTACCTAGGTAGGTACCTATATACAACTATGTATGTATACATATACCTATAGCTACTTACCCAATAAAAACACAACCACATCGTTTTACTATAGAGAATAACTACTAATGTGAATTGTGTTCGAATTTATTTGTTGAAAAATACACTTTGTTTATTAAGATTTAGAGAACAGTTATCTATGAAGTGTTGAAATGTAGTACGGAAAACTGCAATATGTTGCCAACCAAGACGTCAAACGCGCGATTCGCCATGACTCACTCATTGCACGGAGTACTCTATCTAGTATATTATATGAAAATCAATGCATTTACATAGAAAATACTTTAAAAATAAGGAAAAAATATAATCAAACGAAATAATCAACATGTTTTCACTCAAACTCAAAAATAGTTGAAAATATATTTTATTCGTGTAAATACGTACTTTTGACCATAGTAACCATATATTTGCTCACGAAAACGTACCCTTTTTGTCATTTGAACGAAATTTATAGTATGAAAAACTTAGTAGGTATACAAATTTCCCGATAAATGATATAAAGAATTCATTGGTTTCTTCCTCGATGTATTTGTTCATATAGAAAACGACAAATTTCCGTAGAAAATATTCACTTTTTGTAAAAATACATGTTATTAAATGTTTATTTATATGGGTAGCTGTGAGGCACCGGCTTAGAATAGTGCTTCCATTCTTTTAAATCATTGTTTTCGAGTGTCCTGTAAGAGCCGGGTAATCGAAAATACAACAGGCAACAATAACATCTTACATAGTTCAGCAATGAGGTTCACCACCCATTCTGAATGTAGTGCCTTTTTTGGTGAAACGAGACTGGTGTGTGGGTATACATAGATGTGTTGTTCTCCCTTTTATAAGGCAATGCACACCCGCACACCTTTCGCTGGTTACCCCACATTGTGGGATATGCCGTGATGGTATGAATGAATACTTATATGGGTGGTGGCGGAGCGGATTGAATGAATGAATGAATGAATAATATATTTCCAACAGTAGGTATAAATATTACAAAGGAACAAAATACAATTTAATTTATGCCTAATTACAATTTTACAATATATTTTTTTACACACATTTGGAAATTTTACTGCCACGCTAGACATAGTCTGTTCTGAGGCAGTACTAGTTTAGAATAGCTATGGCTACTCTGCGATCATATGATTTGTTTTATTTTTTTCTTTACATATTCCATTCACTTAGAACATCGACAAACAGGATGAAAAACTCTAAAACCTCTATCTCAAAAAATCTAAGAGTATCGAGACAGATCCTTCTCCTCCAATCTGCTTCAGCCAACGAGTTACGAGACCTTTAAATTTGAAAAATAGCGCTCTGGGTTAGTAATCCAGTGGTTGTGAGTTTGAATCCTGCCACGACCGATTTCGTTCACCTATAGTACAAGCATTTACGCATAGTTTAGGGAGTGTATGAGGATGTATATGCACTCGTTACTACATACATATTCATTATTTAAAAAAAAAACGAAAAAAATATAATTAAACAAAAAAGGTAATTATCTACCATGTTTTTCGCTAAACGCTAAGTTATAGGTACTTGAAAATATATTTTATTCGTGTAAATCAGTACTTCTGACATTTGCGTACAAAAAGCACTCCTTTTTGACAGTTATATCGTTTGTTGACTTGTTCTCGGACTTCAATATACTATACAGATCATTATGACTGCAGATTTCGTCACCCAGGTGTCTGAATCTTGTTACATTTTCCTCAGACTCATTGTCAATAATCAGCTCACACTTTGTAAGTTATCTGGCTATTGTGAGAGGATGATTACGAAAATTGACATTTGAAAATTATCAAATAAATTTAAGAAAGTATTTTTATACAGATTCGATTTTTTACGACCTGACGTTTTCGCCAGGGTGTCTAGGCATTATTGATCTAAAATATACATTGATATGACTGCCAGATGGTAAATATTTTAAGCAATATTCTTCTTCATTTGGTGTCATGTCAGGTGCCCCCAACATTGACTATCACCCGAGAGAAAGCGTCCTTGTCCTGGGCAGCCCGAAACAGCTCTCCAACACTTCTTATGTCCATCCAGTCGCGTATATTGTGTCATGTCAGGTCCCCCCAACGTTGACTATCACCCGAGAGAAAGCGTCCTTGTCCTGGGCAGCCCGAAACAGCTCCCCAACACTTCTTATGCCCGTCCAGTCGCGTATATTGCGGAGCCAGGAAATTCGTCTCCTTCCAACACCTCCTCCACCTCAAGTAACCATTCGCTGGTTACGCCACATTGTGAGATATGACGTAATGGTATGCATGTACATATGTAGGTATGATAGAAATTTCTTTTAAGAGGCAAATAACATTTGTATCTATACTTTATAGGAGATTTTTTTTATTGACAAACTTTTAATATCTCAATAGAGACGAAGTTGGAATATTATAGGATATTCAAGGCACCTACAGGGCTTATGACCTGTTATGGGCTGGTTTACGTAATCACTTTATGCGCTTGCGCAGCGTTCAACAATTATTGAGCCTTCTTATTTAGTTCCCAATCAATGCAATTTTTAAAGTTCTATATAATATGTAAATCACGAAAAATTTTCGTTTGAAAATAAGCTTAAGCACCATCGCCATCTATGAAGTGACGAAGAAACTTTTTTGTAATGCCATCTTGAGAAATTGGTTAGATATATGTATGTATGCCACACTAATTACAGATATTTTGCACCTTTGTTTAGAATTTAGCGAGATTACAATACACATTTCAAACACACGGACATTTTTCACGACACATTACAGCATTATCAAAGACAGATAAAGATGTTCTTAAACCCTAACACACAATCCAACAATCACCTCCTCAATCACTAATGATCCCGGTCCTCCTTGTCATCCTAAAACATATTATGTACCTACTTGTTTTTTCTTATATTATTGTACTTTTATGTTATTATTATTTTTTATGTATCTTTTCTCTTTTTTTTAAAATTAAATTTACTTGTATAATTTTTTTTCATAACTATGTAGGTATGTCACCAAACATTGTACATTCACAAATGTAAATAGAAGAAAGCATTTTTTTGGCTATGTTAAAATTTAAAAACTGAAATGTAAATGATATAATTAACAGCTGTAGCTTTCTGAGAGTAAATAAATAAATAGATGTCATAACACCTCTACCTCTTGTAAGTATTTTTGATTAGGTACCTACTTGCTCTTATGGGATACTCGAAAACAATGGAAATAAAAATAAGTGGAATCACTATTTTAAGCCGGTGCCTCACAGCTAAATAATAATATTTTTTTCATAATAATTACCTGTAGGAATTTAGTTTGTATGTACCTACATAAAGATATTGGTAGACAGTTGTTGTTACCAACAATATTTTGACAGTCACGGTGATTACTAATAAAATGATATTAGTAAGTATCTAGTGTCAGTTGAGCTGGGTTTAACGGTTTCACCTGCTTAAAATGATTAATTAGACTGATTGTGGGACAAAACGAAATATGCACCTATTATATTTCATTAATTTGTTCCACGCAATGTTTTATTTGGAACATTTCATTTTCATAACATCTCGGGCCTAGCTGTACAAATAGTTTAAAGAAATCTCAGAACCAAGATTTATTTAAGGGGGCATATAAACCTAAACACCCCAATTTTAAATCAAATTTCCCAAATATGTTAAACAGTGTGTTTAAAAAAAACATGCCATAAGTATTTTCAACATTTCTCTATGGAATGTTCGTCAAACAAATTCAAAATTCAGCATAAATTACCCTAAAACTAGTTGCATGTAACACATGAGATCCAATTGTCGATAGCGATAGTATGTATAGTTGAAGAATAAGTACCAAACTATAAACCAAAAAAAAACAAATTATTTGATATTTAAAGATATTTGGTTTTCTATACAACACATGTACCTAGGTATGTATGTCAAGATAGGATAGTATGGAGGTCAGTCCTTTGATCCTACCAGAATATGAAAACAGCATGATGGTATGTATGTATGTTTGGAGATTAAGTACCTATCAAACTATTAAGTCTTATTACATATTGTGTATAGGCGACTGCCATACAAATTGTATGAAGCAATGTCGTCAATAAATTCAATTTTTATAAAAATTGTTAAAAAAAATTTGAGATGTGCTAATACAATGTTTTTTTATAGAAAATTAAATTATCTAGTTGGGGTGTTTTTAAAAAATTGGAAATATAGGCAGTTAAACTCATAAATTTATCATAAAAAAATATTTTTCTTAATAAAAAATGTTTGAGAAACCCTGGAACTTAAAAAAAACTAATTTTAGATTTTGTAATAGTCTATGTTTATACCAAATTTCAGCGTTCTAGCTTTTATGGTTTCTGAGATACATGGAAAAATAAACCAAAATTTCAAAAATTGATAACCCCTGACTGAAACAAATATACACAATTCTGAGTATAATAGTTTTGTAGGCCTATAACTGTTTATATATATTCTGAAATTTTGGACTCTGTAAATTGACAACAAGTCTGTGCAAGGATGCTAACGGATATATAATTTCATCCAACGAAGAAATAAAGAACATATGGAAAGAACACTTTGGCTAGTTGCTAAATCCAAACAGAGATGTTAGAGAGAATGCCACCCATATCCCCCAGGAGTCAGGTAATGAAGATCAGATATCGGTCGCACCACCAACGATTGTCGAAATAACGGCAGCTTTAAAAATACTTAAAAATAATAAGGCACCAGGGATTGATAATATACCAGCAGAGCTGTTTAAATATGGAAATGCACACTTAATAACCTTATTGTGCAACCTGATATCAAAAGTGTGGACCCTAGAAAAGATCCCAGAAGAATGGCAAACAAGCATTATATTATGCCCTATTTACAAGAAAGGTGACAGGTTCAAGTGCGAAAACTTTAGGGGGATATCACTATTGTGTACTGCCTACAAACTACTCACCATAATATTAAAATGAAGACTTGAGCCATATGCTGAGAACATTCTGGGGGAATATCAGGCAGGCTTTAGAGCGGGTAGATCCACAACGGTCCAACTATTCACTGTCCGTCAAATTTTGGCAAAATGTTGGGAGTTCGATATAGATATCTACCAGTTGTATATTGACTTCAAGCAAGCATACGACTCAATAGATAGAGAAAAATTGTATGGTATCCTCTTACAATTCCAAATTCCACCTAAATTAGTAAGACTCGTGAAAATGACAATAACCAACTCACAATGTACAGTTAATGTGCAGGGTGATTTAACAGAGACTTTTGCAATCACACAGGGAGATAGTCTTTTCACTCTTTTCAACCTCGCCCTGGAATACGTTATCCGCAGAACACCAGTTGACAATGGCTCTAATATATGTTTCAAAAGCAGTCAGATAGTGGGATATGCGGATGACCTAAGTATACTTGGAAGAACCCAAACAGCCATTAAGGAAGTTCTCGACCCCCTGGTATCTGCAGCACATGAGGTGGGCTTAAAGATTAATAACGAAAAGACAAAGTTTATGATACAAAGCCGAAACGCACCTAATAGAACAAGAGGAAACGTGCAGCTAGCAGAGAATCACACATTCGAATCAGTCAACCAATTCACATACTTGGGATCTCATCTCACGGAATGCAATGAGGAAGCGGAGGAAATAAAGAAAAGAATCTCAGCAGGTAACAGGACATATTTCTCCTTGGTGCCAGTGTTTAAGTCTCGAAACATCCATAGGAAAACCAAAATTATCCTATACAAGACAATTATAAGGCCTGTGGTTACATATGGGTGCGAGACGTTGACACTTACAATAAAATCTGCTGAAGCTTTGAATATATTTGAGAGGAAAGTTCTCCGCCGCATATGTGGACCAGTGAAGGATGGGGAAGAGTGGCGTATAAGGCAAAACTATGAACTGTCCAGAATATATGAAACACCCAGTATCTCAACATATATAAGACTATCGAGATTGAGATGGGCTGGACATGTTCAGAGAATGCCAAATATGCGAATTCCCAAGAGAATTATGACTGATCATCCAGGAGGAAAAAGGAAGATAGGAAGACCCAGGTTGCGATGGCAGGATGAGGTGAGGAGGGATGCAGTACAGCTCCTAAGCATTACAAACTGGAGGACGGCAGCTGAGGACAGACGGGGTTGGAGGCAGAAGTTGAAGGAGGCCAAGGCTCGACTTGGGCTGTAGCGCCATCGAAGAAGAAGAAGTAAATTGAGCGGATCAAAAGTTATAAGGGGGGGACGGACAGACACACAGACACACACACACACACACAGACACACAAAACTCACATAAAATGTTCTACTCCGAATTATGAGTAAATCCATGTATGGGAACATAATATATGCTGCGAGGCCTCTAGTTGGTGTTATTAGCATGCGAAAAGTCCACTACGCCATATAAAATGTTCCTTCGTATACGCATCTTGGCGTAATAATGTCGATTCATTCAGAGAATTGAATTCTCATGAACGAATCGACAGTTGGATAATTACTTAAATATCCTTTTATACAACATTTTTTTAATTACTCCATTACTATGTGTCGTAGAGAAATAAATCCTTAATATGCTTAAAGATTGCGTAAAATTGAAGTGAATAACCTATAACTATATTTCATTTCAAGTAAGGTTTATTTTTAAAAT
This sequence comes from Molanna angustata, assembly GCA_963576475.1. Lineage (NCBI taxonomy): Eukaryota > Metazoa > Arthropoda > Insecta > Trichoptera > Molannidae > Molanna > Molanna angustata. The sequence continues at coordinate 25,435,189 of OY754965.1, forward strand.
GCAAAAAAATCAACAAATTTGGGGTTTCCCATATTTTGAATCATATATAAACCATTTTTAACGCACGCGACAGTTACCCTTACTAACGCGTAACTTCATAATGCATTAGGCGGTTTTAATATATCATGTTTTCAGTCATTTGGTTTTGCGTTATATGTCCCGAAGAAGAGGGCGCCTGCTGCCGTTTATCGTGTATCGTTTTGTAAAAAATAATATAGATAGTTTGGGTATTCGTAATGTACATAACTTTTTGGTAATGTTCTGTATAAATTCTTGTAGAAAAATAATGGCATACCCTGATTTTCATCATTTATCTTTTATTTTTGATAAAAGAAATAGAGCAATATATATTTTTTTGAAATTAATGATGACAAAAATATCCTAAAAAATATGTCGTAACATTTGCATAAATGCTTCAGGTTTAGTAAAATACATTTATTATCCATTCAGCGCCATTGCGAAATATTTTTTTTTATTTCGATACTAAACCATTAGTGCAAATATCACGACATATTTTTAAAATATTCAACGGTTTCAAAAATTATATTTTATTTAATGGATTTTTGTATGAAACTTATATGTAACAAGAGAATTTTTTTATGTTTGGCAATGTTCAGTTCTTTGATTTCATATTAATAGCTTGAACTTAGAACTGATTAGCTTTTCATAGATATCATAAAATTTCTTCATATGATATTACGTGTCAAAATTGTCAAAATGCTGTAACGCTCTTTAAAACAAAATTTATCTGCTTTTATTAAAATATTTCATACAACATAAGCATTCTTCACCATACTGCATTAATAGTTTGTCTATCTTAACATAAAAATATACTATCGTTAGAAAATTTATAATCCTGGTAGTAATATTTAGAATGAATAAAAATGTAAGTATATAATTAGATAAATTTCTTATGTATGGAAAAGTTCAGTAATATGATTTCATGTTATAATGTAAAGAGCTTGAACAGAGAACTGATTAGCTTTCCATGAATAACATAAAATTACTTCATATGATATCACGTGTCAAAATTTTCAAAAAGCTCTCGCGTTCTTTAAAACAAAATTTATCTGCTTTTATTAAAATATTTCATACAACATAAGCATTCTTCACCATACTGCATTAATAGTTTGTCTATCTTAACATAAAAATATGCTATCGGAAAAAATATTATATACCAGAAAAAACAGTTTTTATTATTACTCTCCACACTATGGAATAGGGGAGAGTCATGATTTCGCAAAATTTAAGCGTATTTTTTTATCCTTAATTATTTTTTTTATGTCTATCTTTATTTTAGTCATTCAACTAATAACCTGTGATAATTAAAAAAAAAATATTTGTAATTTGTGATCCCAAAGAAATATTTTGATGAATTCATTAAGTTTATTTTTAATGATAGTTTATTTTGCTTATTATTACGATACTGATAAGATTATTCTATTTGTGTCTTATTGTTTTGGTAGGTGTTTTTTTGAAACTTTTGTGTCTTTTAGTCGATTGATTTTTATTTAATTCCTTAAACGTAATATTCATAGTAAAATATTTGTGTTAAATTTATTTATTTATTTTTTTATTGAAAAATAATAAAAAAAAACATATGATACTACAAAAAAGAAAACAATGATTATGAGTCACGCCAAGTCTAATTTCTAGACTTGTCGGCGTGTTCTCAAGACAATATGTATGTATACTTTAAAAATAACAAACAACATTACAGTAAAAAGAGACGTACAAATATGACAAAGATGATCTCCCAAACAAACACACACTCCTTCCTATGTTACAAAAGTTATCTTTTTAAAATCATAAAAATAAATGAAATGAGAAAAAAAAAATAAATCGTTTGTGATCTTAATTATATATAAATCCACACCTCAATAGCCATTCCTTGACAAGCTTTTTTACATTATTTTTGCTTTGGCATTTCTTAATAGATGCCGGCATCATATTAAGCAATTTAGGTACATTATATTCTAACGTTCTCTTACCGTATTTATTATTATATTTTGGAACTACATATCCGTAGTTAAATTTAAATCTAGTGTAATGCGTGTTCCTCCAATTGAATTTATAACGAAGTGAAAAAACCCAAGAAGTAAAAAAACTTATTTTCTACACAATTGTTCCATTCGCATTAGGTATGTCTGTTGTTTTTTAGACTACGATGGGAAGCGAAATGTGCTTCAATAGTTAACGAATTCAATTTATCGTATGGATCAAATTATTACAATAACAATGCTTCTTTTTCTCGGCTTTTAAATACCAAACTGCGTGTCATGGACTTTCACGTGGTGCTAAGTAGGCACTTTTTATATCTAATGTCTGAATATTGAAAGCATGTTGTGATGAAACAGATTGATTGTATTTCCAGTTTGTCTATGGAGACACACCTGTTATGCCTACAAAAAAACATATAATGACTTTGTTCGACTTAATGACATTTCAAGGGAGATGTCTTAATGATCTTTGTCAATATATTATGATAGATTCTTATAATATGTTTTTCATTATGTACGTATCAGTAACAAGAGGAGATTTTGAGTAATACATATAATACTTACATTTTACCTTCATCGTTAATTGCTTTCTTTATCATTTTTTTTTAAATAAGTCAGTAACCAATATTATATATGACAAATAACCTTGTTCTGATACATAACGGTTATTTTGATAAATTTGATAAGAACTTTGGCAATAATTTATTTTTATGTGAGAAAAAAAGGATTGAAAGATGACGAAATAATAAAATGATTAAAGGCTGTAAACTGTAGACTGAAATGATAGAGCTGATAGAACTTAAATGATAATAGGGTATGAAATATTCGTAGTGATTGTGAGAGAGTGTAAAGACGAGTCATGAACGTGGATAATACTAAATGTGTTTTTCAAGATTGTAATTCATATAAAGGTATTTACGACTATCACAAATCGAAAACGGCGTGACGGTGTGTATGTATTTTGAGCTTCTAAAGCTAAAGTATTCGCTTAAAATATTAATTTATTTGTTCGTGTGTGGTAAAAATTCGCCTCAATTTTATTCCAAATTGCACATTAATTTACAATATTTTGCGCCTGTATATAGTTCGTAGCAAACTGTGCAGCACTGCTGTGATACGATATTATATGCGCCTTCGTGTCTTATTTCAACCTATGAAAGTTTATTAAAACACTGATATAGTCACTTAGAATATTATACTTTTTAAACAGACGCAAATATAATCGATCATGTTTCAGATTAAATTGAATAAGAAATGGTTAAAAATGTAATTACATAAATGAGATATCAAACCAGAATAAGAAAAAAAGTGTTAAAAGTAATTTTGAGTAATTTCATGACAGAAGGGAATGGCGTCATAATGGACATCAAGTACCAAAACATGCTGATTTTTGTTAATGTACTGGACGTACCCACACAGAGGGAAAAGTAGTTTCCCATGTCATCCATCTATTTAATTAAGAAAAAATATTAAAACTATTCATAATTACTGCAAAATCCACCAAAAGTTGGTACAGATATTTTATCAATGGTGTGAAATTTACAAAAAATATATCTGCTGTTTTATATTGATTATTATACAGACAACTTTGTATGATGTTGACAAGATAGTTGAAAAGAAATCAATAAAGGGCTAACAACATTCCTGTTAATTTTACTTACATGATAAGATATTGCAATTTTCTTGCTTCAAAAGATATTCAATCTCTCAACTGAATTTATACATATCAAGAAGATTGTTGGAAAACTAGAGGGACATTGGTACCCGAGAGGCAGTAAGAAGATAAGAGTGAAGTTAAAACATAAATCTAGGCTAAAAGCTAAACTAAGTGATTCAGCATATACATAGATGCCATTATTCAAGATAGAAAACATTAGAGCGACTCCATACGTAACGTTACAATTAATTAATAATTTCTCAATTCGAGTGGAATCTAAAATAATAATTCCAGGAAATAACAACAGGGAAATATAATCAGGGAAAATCAAAGAGGAATTGACGAGAGGGGTAGGAACAGTAGTTAAGGCCCTACTATACCCCGGATATACGGATATACGCAAAAATGCACACTAAATTAGCTTCTAATGTATGAAACACGAGAAAATATTGTATATCACCTGATATGTGATATACAACATTTTATCGTGCGAAAATGGTAAAATTTAGAGGTTTTTTTTAAATAGCAAGAAGAGTCATTGAAATTTTATAATAATAAAAAATTCAGCCGGTAGATTTTCATATTCTCTATCGAATAAAGTAAAAATATACTTCATAGGCCTTGTAGTTTTTTAGTTACTTACAGTAAAAAAATAAAAAAGGGTTTTACTAAAACTAATTTTACAAGAAAAGTATTAAACAAATTCAAAATTCAAAAAAATCATGCAATAGATTAAAGATGTACATACAAACTGTTCCTTATTTCAAATACGTATCTTTTGAGGGTATTAGGGAAATTATTTTCAAAATATAATGTATAGCCTACTATAGCCTCTTAATGCAAAAGATGCGGGATTCTCACTGAACCAAATTCTGCCAGCAATGTTTAGAAATTCTTTCTATCTAGTAGCTGCTAGCATAATAGTAATTACAACATTCTAATACATATAAATCTCGTGTCACGATGTTCGTACACGCTATAATATATATTCTCCGAAACCGCCCAACCGATTTCAATGAAATTTTGTAAATGTGTCTGGTTGGTTCTAGCTTGAAAAATATGATAGTTTTGAACCCGATAGGTGACGCTGTAATCGAAATCTAAAAAAAAATATTTGAATTATTTCAAGGATTTTTTTTTTATATATTTTTTTGATTTCTCATCAAAAAATACATATTGCCTGTTGTATTTTCGATTACCCAGCTCTTACGGGAAACCCGAAAACGATGAAAAGAGAAAAGAGTGGAAGCACCATTCTAAGCCAGTGCCTCATAGCAATAGTATTTATTTTATAATTAATTATTTAAAGCCCACTTTCAAAAATAAATAATAAATAAATAAATAACATACCTAATCCTTATTTGGGATATGCATAAAGAACCGAACGCTAGATTCTCTACGTACATTTATTTCTTCATTCACGTCATATACAATATACATGTTCCTCTATTATCCCTATTTCTTTCTTTTCCATATTTCAAGATCCCATTTAAGTCATACCATCCCATATGATGGTGTGACTTCTACTTCTAGATCCTTTCTTATCTGTTATGTAAACTTTTTTAGGTGTTTTGAGGCATTATCACTCAACCTATCATATAATATCTAAGATTTTTGTGTGACATCATAGTATCTACTTATTATTTGTGGTTAGCCTTTCTCCGCGATTATTTGCCATTATTTTGAAAATCATTGAAAAATATATAACTATTTTTTGTCGTACTGTTTCATTGAATTTGGATTTAAAAAAATACTTTGTTATTTTTTTGTGTGGTGGTTAACTGACTGAATTGAGTAACATCAAAATAATCTAAAGAATATTTGGAAAGAATGTTAAGTGTTTTGATATAGTCTGGTCAAGACTTAGTGATCTGATTATTAAATATCAAACGTACTACCTATGTTATGTTAGCAAAGGTAATGTTAATCTACAGCGGAAGTATTTACTTATATAATATTTTATGCATTTCGTGATGTTTATTCTTGCATTGAAAACTTAGGATATAAATGCTGATAGCACACTTGACTTTTGTGGTTATTAAAATACACAATCTTTCTAAATTTTGTCAGACATAATTTACATTTTAGCAAACATTTTCAATAATATTAAGCATAAACTTATTTTCCACAGTAAATCTAAGTGTAAATAATTCAAATACGAACCGCAAAAATCATAGAGTTCCTTTTTTCATGATTACGATCCTAGGATGATTGGTTTGCACTAAGAACTTCATCTCTCCACATATCTATGTTGTCCGCCAGCCTCTTCACATCTTGGTACATCTCTGATCACCTGGTCCATATAACTGTCTCTAGGGTGACCTCCATAGCTTCTGCTCTCCGTCATTCCTTCGGCAATAATAACAAGCAGACCCGGATGCCTGATGTATAGATGGGTCGGTGGCAGAGCGGTTAGCGCGCTGGGGTTGTAATCCAGTGGTCGCGAGTTCGAATCCTGCCTCGACCGATTTCGTTCACCTATAGCACAAGCATTTATTTGCTTATTTTAGGGAACGTAGGAAGATGTATATGTACTTGTTTAACAAGTACATATTCATTTTTATTAAAAAAAAAAAGGCCTATACATTTGGATCGTTGTTGGGCAATCCACTTTAGGAGTAGTCATGTTTATCCAACTCTGCTCAGGTCGTTTGGAATGTGGTCTGACCAATGGATCCTAGCCATGCGCCTGTAGCACATTTCAAAGGCAGCCATACGTCCATATTCTCTCCTGATGGTAGTCCACGTTTCACTGCCATACAGCAGCACACTCCAGACAAGAGTTTTAATCAATTTGTTCCTAACATTGAAATCAAATATCATAGATTTTTTGTTGAAAGAAACTCTTGCCCGTTGCTCTACTTATTATTTCTGAATTTGAGCGGCCATCCTGAGATATTCTGCTGCCCAGATATACAAATTCTTTGACTTGCGGTGTCACCGAGAACAATATTTGAGGTCAACTCTCCTCATCTCTTCCAGTAACAATGCACTTTGTTTTATCTTTTATTATATTCATATTGTGTTTGGAGTGTATCTTTCTCAAGGCGTCAATATTATCAATATTTTATCCCTGGATCTCCACACCGGACCAGTCTCTCATTTCCTTCCTCAACTCATCTTGTTGTTTATAGCAATTGAAAAATGCCGGTGACATTGAGCATCCTTGTTTCACTCTTGCTTTAGCGCTACTCTCTCTGTATAACAGCAAATTAATTTTTAAATGAACTCCATATCGCTCGTCTGTTTTTGTGGCTCAGCCCTAACTTATTACGCACTTAAAAATGCTGCTTCCAGCCATTGAGTAAAATTAATATATTTATTTTATTTTGAATTTCTTACAAGCAACTAACATGTTATACTATGTGAAATATTAATTTACCGCACTCTCAATAACAAGTTGCCACATTCTAGAGACTTATAATATTTTTCATCTTACAACTGTGTCTCCACCTGGAGTCGAACTCTGGTCATTTCGCTCAGGAGTCAGATATTTGATCAACTGAGTCACAAGGTGCACCATGTCTGGTTGATTGCTATCTCTTCCAACCAACCCAACCAACTTGAAGTGGTACGATATTATGTAGTAGAGTTATAGAAAAACATCATGAAATATCACGAGAGATGGGTTCAGGGAAAATGATTAATTTTGTATTATATTTTTTGTTGATAGTTGATTTTATAAAAACAACTTATTTACCTTTATTGCAACTTTGTCTCTTATATTTTCTAACTTCCAATATAATAGTTTGATAAAACCATCATTATATTACAAATTGCTCGACAATCAACTTGATATTAAGTGATTCTATGTACATCGAACGGCGATAAAAACCCATATATTCATATAATTAGAGTCGTTTTAATGAGGATGCATGCAGACATGTTTCAATTTCACAAACAATTGAGCAGTCCACCGCTAAGTAAAACGAGTGGATTGTGGCTAACGCTGAATTCCTCACTAACAAGTCATTCTATAAAGTATTCAAATTTTGTATGGAAAATATTTAGCATTTTCATGAAATGAGTTTGTTAAATTATTTTTTTATATAAATATTTTATTATGAAAACTTGATAATTCTTCAATGCCATTTTATGAAAGTAAAAAGTTTACTAAATTTTCAAATTAGTAAAAAGGCACATGCCTTTTTACTAATTTGAAAATAAAAATTTAATAATAAATTATTCAAATTTTATGTCTCCTGAGCTTGGGGTCACTTTGAAATATTTGATAGTTAAAAAAATGAGAAGCTCTATTCAGATACCATTCAAAATCTAATAGGATCTATGTAAGTGAGTATCAGCTATACAAAAAAAATCAAAAGAGTGGTTTAGTCAATATTCGATTAAGTAAAAAAAACACGCCGTACATAGCACAGAGCACACTGTGAGCACATACAGATACACTGTGATGAAACTTTCAGAATATAATCTCAGCGTGATATTAGTTGATAATCTGCAATAAAAAAATAGCCTTAAAATTGCGAAATTTTAACTCCCCAGTAAAAATGATGGTAATATAGGAAACATTAAAAAAATTGTACCTTCTTCAAAAATTATACCCCATCAAAAGTCATGTTTAAAACAAAATAATGTTAATTTCTGACTAATGTTGCAAAACTAATGCAAAAAGTAACAATTACAATAATCTTAGCCCTTAACTCGATCTATTAAATCTGTCTCTACAAGTAAGTTGAGGCGTAAGATTATAATGAGTAATAATCATAAGATCAGTTACTTTATGATGAAGACACCTATATGGTTTAGGAAGTTGAGGTATAAGATTATAATGAGTAAAAATCATATGATCAGTTACTTTTATATGAAGACACCTATATTATGGTTTAGGAAGACACCTATATCATGATGTAGACACCTATATGGTTTAGGAAGTTGAGATGTAAGATTATAATGCGTAATAATCATAAGATCAGTTATTTTTAACTTATCTTATGATTTAGTTTTAATATAGTAATCATTTCTATAGTGATTTAATGCTATTGCTAAACTTGTTTATGAGAACCGTTAAAACTGTATGTTAATTTTTGAAATATAAATAAAAAAATGCATATAGGTACTGAAATTTAATTAGGTCATGAAAATTGTTTTGTAACACTCATATTTATAAGAAACAAGCAACACTGCCAGAATACGAATAACGTAATCCCCGAAAAAAAAAATGCTATTTTAACATAGGGGGTTTTCAGGTGATCTACCTATACTATTAGGATACAATATTTAATCTTAATTAATGGATTTAATCTGTGAGTCTAACATTCACTAACAATATTTTTCCTTTATCTTCCGTTTGATACAAAAAAAACTATTCTAGGGTGGGTTGTCTAAAATAATAATATTAAAAACTCTACTTCGCGGCAAAGGGTACCTATCAGATATATAAAAAAAACTATTTTTGATTATGATTGGTACTTACCATCACGCCATGTCTCGTACGGGGTAAGCAGAGTTACAGTTTTATATGCGGTTCGACGACGGCTATCTCTGTTTTAGGTACGACTTGAGGTGCCCTATATTACAATGTAAAATCCTCATCCGTGAGCGAGTTCAATTTTTCCATAATAGTGCTGCGGGCCACTACATCCGTTCTGAAATGGGGAACGTTCAGAAGATTATGTCTTCTACCTATATAACATTATAATATTGTTGAAAATCTTGAAGCCGGTCAGGAGTAGTGCGTTATCACGCCTACTTTCGAGACTCTGATCGGAACAGGCAGTCAAAAGTCCTGGGTGGTGCATGCATGTCGGATATACTCTAAGCATCCGCATGTATAGGTGCCTCATGAATTTCTTCTGGATTTGTTTCAACATATCAGCATAATCTTTGATAGGGTGCCTAAACTGCGCTTTCGTAGTCCAATTTAGTACGCACCATACAGATGGAAATATTTTTCAATGCTTCATGGTTTTAAAAATACTTTCCAAGGCGCATTGCGAATCCCAGCAGTTGACCGCATTTGGTAGTAACTGATGTTATAGATTGAGCAAAGGTCAATTTTGCATCAAATACAACTCCAAGGTCTTTTAGTTCGTAAATCCGGACTAACATAGAATCACATAAATCATAACAGAACACTTTAATGGTAAAGTTAAGGTTATTTTCTATCGACCATTTTCAAAGTTTTTCAATATCTGATTGTAACAGAAGGCAGACTGCTATACTTTTGATGCTTATATAAAGCTTCAAGTCATCGGCTTACAACAGACATAGGCAATATCTGATAATATCCTGAATATCATATTTAATTGTTGTTGGTTAGAAGAAATTGCCTGGCAATAAGCCCATCAGTGTGCAATATATTTGTTTATATTATGTACAAAAAGATAAATAATATCAAAAACAACAGTGGTCCCAAATTAGATCCCCGTGGAATTCCAAAGCAAGCTCGTATTTCTTCGGAACAATATTGACCCACCGTTATACATTGTTTTCTATTTGTATGTAAAGAGGCAAATAAATTTAAAAGTATGCAGTCGAATCCAAAATCGTGCAGTTTCTGGAGAAGGATTTCATGGTCCACACGATCGAAGGCCTTAGCAAAATCGGTGTATAAGAGACCCGTCTACACTGTGGAATCTAGATTCATTGAAATGTAACTGGAAAATGTCAAAAAATATGAAATGTTCTTATTTTCTTTCTTTCAAAATATCATTCACATGGTCATGCCATCCCTTTGTCATGTAACGCCATTGGACGTGGAAAAGATACATAAAAGTTGAATACTATGAAGATTATGTAACAGATCAATATATATTAAGAATAATAAACGAGGACATAAGGAGACGATGCAAGATAAAGAAGGATATTATAAGTAAAATGAATGTGAACACCCTGAGGTGGTTTGGATATATAGAAAGAATGAACGACTGACCAAAAAATATATAGGTATATGGGTGTAAGAGATGGAGTAAATGTAATGAAACTTTACAGTGCGAAAAAAATAATTACATAAATTTATGTGTGAATAATAACAGCTACTCGACTGCCAAAAATAATGTTATATGTGGATCGTATATATTATATATATATATATATATATATATATATATATATATATATATATATATATATATATATATATATATATATATATATATATATATATATATATATATATATATATATATATATATATATATATATATATATATATATATATATATATATATATATATATATATATATATATATATATATATATATATATATATATATATATATATATATATATATAAATATATATATATATATATATATATATATATATATATATATATATATATATATATATATATATATATATATATATATATATATATATATATATATATATATATATATATATATATATATATATATATATATATATATATATATATATATATATATATATATATATATATATATATATATATATATATATATATATATATATATATATATATATATATATATAAAATCATCTAAGTCCAGTGATCGGTAAACTGCGGATTGCGAGCCATTTGCGGCTCTTCCTTGCGTTTAAATCAATGTACCTATAGTTATTGACTAATAAATTGAGAAATCACGTGGGCTGCGCAGAGTGCAAATTTTGGTGTTCTGATTGGTTGGTAAGTATAATTTTTTTTTTTTTTTATTTTATTTGAAAAAATGGGCAACGTACAATAATATTTTTTTAAACAAATATAACATAAGTAATTGTAAGCAACATAAGTAATTGTAACTTAATCAGCCCACCTTTGATTTCATGGTGCATTGTACTCACTACTGGTAATAAAAAAAAAAAATATTATTCCTGTCTAACGTGGCTCCTGAAAAGAGTCCTGGACATACAGAATATGTCCACGGACCTGATCTTTTCCAAATTATTATACGTGGTAAGGCATCGGTACAATGGCGAATTTTGAGCGGCATTAGTGTTTTTTTTTTGTCTAAAAAGAACGTTGAGGTGTGTCTTGTTCGTCTGTTTGGTATGTTGAAGTTAATAATTTTCAGAAGGTCTGTACAAAATATAATAAAATACTTTTATTGTTTTATACAACGTGGCGGACTTATTGCCCGCAGGCAATCTCTACCAGTCAACCACCATGGTAAATACAGCCAGTAACAGGGATAGAAGAATACAAATAGAGAAATAGAAAAAAAAAATAATAAATGAATAAAAAAAAATTAAATAAATCAATCATAACTTAAAAATACAAAGTCAAATATAAGAAACAAAACATAATATATGTATAAATAAGAACAAAAATAAGAATAATAAAAAATACATCAGATAGATACACTATGTTTATTGGATGGAGGATAGGAGAGGAGAAAGGAAGAGGGATAAAGGGAAAAAGACGTGAATTTGTGTTTATGTGGATAGAAAGTGTGACTTCAGACGCTTTTTGAATGCTAACAAATTAGTGGCATCTCTGATACTCTCCGGCTGCTGGATAGATTCCACATCCGAGCTGCATGAACTGTGAACGAGTAGAGGTGTGGTGTATTGGTATAGTAAGTGTACTATTATGTTGGGACCGTAAGTTAAGGCCATATGAGGATAAGTGGGCGAATTTCTCTTTGAGGTACGTGGGTGTAAGAGGGTTATTAAGGATTTGGTAGAGTAGGGAAAGAACATGTGAATCTCTTCGTTGACGGATCTTTAACCAGTTCAGTCGTTGACTGCTCTCGGACACGTGGTCGAACTTCCTGAGTCCAAACACGTATCGAAGTATATGTAGAAACCGTCGCGAAAAATTTTGAAGGGGTCACCCTCGGCCTCAGGGAACGTACATAGGTACCTCAGTAAGGTTGAAGACGTTTTTAGCAAATGTCAGCTCATAAATACATACTCATATTAATTTAATGACAATAGGTATATCTCCTATAAAGTATAGGCGGGTGTGCATAGCATTATAAAAAGAAGCTCAACACATGCGTGTATCCCCACATACCTTGCTCGTACCACTTAAATCTGCAACAATTAGAATGAGTGGTGAATTTAATTGCTGAACCATGTGAGATGTTATTTTGCCTGTTGTATTTTCGATTACTCTCTCCGGCAAATATTAAAAAATCATTTATTTCATTTATTTATTCATTTATTTCAAAGCTGCATATGATTTGATCTAAGAAGACATCTTGCATCTCGGATAATGTCTTGAAAAAGTCACAATTTTTAAAACGTAGCTACGCCCAGTACTTATTGATGGTTCTGAATTCTGGGTATTGAATAAAAAATATGATTTCTCTCTTTTAGTACTCGAGAGAAAAATACTCAGAAAATATTCGAACCTGTGTAGCTAAATGGAGTTTTGAGAATACGACACATTGACGAGATCTACAATACTTATAATAAATCCAACATTATTAAGGTAATATAAATAGGGAGGATGCGATGAGCAGGGCACGTGGAATGAATGGGCGAAGAAAGAGTGCCAAACTGGATCATGCACATAAAGTTAGACCGAACGTTGGAAGACTCAAACTCCGATGGCTGGATGTCGAGTGTGTGGGGTGTGGAGTCTGTTGGTGTAAGGGGATGGTGGAACACGTGCCAGGATAGAGGGAGATTGCAAGGAATGATGGAAGAGGCCAAAGCTCGCAAAGGGCTGTGGAGCCACTGAGGATGATGATGATTTTTCGATTACCCTAAAACAATGATAATAAATAAGAGTGGAATCACTATTCTAAGTCGGTGCCTCTGAGCTGCGATCATCTTACTGTTGATATTTATTTCTTTTAACTAATGAATTTGCCGACCACTGACTTGACCAATAAATAACAAAACATAAATCTTATAAATTCTCATCGAAGAAATAATTAGCCAATGAATAAGATTAAAATGTCAAAACAATTCATTGTATCGCCGTTTGTGATGATAAGTGTTATAGGATGCACATTAAAAATACACGTCATTTTCTCATTTTAAAACATTGCTCGCGGGGGGGCGAAATATATTGAGGTTATTAATTTACAAATAATCAACATTCACCAAATTCATACGAAAAAGCTGAACAACTTGTTCGGTATTGGGATTATTTATGATTCGACAACTTTTCGATTATCGAGTAAACTTTTTTCACCTGGAGTATGATACAGTATTTTTATTCAAATATCCATTAATGATGTTATTTTTGTTAAAACTTCTTCGTAGACTGGAAGAAGGCCACTAGGGCTTGCTGTCTTTTGTGATATGGAATCTCAGTTGTCTTTTTTTAATATTTTTAAAGGGGTCTTCCAGGCATTCTTCATCCTTCTGGTTTTCCATGTAAGCAGGGTGTGGTAGTTTTTTGAGGATCAGTATTTCCACATGGTTGTTAATTTTTCATCTTCTTTCTTCGTGTGTAAATCTTGAGATCTGTTCACTCCGTTGAATAGTCTTGTTGTAGTTAGTCTCCTGTGATGTGGATTCCCAATAAACTGTCACGCCACCGTTTCGGAGGTCTTCCAGGTGGTCTTCTAAAAACTTGTTTTCATGAAATGATTGGCAAAATAATTACATCTCGCTGGACGATGATGAGACGGTAGCATATATGCAAATTTTCCTTTCTCGTTGGTTTCATGGCTGAGAATGGGATTTTTGTATATCGCATTATCCTGTCAACCGCAGTGGCATGCTGATAAGTCGTTATGGATTATTCTCAAATAAAAATAACTTTTCGCTTTTTTACCATTCGTAGGTACCTACATAGATGTCGATTGGTTTGTATTCTTCTAATTTGCTTACCATCAATGGGCTTTCAAACAGAGAACTTGGAGTCGTTGCAAATTACAATAAAAAACACAAAAAACAGAATAATAACGGAACATACATATTTATGAAAACATAAGAAATAATCCATGCTAGTTGAAATGTCTTCTTCGAGTTTTTTTAAAATCAAATAAAATTGATCACAGATAATAATGACCTTGCCAGCCGGAACGATCGTCCAAATAAAAGGAAAAAGTATATGTAGAACATCAATCAATTTGGTTTGATCAAAAAAACCTGACAGGTTGCGAAAAGACGTCACCAGGCAAAGAAAAAAAATGTTTGATGTCGTTCACCGCATTCTTACCCTAAAATGAAATAGTAGGTCACGTAGCTAGGGTATACCAAAGACATATGGCCAAGAATAATGTTAGCTTTGAGACCGCCAATGAGATAGAGGGATGACATCAGCCGTCATACTGGTGTCTATTGGATGCTGAGAGTACAAGATAGAGTGGCTTGGAAGCAGATGGAGGATGCCTTCGTCCAGGAGTGGATTAGGGATAAGGCTGAGAAGAAGAAAATTATGACAAAAAACCTCGTAAAAAGAATTCTACACTATAAATACCGTCAACATTGACAGCATAAAAACATTAGAAATCTATTTTATAAAGCATTTTGTCACTTGTATAAAAAATTGCTATTTGTCCAAGATTGTTGGTATTAACAAATTATTATAATAATTATATGAACCGTTAGTTGTATGATATTATTATATTGTACGTATGCCCTTTGATCCATAATCTGTTAATCTTTGGTTTGTGAATCACCAAAGGATAACTGGTACATAGATAATACAATTAAGTAGGGTTTAGTACGACGGAGTTATATTAACTCGGGGGCAAAAACTGATAAAGAAAATAACGTTTATTGCAAAAGCTACATAGTTTAGTTCCAGTTATTGTATTTAATATTATTATGTACATTGTGGGGCGTTTCTCCAACTGCTGGTTGTTGGTACACCTTTAGGTTATACAAGATATTGCTTTGTTTATTATGCTTTGTATTAAAAGTTTCATTATTTTTATTTACAATGGTGATTGTATTTAATCGCGAAGGAGACACGATGGAAAATCGCTTGATAACTAAAATGGAAATACCACGCTAGATTTTATTAAACTTCTCAATTAGCAATTCTTATTGAAACTCCATAGGTAGCAAATTAATGATAAATTTGTTTCGATTAATACAATAATCGGTTCAATGTTTAACTTTTATATCTTCATATGATGTTGCTACTACTTTGTGGCACATTTTTAAATTATAAATAAATTAAATTATATATAATAACTTTGTATAAACTCAAAATAGGAAACACTCAAAATTCGTGGTTTACACATAGTTATTATACGCAATTTAATTTATTTATAATTTAACCCTTATATTTAGAAACTGAATAGTATTGGACACTTGCTGACCATCTTCAGAGTATCTTAAAATTAAAAATATGTCTTAAATAATAATGAGTAGCAGTCTACGAAAATTTTGAAGATGGTCAGCAAGTGTCCGATACAAATCAGTGTCATGAAATTAAAACTAAAATAATATGTCAATACCTACAATAAATATGACAATAATCTGTAGGTAATTGTTTCTTTGTATTTATAATTTTGAAATATACATTCTTATATCTGTGAAGTTTCGTCAGCTAGAGGTGTCTTTTTATTCAAAAGCTGATTTTGGATTTTATAAGTAGGTACACAATTAAACAAAAAATAAAATATTTGTCCAACTGTCGATTTGTTCAAGAGAACTTTGTTCTCTTAACATATCGACAATGTTTCAAGCCAGGATACGCGAGAATTGTATGCAGGGTCTACTTTTTTCACGGCTTTTCCAAATTTGAAGTCAAAAAACACCAACTTAGAGGCTTCGCAGCATATATGTTCCATAGTCAGGGGTTATCAACTTTTGAATTTTTATTTTATTTTTCCATATATCTCAGAAACCATAAAAGCTAGAACGCTGAAAATTGGTACGAACATAAACAAATACAAAATCTAGAATTTGTTTTTCAAAAAAATTCCAGAAGTTCTCAAACATTTTTTATTAAGAAAAATATTTTTTTACAATGAATTTATGTGTTTAACTGCCTATATATCCAAAGTTTTTAAAATTTCGAATAAAGCAGAAACACCACAACTAGATAATTTAATTTTCTATAAAAAATATAAACATTGTAGAAGTACATCTTAATTTTTTTTTTAACAATTTTTAAAAAAATTGAATTTAGTGAAGACATCGCTTCATACAATTTGTATGGCAGTCGCCTATACACAATAGATATTGAAGAAGACTCAATAGTTTGATAATTCATCTCCAAACATACATACATACCATCATGCTGTTTTCATAATCTGGGTAGGAAAAAAAGACTAACATCCATACTATCCTATCTTGACTTACATACCTACATTTGTTGTATAGAAAACAAAATATCTTATAATGTTTATAAATTTATGTTTGTAGTTTTGTACGTATTCTTCAACTATACATACAATCGCTATCGACAGTTGGATCTCATGTATTACATGTAACTAGTATTTATAAACACAGGCTGGTTAAAGAAATTGTATAGACTAAGAACCAGTACTCCGTAAAAAATCTTTATTTATGATTTTTTTAAACGGAATTCTAAAATAGTATCTTTTTTTCCCTCAGTGTTAGCAAAAATTTTATTTTATATTACTTCTCGGGCAACTAACAGGTTCTATGTCAAATATTGATTTAACACGCACCCAATAACAAGATGCCACATTTTGGAGACACGATATTAATCGTCTCACAGATCCAGACTGGAAACACAATTAAAAACTGTGTCTCCACCGGAAATCGAACCCGGGACATTTGAATCAGCAGTCAGATACCTAACCAACTGAGCCTACAAATTCCAAACATATATACACTCATTTTCCTTGTCTCATGCAGCGATGTGACCTATTGTTACCCTATATCGGTGCCTAGGTACTTATGCATTTGATATGGATCACCTGTGCGCGTGCGCATACCGTAACCTATATGGACAGGCATAATAAAATGGTCAAATGAATATTTTTCTTATCGACCTTGCCAACTATATTACTGATAGCTTTATTCTAGAAATCGAAAGAATAAAATATCAAATTCCTTCGACCGTCTCAGCATAGTGTCAAGTAGTTCAACTTAAGAGGACATATAACGCTAAACTTAGTGACTGAAAACATGATATATTAAAACCGCCCAATGCACTATGAAGTTACGCGCTAGTAAGGGTAAATATCGCGTGCGTTAAAAAAGGTTTATACGTGATTTAAATTATCGGAAACCCCAAATTTGTTGATTTTTTGCATTTTAAGAACAAACCTTAGTTGAAATGAAAAAACTTTATCGGTCATTCACTTTGATTTTATGCACTCTTTAAGAGTATAAAAGATTTATTTCTCTACGACACATGGTTATAGAGTAATTTAAAAAAATGCTGTAAAAAGGGATATTTTTAATAATTCATTTATGGGAATTCAGGCTGAATTTTGAAATTGTGTGACGAACATTCACTAAATAAATGTTGAAAATACTTATGGTATTTTTTCTAGAAACATACTGTTTAACATATTTGAGGAATTTGATTTGAAATTGGGATGTTTAGGTTTATATGGCCCCTTAATGTCGGCATCCTATACGATAAGATTCCAGATTCCTACTAGCAAAAAATAAATTATTTTAAAAACGTATTTCTACGACACAATTCCTGTGCCCCGTTCCACCATTGTACTTTTCAACTTTTCACTCTTCGCTTTGCGATTTGAGAATTTCGCAAACTGCAAAGCGTTCACGTTCCACGAAAAAAAAAATGGTCACTTTGCGGCGTCGCCAAACATTTACAAAGTCTTTTCAATTGACGCTAGCGACACCTAATGATAACTTAGTAGTACCGAGTGTTTCGCGCGTAGCGTACACGATCATTTGACACCGTTCGTTCTTGTCTGTTCTGTGATTTCGTTGTTGTTGTTAGAAAATGAGCCGGAAAGACAATATTAAGAAAAAAATAGCCGTGTTGGAGATAATTAATGAAAAGAAAGGAGTTATTTTTGGAGTAATTAGTGACACTATCACTAATACAGTGAAACAACAGGTGCTTCACTGAATTATTTGCCGTTGAGGAGACAATCATTTGCTTCTCTTAGTGCTGTTCTGTACCTTAAAATATGTGTAAATGTGTAGTGAAATAATCATATAAACTTAGAAAAAGCGGACATAATAATCACATAAACATAGTTTAAATTACCTAAAAAAAATCAGAATAAATCGTGTACTTAATCGACATATTCACACTGAGTGCTATTTATGCGAAAATATTAGAGGAACTGCGTGGTTAAAATATTTTCGAAATTTATCCTTTCTCTATAATTTATTACAACCCCGTCTTCCTCATCCCTTTCTTACAATAATTTATGCGAAATTTTATAATAAATTTACTCAAAAATTCTAAACAAACAACTTCTACTTTCACAACTCGACGAATGGCAAATTTGAAATGTCAAAATATTCTTTTCAATTCATTCGCAAGGTTTGCAAAGTTTTTTATGAAAAGTAGCGATGGTGGAACAGAACGGCTTATTTGCTTTGCAATAGGCGTCTACTTTTCGCTTTGCAAATTGCAACTTTTACTTTGCGAAAAAATGTAATGGTGGAACGAAAACAAGCCGACGAAATGCAAAGTGCAAAGCGCAAAGTTGAAAAGTACGATGGTGGAACGGGGCACTGGTTTTCTGGGTCGGATACACTGTTTAATTAGAAGAATATGCCATTCTTTGGTAAAATCGCCACTTGTACACTGAAACTTAATTGATTTTAGAACCAAACAGAATTGTATTAAAAAAATATATTCTTTGTTTTTTACGTAATTCTGTTTTTTTCGACGTTTCGAATTTTGTATGTCAATAAAAGTATTTGTGTTTCGTAATTTGAATCTGTATGTTAACAAAATGTACTTTTTGATATAATTGTTGAATTTCAATTTTCATTCCGAACATTCGGAAGATGTTCAAATTTTTTGATTGCCACCAAATCTGGTGTGGCACACTCATGCGGTGTGTACCGAGAAATCATGTCTATAGATTATTATCATTAGTTTGTGATTCACATACTTTTAAATAAAATCCATTTAAAAGCAATATAATATTTTTCATTTCCTGATTTCCCTTTATCTATTATCACTTCCCCTGACTGTGAAACAATTTACTCGTACAATCAATTAGATATAAGCTATTCGGTTACATAAAAATATTGATGAAAATAAATCATTTTATAATTACCATATAAAAATAAACCAGTTCGGAGGCACAACCAATTTCATGTTCATTAATTCTTATCTGAAAGAATAGCTTGTCTTGTATTGTAGGTACATATATACCTACCTACTTTACAATATCATATTGGATTTTTATTAATTTATATTATACCTCGTTAGTGATGTCGGCGTTTTTATTGTGTACAAAAAACACATGAAAGTGTTCACGGATGTGTTCTTCATTTATGTTGCATTTGTTTAGGAAATTAGATTTTATTTATGTTACAATCTTATATTAATATACCTCATTTATAAAAGACCGAAATACATAAAGACGTAATAATAGTTATAAATTAACGTTTTATACTATTTACATACATATTTATGTAAAGTTGATAATTAATAATAACGATTTTGTTACAATCTACTACGATCATAATACTTTTTTAGTATTTCGTATGTTTTGTTTATAATTTTTTGCAATACGAATATACCTAATTGCCCCAACATCTTCCTTGGCAAAAATATTTATTTTTTGGTAAAGTGGTATATTTTAATCTGAAATAGTTAGTCATATTTATGAGTAATACGGAAAAAAATGACATTACTAATTTATTGATTGTATTCTCGTTTTTTGTTTCACATTATTATTAATAATCTGGTAAATTTAAGCGGAAAACGAATCAAAACAATAATATAAATTAAAGAATATCATACATAGCGGCTACATTCATTCATGAATAGTCTGCGTTGATGTACATAGGACGGTCTTGAGCAGATTGAAGGGCTTCGATGATTTGAAGACCCTGTAGCGACCTCTGGATCTTGTATCCTACACGCTTCTCGATGTTATGTGGAGACTTTCACAAAATATGTCCAAAATACTTAAGGATGCGTTGTACAGACAGATTGTCGACAGGCTATCCTTTATTTGAAGTTCACATGATTGACTCATTTATTCTCCTGTTATAGTTATAATCAATTATTTAACTTCTAATGAGATTACATTTTTTTATGTTCAATCGCATCAGTTTTGAAAACTTTTGCATTGAATTATTAGTTCAATAGCTACATCCAATACAGGTATGTACATGTATCAACTGCGTAATCTCATTTATTTAATATTGAGTGGGAAGAGCAACTATGTACATTGATAGATGCATATCACTTAATTGGAGCGTGAAAACAGGATACTTAAAACTAGATCCTACAAACTATAATACATACAGTACGTTGTTATATACATATGTCAGTATTTAGCAAACTAAAGTATATATATGTACCTTCTTAACCTTCCTACAGACTAGATTTCAGATTGGGAATCTTAATGTTTCTTAGCCAGATGTTCCCTATAAATGTAAGTACATATATCAACATAGTAGTTATGTCTGCAACATACATACATAGCATGTCGTGTCGAAAGAATTTTTACACTTATTTTTAATCTCTACAAGCTTTTATATCCAGCTTCTACCGTTCTTTTATAGAAATGATCGGTATAATATGGACCAAACTCATTTGTTAGAACATAAATAAGGCACAAAAAGCTTTAATTAAGGTCATAATGAAAAAACCTCTCACATATCCAACAATACAATTATTTAAAGAAATTTCAGTTTTTAACATACCACAATTATATATAAAAATTATCTCTATTCATTTTCAAAGGGACAAAGTCAATCACATTACAGTACAACACAATTACGAAACGACACATAGACATTTACTCTTGACTCCAAAGACAAACACGACATTCGGACAAAGACATTATTATTACTTAGCTGCAAAAATTTTTAATCTTATAAATAAAGAAATTAAAGACATTCAGTTGATGAAAAAACTGAAACTAAAACAAACAATAGAATCATGGATAAGAAGGAAAGGCATTATTTACTGCGGAAACTTGCTTAAGCCTCAATAATTTGTAACTTTATATCTAGTGTAAAAAATAGTAAAATAATGAACGTAATATAATCTGTAGTATATAATGCGACTTTATTTTTCGCCACCTCGAAACAGGCTCTGCCTAGTGAAGTGGTTTATACCAAAATAATAATAATAAAGTATATATGTATCAACGTATATATATTTTTGCTATCTATATGTGTATATTATTATCTTAATTGTAAAATGTATTTTTGTATCTATGTATTTTTGGTTTCTTTAATAAAAAAAAAAAAAAATTAATTTCAAAGATAAATTTAAATTGAAATAAATTACAGTTGAAAAACTAGATAATGTAACGGGTTGCGTTTGCATAATTTTACTGATTTTATTTGTTCTTCATCTATCAGAATAAATACCGATTACGAGTTTTAGTAAAATTATTTGAAAACACATTAAAGAATCATAAAACAGGAAAACCTTGCAAACACTGAACTAAATTTGCAAGTTTTCTTCGTTTTCTACTTGTCCAAACAGACAAATGAACAAATTTATAAATTTACTGAAATAAGACACCGCCCGCCATCTAGATCTATACTAGCAGGTACCATCTAGCTATGAATAGAAAAAAAAGTGACGTGACTTTATTTGATAATATCTTACGAAATTGACAGTTTAGATATAAGTAATGACTTAATTCTTCAAATCACTACCATAATATCAATTCACCTGTCATTTCATCGCAAAATCATTTCGCAACTAGCTTAAAAAATAATGGGTCATTTCATTTCGACTTTCTCTGTAACAAAATAGATGAACCTTCAGCTATCGTAAATAATGTATGAAATAATAAAATGTAAATTAATAAAATGATATATTATAAAAACATGCTCTAAGTATGTATATGTATTTACAACCGCAGCTATTTTTTGGTAGGGCAAGGGAGGACAAAAGCGTTTCTTCACTTAAACGTTTGTGGTAGACACAAATTTCAATTTCACTGGAGCCCTTCGAGATGTGGATCTACAGACCAATGCTGTGTATATCTTGGAGGAACCACATTGCAAGGCGTGAAAATTGGATAGGCACATACATAAACACATCATATTGGAGGGAATGGTTGAGGGATCAATTAGCAGAGTATCCTCGCCGTGAGTATCTGGAACAAGTCTGCCACGATATGAATTGTACTTCCTATAGAGAATTGAAGAGAATTTCTGGAGACCAAGCGGAGTGGAAGAAGGGATGCATAGCTTTGCTGCCAACCAATCTTAGATTGAAAACTACGAAGTGGAAACCAAGGAAATGAGAAAACTGAAACCTATCTTGGGCAAAACTAATAGAGATCCGCAGAAACTGTGATATGGAAGACATCGTGAAGTGGAGCAAACAATGAAGGGGGGGCTATTAGAGCGAACACTTGATGGATCTCGAAAGGCTCGCCGAATTTGTAATGTGTGGAAATCCAGAGGTAAGACGACCAATGGAAAGACCACAGAAGAGATGGACGGAGATTTGGGCATCTTCATCCCATTACCAAGACCAAGTCTTGTTAAACAGATAAATTAATAAATATGAAGACGAAGTAAAACTATCAAAAGCGATGCATTTGTTTTTTTTATAGATACACTCGGTAAATATATTATTCTCATTTAAACATCATTAATCATTACGCATTAAGATTGCTGATATTATTTCTGCAATATTTTATCTAAATCACACTTCTTCCGTGACGTCAATTTTTCACCAGCATACTACAAAGCTGACATCCGCAATACATTTCACATCATGCAATATTCACATTATAATACGATATTTGTTTAATAACCTCCCCTATAGTCAAATTCACGATTCAAACGTGTTAATTGCGACGGATAAAAGTATAAATTAGTATCCATTAATAATAATTGTTAGTCATGTGGGTATAGAGAAGTGAGTTCAGATTACCTGTTTCTGTATTATAAAGGTACATATGATTATGTATGTAGATGGGTATACGTGATTTAAAAGCTTTTAATTATTATGAAGAGTTTCAGAAGGAAGCTAAACAATGAGACTGAACAAATTATACCTGCACTTAACCGAGGACTTTTGGTGTCTTTACATGTAAATCTTAGGCACATGAGTAGAAGATATTTTATTTTATGAATTTATAATTCTGTTATTTGGAAGAAATTTTCCATATGGCAACTCGCCAACTGCGCAAGGTACAAGGAAATGTTTATTATTATTATTTTTAATATAAATTATGTATATATGTGATATAAATATATATACAGGGAGTTGCTGTGGGTATATAAATAATATGTAGGTATATAATCAATAAAACATGTATTTACATCTTAACAGATAGATACATATAAAGTATTCATGATTTACCAAATTGATAGCCTTTTCCGACTTAGTAAATATCTACCTATAACGGGTGCTAGGTATTCTACGTCCTCAAGTAACATGTATCTAGAGAGGATTGACATATTATTAGACTCAATATAAAAATAGTAGGTAGATACAGATTTTTGAGAAACATATTCGTGTAAATAACAAATGCAGCAAAATTATTACTTTTTCTTAAGAGGCTATATAGTATATTTTGAAAATCTTTTCCCCAGTACCCTCAAAAGATACGTCTTTTAAATGAAGAACAGTTTGTATTTACATCTTTATTCTACAGAATGATTTTTTAAATATTGATTTTTTTTAATACTTATCTTGTAAAATTAGTTTTAGTAAAACCCTTTTTTGATTTTTTATTGTAAGAAACTAAATAACCACAAGGCCTATGAAATATATTTTTAATACAATTGAAAGAGAATATGAAAATCTACCGGCCGAGTTTTTTATTATTGTAATATTTTAATTACTATTCTTGTTATTTAAAACAAACCTCTAAATTTTTCCTTATTATCACGAAAAAATATTGTAATCAAATATTAGGTGATAGGTATACAAAATTTTTTCGTGTTTCATACATAAGAAGGTAATTTAGTGTGCATTTTTGTGTAAATCCGTATACCCTAGATATACAAGGGTCTCACATATAATAATAATAATAATATATAATATAATAATAACTTTATTCCAGTCCGTGAGCAGGGGGGGTGCAATGCTACACAGACCATATATTATACATACAAAAATAAGAACAATTAAAAAAAAAGAAAAACATAGTATGAACAGAATGAGAAACAATGGAAAAAAAATATATATATACACATATATATATATATATATATATATATATATATATATATATATATATATATATATATATATATATATATATATATATATATATATATATATATATATATATATATATATATATATATATATATATATATATATATATATATATATATATATATATATATATATATATATATATATATATATATATATATATATATATATATATATATATATATATATATATATATATATATATATATATATATATATATATATATATATATATATATATATATATATATATATATATATATATATATATATATATATATATATATATATATATATATATATATATATATATATATATATATATATATATATATATATATATATATATATATATATATATATATATATATATATATATATATATATATATATATATATATATATATATATATATATATATATATATATATATATATGTTAACTTTTTGGTTTTCACGGGTATAAGATGAAAAAGAATTTTCTGGGTTAACCCGTGTCAGATAGTCCTGAGAAGGACTGTTTAAGACCTGACGTTTCGCCCGAATATCATCGGGCATTGTCGAAGGAACGCAACGAAAACCGAGCGAGAACGAACGCGCGCGAAACACGACCGCACACAACTAAGGCTTTCCGTCAAGTGAGAAGCGCCAGTCTATGCATGAGCGCAGAGGTAGCGAGCGGGTAGGTTCCCCTCCCCCCCCTCCACCCCTTCACTCCCCGCACCTATTAGCTATTTGTTCTATTATTTGTACCGTTAAGCCGACTTTGCGAACGAGTTGTCATTTTAATAGTGGGTTTTTCAAATATTGTTTGTTTTGTTATGTGTGGAGGTATTGAATTTCTAATTATTACTTTAGTTTTATGAGTATTACTATCTAGAATATTTGTCCATGTTTGAGGAATTCTTATCGCGTCATTTCTGCTGTTCATATTATTTGCATGTTTGAAAATCTCAATTGCCTCTCTGTATATGCGTTGTGGTTCGGAATTTAAGTTAGCGATGGTGGATGAATTTTCGAAATCAATAGTGTGGCCTTCGTTAAGAACGTGTTGGACTAACGACGAAGTTAACTTCTTATTTTTGACGTCCACTCTATGTTCTGCTACTCGTGAGGATATTTTTCTATTGGAGCGACCGATGTATACTTTGTCACACGAATTGCATGGAATTTTATATACTCCGTGCGACTCGAGTGCAACTGAATCTTTGGGATTGCGAAGAAAGGTAGATATTTTATTTTCTGTTCTGAAAATTGTTTTTATGTTATTTTTCTTCAGAATGCGGCTTATTTTGTCTGTCGTGCCCTTGATATATGGCAAAAAAGCTATTGAAGTCGGAGGAAGTTCTGGTTTTTTGATATTTTTATTACTGTAGCGTCTAATAGATTGTTCGATACGTGATTTTGAATAACCGTTGGAGATGAGAGCGTTTTTGAGACAGTCAAGTTCGTTGTTTATGTTATTATTATCAGATAGTCTGAAGGATCGGGTCACTAGAGTATTAATTATAGAAGATAATTGGGAGTGAAGGGGTGGAGGGGGGGAGGGGAACCTACCCGCTCGCTACCTCTGCGCTCATGCATAGACTGGCGCTTCTCACTTGACGGAAAGCCTTAGTTGTGTGCGGTCGTGTTTCGCGCGCGTTCGTTCTCGCTCGGTTTTCGTTGCGTTCCTTCGACAATGCCCGATGATATTCGGGCGAAACGTCAGGTCTTAAACAGTCCTTCTCAGGACTATCTGACACGGGTTAACCCAGAAAATTCTTTTTCATATATATATATATATATATATATATATATATATATATATATATATATATATATATATATATATATATATATATATATATATATATATATATATATATATATATATATATATATATATATATATATATATATATATACCCATATAGCCATTTTCGGTCACAAAATTTTCAAAGTAGTCACAAGTAGTCGCAGTGTCTGAAAGTGTGGTAACAGTTACCACACTTTGTGACCGGAAAAATTCGGTAACAAAGTGTGGACTTTGTGTCGACACCGTGTCGACACAAAGTGTAGACATTGTGTAGACTTTCATTCTATACACTTTGCGACTAGTTTGCGACTAGTTTGCGACTAGTGTATACTTTGGGAAAAAGTGTAGTAACGTGTGGTAACAGTGTGGAAACATTGTTACCAGAATATTTGAATCTACACACAATGTGTGGTAACGTTACCACACTGTTACCACACTTCTAGTCGCGATCATTACAATGCTAAATGTAAAGAAAATGTCATAACTTCTCAAACTGTTTCGATAGAGTGCCACGTATTGTCATCAAAATTGCATTCATTATGAGCAAACAACCAAAACGATTCCGTCAGTCATCGACTTTCTACAGAAAAGTGAAAAAGTTAATTAATTTATAAAACCTAACTCCAAGTAAATATTTTCATTTACCTATTTAAATATTTCATTTCCAAATATATGAGCGAAATGTGCTCTTAGTTTATGATACCTTTCTAACTATGTTTAATTAGTTCATCTAAAGCCGTATTCGTATTTATCTGATGTGAATAAATAGTAATGTGTATTGTATGTCTACCTAAACAGGAATTTTTCCTACTTAGTTTGACAAATAGAATTTTTTTTTGAACACTTAATATGATACCTCGAATACCTACATCATTATATTTTCATACTTTATTATTACATCTGTATTTTGATATGTATTTTTATATTTTTTATAACATATCAACGTACAATGGAGTTCTATCAAGAATTGTCGATCGACAAACTAAACTTAGTACATCTGTATTTTTTTTAATTATTTATAATCAGAGATACCTATTTGTTTTCCTTTAGGTCTTTTTGTAAAGAAAATAAATATATTATTATTAATCATTTAGTCGTAGCTCTCGGAGTGTTCAATTGTTCGCAATGTAAAAACAACTGAATTGTATATTAGGTATACTAGGGGCTTCGACCCTTCTTCTATATAATTATAAAATTAAAATTGTTTGAAAAATTACAAACAAATAGAACTTTATCACCCTAAATAACAATTCTTTGCATCAAATTTAAATTGCTTCAAAATTGAAAATATACATTGCAGCCAAATTGTTTTCTTTAAGATTGGTTATTCTGTCAAACTTCATACAAAACAGTACTGTATGAAGATAAAAATCTTTCTGAATCGACATTATTTTATTTAAAAATACTCCAAACACAACGTAAAACAACAAATAAAATTACTAGAAATGTCTCAACTGTAAATAATCAAAACAATTTGTTATTTTTTTGCGAAAATGACGGTAAAAATGACAAAAAATCGGTTATATTTTCCAAAACGTCAAAATTCGCGTTATTCGCGAAAAATTTAAATAAATTTTGTATGTAGTTAGTAATAAAATTTTGTTAGTAGTTTAAAATAATGTTTCTACTAACTTATTTCGCTACTAACTTATTACCTAGTATGAAATAAGTTTGATATTAGTCCTCGTTTTGTACGAAAAGTAGTTTTAATTTTTCTATAGGACGTGTCATTTAGCCATAATCCAATTTGAAAGATTGAAGAAATCTTAAATATTTCAAATTTTATAAAAAAGGGTTCATTTATATAAAAAAATCAATTCTTAGTAAATTTAATTTTTAGTAAAAAAAGTTAAAGTGATATTGTTTAAAAAGAACGAAAAAAAAAGTTTTTTGACAGCCAATTTGCACATATTTTTGAAATTTGCAAATCTGGATTTGTAATCCCAATTATAGTTCTCTAATCATCCTTCTAAAAATCAATAATACTCCATTTTAGGTAGGTGTGCATTTTTTGATTGGGTTATTACGGTTTTTCATATATTATGTTCATGCATCCAAAATAAACCTATTTGAATGATTCTTGTGTATTTAAGTCTTTCTTCGTCTAAAAAATCGTTCATAATATTTTTTACTATATTTTTGTTTGTAAATGCTTTTGTTAGCGTATTATTAAACAAATAAATAAATAACGTTGTGAAGTATCTAAAACTTTGAGAATAACTGGTAGCAAAAAGGACGTGAAGCCATTTTGTAAATTCGGTAACTTTGTTACTACTTCTGGAAACATGTCGACACATGTCGACTTTGTGTGGTAACTTTGTGACTAGATTGCGACCACATTATGCTATATGTCAAATATAATTTTGTTTTATTATTCACCACAATTTTATGCTTTTTGTTGATTATATAACTAATTTTTAGTATTATAATTTGTTATTTATTGAAACGAAAGCTTCAGAGCTTTCTAAATGCATGATTTTTTTAGTGAAAATATAATAAATATTTCGCTATTATTGTTTAAATTACGATTACATGGTGTCCCGTTGGACAATTTCAACCTATTTTAACAAATTACACAATGAATTTCTTTTCCCATTAAAAATGTAGCCTTATAAAGTCATATTTAGCAATATTCAAAATAAACACTTGACAAACTTTAATGGCGGTGTTGTATTGTTTTTTTTTATCTATCATTCTCGCATAAATGTCAAACGAGTTGAAAGCAAGTGAGCGAATGATGAACTAAATGCGGTCGCAAACTAGTAACAATGTTACCACACGGCGTCGGAACATTGTGACCGAATGTTACTGTGTCCACTCCTCCCCATTTCTAGTCGCCGTTACGACACAGTGTGCACACGGCGACTGAAATATGTTACTAGAATACAATGTTTCGACACAAACCGTGTCGACACGTGTCGACACGGCGACTGGAATTGGCTATATGGGTATATATATATATATATATATATATATATATATATATATATATATATATATATATATATATATATATATATATATATATATATATATATATATATATATATATATATATATATATATATATATATATATATATATATATATATATATATATATATATATATATATATATATATATATATATATATATATATATATATATATATATATATATATATATATATATATATATATATATATATATATATATATATATATATATATATATATATATATATATATATATATATATATATATATATATATATATATATATATATATATATATATATATATATATATATATATATATATATATATATATATATATATATATATATATATATATATATATATATATATATATATATATATATATATATATTGGTTGCGACAATTTTCGGGGCAAACTACGTTGTGTGTTAGGCAATATGATTTGTATTTTTGTTCAACGGTACTGAGGATTGATTTAGACAAAACAGAATAGAATTCTATTTTGTTTCCATCATTCGCCTTCCATGACACCACATTAGATTGGAGAGAGCAGTTTTGAATCGTAGGAGGTATTCTATAAGTATCAATGGAGATTGACATTGCCCTGTGATCCGTCCATGACATGTCATAGTGCACCTTCATATTGCCCACTTTATTCATTAGACTTGCCGATATCAGACAGTGATCCAGCCATGGTGTTGTGCTGTGCGCATCACTCACATAAGTATATGTATCATGAGGTAGAATAAGCATATCGTAACATGTGTAGTCGTTTTCGCGACAGAAAGATGCAAGTTCGTTGCCGAATATGGATGTCGGATGTGCATTGAAGTCGCCCATTATTATAACGTTACTGTAATTTTTCACCATTATTATAACGTTATGTAATGAAAGTATACTTATTAATATTATCACTTATTTTCCCCAATTGTATACTATTTTTGACATTTTATGACATTTGGAAACAATAATTAATTAGATATTTCAGTGTGATTTTGACGAAAAAAAATTATAATTACGTTATGAAACATGTAAAATAAAAAAAAACGTGCCTTATGAAACAATAATATCATAATTTACTCACAAAACTGTTTATAAAATATTTTTTTACTATAATCACGCCGGAAATGTCAAAATAAGTAAAAATAAAAAAATGTATAGGTATAAATTTATGGAAACTCATGACACGTTCTTAATTAATAGGTACGTTATAATCTTGTCTATATCTTAAAAATGTATAAATCAGTTCTCGACCATAAACTTGTATCAATCTTTTTAATTATTCATTCATCTTTCTGTACGCAGATTCTATAGGTGCTCATTCCAAGTTAAAAGTCTGTTTAATGCATTCTGTACGAGTATGTACACGTGCGAAATATGGGCATCGTATAATAGAAGATCGACAATAGACCGACTTCGGGTGCAATATAATGACGCCGATAGAATAATCTTCGGATATCGACGATATAGCAGCGCTTCAACTATGTTTGCGGAAGGGCGATGTCAAGGTTTTCTTGGTGTCCTCAGACATCGAATCGCCGCATACCGTGAGAGGGTATGGACAAACCCTAACTCGATCATAAAGGCTGTACAGGGGCACCAATGTCCGAGACTATCACACAGATGGACAGAACTGTTAGACGATAGAAGTGAAAGACGATAATAATCTCATTTCTACAGTGTTTTTCTTTTTTAATATTTCATATAAACTCATTTTTTATTTTTTCCTACTCTTTTTTGTATATAATCTATATTCTGTAAAATATTTGCTTCTTCTGTAACATTTAATGTATATTATGTATGTAAAAATATGGCTTGTGTAGCATTGCACCCCCCTGCTCACAGCAGACTGGAACAAAAAAATATTATTATTATTGTACATAATATGAACAAATATATTGTACACTGGCGGGCTTATTGCCATTAGACAATTTTTTCCAACCAACCAAAATTCTACATTCAATCATAAAAAATAATAAGATCAAAGCTTAGTAGCAAAAGAAATTGTCATTATTTTTTGTACAAATCGTAATCGTCTGCGTTCGTGGCTCAGTTGGTTTGACATCTGACTCCTGAGTGAAAGGTTTTGGGTTCGATTCCAGGTGGAGACTCGGTTTTTATTGTATCTTTAGTTTGGATCTGTGAGACGATGAATATCGTAAGTCTCCAGAACGTGGCAACTTGTTATTGAGTGCGTGTTAAATTAATATTTGACATAGTAGGTACATGTAAGTTGCCCAAGAAGCAATTTAAATAAATTTATTTACCTACATTAATAAATATAATTAATTAATTATTTTTATCTTAAAGATTTCTAAACTCTGACTCTAATCATAACCAACTTCATCAGTAGCCCGGCAGTGTTGCAAGACTTAATAAAGTTAATGGAAGCCATCAAGACTCTCAGCACTGGAACCGAGACTTTAAAATCTGATATGAAATCATACTAAAAGTAAAGTTAGTGGAGATATTAATAATTACACATTCATCACTAAGGTATCACTACCTACCAATTTTACTGCATTAAACTCTCCCACGAATATTTTTTTAATAATATGTTATAAGTATTATTTACTCACAAAACTGTCATCGTTCTAATCATGAAATACTCAAGTACACGAAAAATGTTTCTTTAAGATGTTTAGTAAATTATCATTGAGTAGGTATAATAATATTGCAAGGCCCTGTACATTAAAGTAAATACCCAAGTACTTGGTTACATTAAAGTCAAGATCGTTTCCAGCAGTTTGGGTGTAGGTACTTATAGTGGAGCAGTTCAGACCATAGGTTGGAGATTTCATGATGTTCTTTGTTCGTTCTCCAACTATCGCATTCCTCGATCGAAGGAATTCAGTTACCTACATGGATGGAATTCTTACCATCTAACCGACTAAACAATAACAGTTGAAAATGTTAAAACAAACGAAGGTATGAGAGAAATGCATTACATTTTATTGCATCGTAATAATTTATGAACTCTCTTCTGCGGCCTTGAATTTCAACTGAATCAAAACCATTAAATTCAAACAAATTTTATACGTTTGACCGGATTTGTCAGTAATTATTTGTTAAGAAGAACAAGTATAAGAAATGAATAACTCTTCAATATTCGAATCGATTGCATTGTGTTTATTTTTTTGTAGAGTTTAGAGAATGGGTCACAATATTAGAAAAATAATTCACTCCTAATGTTTTATCATCATCATCATCATCATTGGCACTACAGTCCGCTACGGACCCTGGCCTCCTCCAGAAATTGTCTCCATCCCTCCCTGTCAACCGCCAGTCTTCTCCAATTTATCAGGTCCATTTCTCCTATATCACACAGCACATCGTCCAGCCATCTCAACCTAGGTCCTAATGTTTTATAGCAACCCTTTTTGTGAATTAATAATACTTTTTAATGACAACATTATAAATATTGAAATTGATTTGAATTAATAATTCAAATCAAATTATATTTTACTTGCATATACTCAAACATCGAATTATATTACCTATAGTTGCATATACCTACTTTTCCCTGTCGGAAGTCAATGATATTTTATGACACATTTTTAATATCTTAATAGAGACAAAGATGGAATATTATAGGAGAACCAGGAACACTCGTGGACTGTCATAGACTTCAGATCTTTTAAAATATAAAGCATTAAAGGTGTGACTTAGATCTCTTCAAAAAATAAGCTGAAAGAACTTCTTGAAGGATTTAAAATTGTTCTTCGAGATCACAAAATCCGCATGACCAATAGGACCTTGAAGAGGCCCACGGACAGCAACGAGGAGCTCCGATCTTTAAGAGGACCCCATTGCGTGGCACAGGATATGTTTCGAAGTTTGGTCCGGATATAGACAGAACTGACATGAGGCAGAGGAGGCAATTTTAAATCGGTGAAGATAACTTTTTTCCGTGTCCTGCGAAAAATTGGGAAGTCCAAAAGTCAGGGACTATCCAGGAAGATTTAAGTCGATTCCTCACGCCAGGAAAATATAGAAAGGTTATAATGTTCACCAATTATGTCTTCTTATCGAATTTTTTGAAAGTGTTCTATTTATTTTAATCATGAAAATCTCTTCGTTTTAAAATAAGCTGAAACCACTATGGCCATCTATGAAATTTCGAAGAAACTATTTGATTTGATAATAGTGTCAATCAAATCTGTCAAGTCGAGAGACGTGAATTGCCGCTGAATGAATCACGACGCTTGTAGTTCGCTCCTCATATTTTTTGTGTTTTTGATGTTTTAAGTGGTGCAAAAACTTATATTTTGTGTTAATTTTTGTTTAAATGCTTATGTGAACATATCTTAGTTAAAATATTGTCCCCACGTAACCGGTGAGTTCGTTCCATTTTTATTTATTTTATTTTTTTTTGTAAGTGTGTCAAAACAATTGCTTAGTGGAGGTAGGTAAGCAAACAATTTGCCGGCGCTTCATGCGCTGTGCTAGCGAAATGTTACCTAGTAACGTTGTTGCCAAGTCAACAGATAACAATGTATTAGAATGTACGCCATCAAAACAAACTCGTAAGGCCCAGTCCACACCGATAGATCATGATAATACATTATTGGATAGTTCAGTATCCAAAAAATTCAAACCAAACATAAACCCCTCAGTACACCAAGAGAATTCTTTACTGTATAATGAATCCTCTCTTTCCCCATTTATTGTACATGTACAAAAGAAAGTAGCGGGAGAAAGTCTTCAAATACAGGCTATCTCATTCGGTTCGTTTATCTACAAAAATAAAATTGATAATATAAAAAAAATCAAGCCGTTGGGTAAACGCACAATTGCAATCGAATTCAAAAATTATTTAGCAGCAAATACTTTTCTTAATAACAAAATTTTAGAACAAAACAACTACTTACCATTTATACCTTCCTTTCACGTAACTCGTCTTGGAGTTGTAAAAGATATACCTACATCTCTTTCTGACGAGGAAATATTAAGTAATTTGGAAGTCCCTCCGGGATTCGGAAAAATAATAAAAATTCGAAGGCTTAACTACAGAGACCGTAAAATTGAAATCCCGACATGGAAACCATCTCAAACTGTTGTGGTCACAATCGAAGGGCAAAAACTCCCATCACACCTTTACCTCTTTTACAATCGTCTACCAGTAGAAACTTACATATTCCCTACTATTCAATGTCATCAATGTTTAAGATACGGACACACTAAAACTAACTGCAAATCTGCAGCACCTAGGTGTTTTAAATGCACTTTACATCATCTTGGAAACACATGTAATGTAACTCAAGAAAATACTATTTGTGTTCATTGCTCGGGAAATCACCAGGCTATCGATATAAATTGCCCAGAATTGACAAGACAGAGGAACATTAAGAAAGTAATGGCTGACCAAAGTATATCGTATATCGAAGCAGCTGGAATGTTTCCCTCCGTGAAAATATCATACTCAGAAAAAACGAAAGCTGTCAACAATTCAAACAAAATTGAAACACAAAATAATTTCACACCAAAATGGAGGGTAATCACCCCTTCAAACAAAAATAATCTTAAAAAACATAGTAATACCCCCCCTTACTTGGATAAAAAACAAATCAACTCATTATTAATTGCACCAAATGGAAACCATCCAGTACCTAAAAATGGATGTGCTCTCCCGTTAACAAATGAAACTACCCCAGATACAATAATACCTGAAGACATTAATTATAGTCGTAAAGAAATAATTCTAAATTGCATATACAATATGATCCATGAACTTCTTACCACAGAACACTATATCTCAGTACCGTCCAACGATGCACTTATTAATAACACCTTACAAAATACTGTCAATATACTCAATAACAACCTAAATAAAGAAGATATCGATTCAAACTCTATCACAGAAACAAATTAGACCTTAAACTTGTAACTCGCACAATAATTCCCTGTATAATCTTTCATACAAAATGGCCTTAAATATTGCCCAGTGGAACTGCAGAAGTGCAATACCTAATAAAGACTCTATTTTAAAATTGCTATCCGAGAACCAGGTTCAAATAGCGGCACTATCTGAAACCTGGCTCCGCGATGAAAAAACATTCAAAATTCCCGGCTACCAATGCCTAAAAGATAATAGACATGATGGCAAAGGTGGAGCTGCGTTATTAATAAAAGACACATTTTTCTTTAACCAGATAAATTTAAAACCAATAAATTGTCCATCACAAGTTGTTGCTGCGGAAATAGACGGTACAACTTTTGTCTCAATTTATATTTCTCCTAATTTCCAACCCACCAAAAATATTTTAAGAACCATAATTTCTCGAATAAAACATCCCTTTATAATTATGGGAGATTTTAATGCTCACCATAACATGTGGGGTTCATCATCATGCACAAAATTAGGTAGAATTATAGTTGATCTGCTAAATGAGTTGAATCTTTGCATTATTAACGACGGATCACCGACACGTATCCCTGTGCCAAATCAACGAATCAGCGCAGTAGATTTAACAATATGTAGTCCCGATATTGCTCCATACTTGAATTGGAAAATACTTTCTGACCCATTCAATAGTGATCATCTTCCAATAATTTTGCATTATTCACAACCGTCATACAGATACATATATACCTCTCATATTGAAAACTCAAAATCCAAAAGAAACAACAAATTCGATAAAAATGTTTGTAATTTTGGAAAAGCTAATTGGTCAGGATATAATCATTACACCAACAACCCCAATATAACATTTACTCCCCCCTCAATAGAAAACCTACAAGAATGCTACGATGAATTTATTAAAACGATTGAAATATCAGAAAAATTTATACCTAAAAAGAATCCCAAATTCAAAAAGTATCCCTTACCTCCTCCTTGGTGGGACTCAGCGTGCGAAGAACATTCGTCAATTAGGAAGCAAGCATATAAAGACTACAAGCATAACATGACACTTGAAAATTTCTTGTATCTTAAAAATGTTCAAGCTAAAGTCAAACGGTTCCTCAAAAACAAGAAAAGAAAAGGGTGGAAAGACTTCTGCACATCACTTAGTATCCAAGTTCCAATTTCAGAAGTTTGGAATAATATCAGAAAATTTCATGGCTCATACAAAACCCCATCTTCTAAATCATGCCCTAAACTATGGTCAGAAGATTTCTTAAATAAAATGGCCCCACCGTATGCTGTTAACATCGATGAAATCTCGTTACAATATTCACATACTAGCAGTAACTGGCTAGATGCCCCATTCCAAATAGACGAATTAAAATCAGTCTTACAAGTGGTAAAAAATACTTCACCTGGAATAGACGGGATCCCATATATTATCTTACATAATAGTAGCGACAAAATTCTTGAATATCTCTTAAAATTAATAAACATAATGTTCGATACAGGGGTTATCCCAGAATCTTGGAAAACTCAACTCATTATCCCAATTTTGAAACCACTAAAGGACCCTAATTCAGGTGTCAACTACAGACCAATAGCATTATCATCAACTCTGCTTAAATTAACAGAACATATTATAAAAAGACGAATTGATTGGTTCGTTGAAAACAAAAATATTTTGCCGTACAATATGTTTGGCTTCAGAAAAAAAAAATCCTCAGTAGAAAGTGTAGCCAATTTAACAACGGATATTCTTTTAGCTTTCTCTAGACAAGAACAGGTCATAGGAGTAAGCTTAGACATCACAAGTGCATATGATAATGTGCTTCTCTCCCTTCTTAAATCTAAACTTCTCCGAATTGGAATCCCCCTAAAATTAGCCATCTTCATAATGAATATTCTCCTGGATAGAAAAATCATTCTCGACATTCGAGGAATTGATACTCAAGAAAGAAAAGTCGACAGAGGCTTGCCACAGGGGTCAGTCCTTAGCCCTATCCTCTTCAATATTTATATTCACGAGATTTTTCATGTACTGTTACCCTCGGCACAGTTACTGATATATGCAGACGATTTTTTTATTTATGTATCAGGGAAAAAAATCCAACAAATGGAGAACATTATGAATAATACTCTCAAAAATATTTCTTCGTGGTTATCTGAAAATGGCCTGAATCCCAGTCCTCCCAAATGTAAAGCCATTATGTTTACAAAAAAACGCTCTATACCACATATAAAAATTCAACTAAATGACATTATCCTCCCTGTCTCTTCGGAATTAAGATTTCTTGGTATCACTTTGGATTCCAGACTATCTTGGAACTCTCAAGTTACACATATCATTAACAAATGTCAGTCTGGACTAAATGCAATGCGAGCTGTAACCCGTACTTGGTGGGGAGGTCACCCTTCTGTTCTACGTTTAATGTATATATCATACGTTCGCAGTCAAATCGACTATGGAGCGTTTTTACTTAGTCCAATTTCCAAGAAAAATTTACAACGCTTAGATAGAATACAATTTGAAGGTCTGAGACTTATATTAGGCGCTATGAAATCGACACCGGTATGTGCACTCCAGGTGGAAGCCGTGGACCCACCACTTGAGCTGAGAAAACAGTATCTGTCAGATAAATTTGTTTTAAAATGCAATATTATTAAATTCCACCCTCTAATTAGAAAAATCGCTATGCTTAAAATATTCACAAATCAATCACCATTTTGGAAACATAAAATCTCCCCTCCTCTTGTAAATAGCCTCACCTTTTTAGACCAATATTCATCGGATTTCATTAAATCTGAGACACTCCCAGTTTACTCATTACCCTATCAAAATTTAATCGAGCCGCCAAACATAATCCACTCATTAGGAATAACTCCAGATGCTTTTGCATCTAAAAGACTTAAACACGTAATTGAATCCAAATGGAATGACTGGAAAATACTTTATACGGATGGATCAAAAATGGACTGCAAAAGCAATACTGGAGCAGCAGTATTTAGTGATTCAGATAAAGTTGAATTACTTTTGACTCTCCATAAAGATTCTACAATATTCTCAGCAGAATGTATAGCTATAATAGAGGCTTTGAACTATGCAAATAAAAAACGATTCTTAAAGACATTAATATTGACCGATTCCTTAAGTACACTCGAAAAACTCTCTAAATCCCCTATTTTGTATAGTGATGACCACTACTGTATAGATATATGGAAAAAAATTAAAGAAATATGCAACCAAAACAGAAAACTTTGTCTGGCATGGATACCAAGTCACTGTGGTATACCAGGAAATGAGAAAGCGGATGAATTGGCTAAGAGAGCAACATATGGAAACACACGGACACATCCCAATATTACACAAAACGATCTCCTACCAATCGCAAAAAACCGTCTGATGAATAAATGGCAGTTATATTGGGACACAAGCTCACTGAAAAAGGGTAGACTTTACAAAACGACCCAACAAACAATTGTCAATAAGCCATGGTTCCATGATAAAGCTTTTGACAAACATTCCATCAGCGTTATGTGTCGTATCCGCATGGGACACTGTTGTACCAGAGAGCATTTAAAAAAAATAGGGATCATTGATAGCAGTCTCTGCGAATGTATGATTGGTGATGAGACACTGGATCATTTGTTTCTTGAATGCCCCATAAACGATAGGTATCCGTCCTTTTTTACCGACCTCACAGAGATTGGGGTTCCAATGCCAACAAATGTGAGGACATTGTTGAGCTACAATTCCAGGCAGGTAAACATTTTGCTCAAAAAATTCATCAAAATTAATGACATTAAAATTTAACTCTGTTCATAAAATTTAAATTGATCGAAGTAAAATAAATATACAAAAATAATTTAGGTTTCTCTATTTTGACAGTTTAATATTTTAACTTAGATGGCTGAGAACACTCTTAACGGGTGAAGAGCCAACAAAAAAAAAAAAAAAAATCTGTCAAGTCGATTCGTTTAGGACATTTTGTTTATTTCCTTTTGTTTATACCTACTGTTCGAAACTGTTTATAATGTTCGAAACTGTACTGTTTACATTTAAATTTATTTCTTTTTATCAAAATATGTTGCAATATTATATATTTTTTACATTACTATCTGGTGATACATATGTAAGTTTTTTCATTGACATTTTCATTGAATTGTTGAATATATTTGAATATGAAGTTATGTTAGTCGTGTATTGTTGTAGGTACCCAGTACCAAGTGTATTATTGAAATGTTTTACAAAATTGAATCGCGATAATATAAAGAAACAAAACAATATTGAATATTTAATGAAACGATGCATACTTAGTGTGCAAACGCAGATTCATAAATTGTTTTTATGTTTAGCAACAATTCTGCAAGAAGAGAAATCGTGAGTCTTATCATATTTCAAATATCTGGGGTGGTCCCTTGTGTGTGCTTGTATAATTTCCTTCATGTTCACAACCTACTTACTTATCTACTTCATAACATTATATAGATCCACCATTTATTATTTTCTTTCTTTTTGTGTAAAATACTTATAAAATTCATGATGGTAATTCCCACAATGTGGGAAATCCAGCGACTAGTGTGCGTGTGTATTACCTTATGAAAAGAAGCACGACACATACATGACTCCCCGATCGTGTCCATGTACTAACTAAAATAGTACCTAAATGTACTCGTAAACTGCATGATGTGCTACTATACTTGATTGAGGCATCTGATAATGATATATAGTTTTAATGGCCTAGGTATTAGATAAAGTAAATTAAAGCGTGCGTCAGTTTTACTGGCTTTAGGTATCACTACCAGTTAATTAACATCTTAATCACCAAGTCCAACAATTTTGCAACAATTTACAGTATCGGCTATTAAAACAAAACAAAAAAAAAAATAGTGGGTTGTGGCCAACGCCAAACTCCTCACTAACAAGTCATTCTATTAAGTATTCAAATTTTGTATGGAAAACATTCAGCATTTCTATGAAATGAATTTGTTAAATTATTTTTGATTTGAATATTTCATAATGAAAAATTGATAATTCTTATTCAATGGCATGCCTTTTTATCAATTTGATTATAAATTATTCAAATTTTTTAACTAAAAAAAATAAAAAAAATGAGAAGCACTATTCAGATATCCTTCAAAATCTAATGGGGTCTATGCAAGTATTAGATATACATATTTGCAAAATTTGAAAATAATCGAATGAGTACTTTAGTCTATAATCGATAAAGTAAAATAAATACGCCGTACATAGCACACATCACATATCACATAGCACACACACAGATACATTGTGATGAAACTTTCAGAATACAATCTCAGCATGATACTAGTTGATAATCTGCAAGAAAAAAAATACCCTTAAAATTGCGAAATCATAACTCCCCTCTATATCGTCTTGGGTTAGTGAGGAGTAACAAAACAACTTTATTTGTAAATTATTTTTGAAAATCTGGGCATATCTTTCTTTCTATTGGATGTAAAAAAGTAGTCAATTATATTTTGTATAGCACCATCAAGAATTCTAGTCTTCCATTTTATAAAGTGTAGGCAATAGGTTTTCAAAGGAAGGTTGATATACCTGCAGTAAAGGCTGTTTCTACCCAGAAAGTCAATCAGCATTTGTCATCTGCTATTTTTCCAAATTCCAATTTTCCAATGTTTTCAGGATATGTTATTGGCTGGCTTACCCGATCTTTTTACACGCTTGCGGAATGTTAATCAATTGTCTTTTATTGAGTTATTTAATAAATTCTATTTTTGGTATGTATTTATTTTATTTTATTTAATTACACTTACGGCTTGAAAGCCTATTTTATTAAATCCAAAAAGTATATAACAGAATACAAATTCAACAAAAATCATGTTAAAAATTCAACAGTACCTACATAACATCAGTTAAGTATAAAAAACAACAATCATATATTATAAATCAGAAGGAAAAAATAAATCTAATTTAAATTTAAAAATTCACCAATACATAATATCTGTTATGAAATATAATGATAAAAATTGAACAGTACATAACACCAGTATACATATAATAATAACATAAGTAAATCAATAAGTTCAGCAATATATTAATACATACAGCAATACATAACACCAGTTATAAATACAATAATAACATAAGTATAAATCAATAAGTTCAGCAATACCCACGTTTAACTCTAATAAATATTTCACTTGAAAAACAAAGAATGGTTCACTATCTAATGAAAAAGCATAATTATTTTTGCTGTGGATACGGTAGTAGGTACTATTTCTCCATAGATATCAGTAACTGCACACTGAAGTGTACAAGAAACATTGTTTCAAATTAACTAGAACTAGAAACAATTAAATAATACGTCGAATTAATTAAACAATTAAATTAAATAAATAAATATTATTTATGTCCAGGGGGGCAAGTCTGATTCAATTGGCGAAATCAAAACCCTAGTGATTACCCATATCATGGATATAAATAATATATGGAGTTCTATAAACTCTTTAGATGTCATAGAACCTCCATATGATAATTATATCCATGATATGGCATATGGGTAATCACTAGGGTTTTGATTTCGCCGATCGGACCAGACTTACCCCCCAGGACCCTTTTCAGGAGCCACATTAGGCAGGAATAATTCATTGTTTTATTACCAGCAGTGAGTAGGTAAGTACATGTAACATGAAAACAAAGATGGACTGATTTAAGTCATAACAATTATGTTTTGTACATTTATTATTCTTTTAAAATTTTGTTTGTACATTTTCCGTTAAACTCCTTGAGCATTTTCGCTGTTGAGGGGGGTGGTTTGCACATATACCAACCAAGCAAAAATACTCTAATTTGCGTTATGCGCACCCAAGTGACTGACTCAAGTTGTTTTCCGATGTTGCCCATTTTTATAAAATAAATAAATAAAAAAAAATGTATTGAGTTAAATACATTTTTGTCTACCTATGAATATACATAGTGGAGAACTTGGCCAAAGTGATGACCAGGCTTGTAAATTACGAAGGAGACAGGGATGATTACCAACGTAAAATTCGATGTTCTGTATCTTGTGAAGGTAATTACGATGCAGTAATTTTAACATTTTGCGTTGCTAAGTGTGCATTTGGAGGACACGTGCCTTGAATTCAACACGAGTTTTTAAGTGCATTAGGGCAACAAACTAGTGCCTAATTCGAGACAGTACTTGCCTCCTAATCAACACGGAAATGTAAATACACGACCAGGCTTTGCAAGACCAAGGATCTTGCTAGACTTATACCGATCTTGCATTTGCTTATCGCTAAATCTACAGTTTTTTTGTATGGATTTATGAGACGAATTAGATCATGGGTATCCTAAACGTCCAATCTAATACTTATACAAATTGGATATGTATTACATTTGAATTTGACGCACTTAATACATGTATGTATGTTAGTCGATAAGCAATGTAAACACAAAGAACTATTTACAGGGTGAGTTGTATGAATATACTTTGTATTAGAGAATAAGATAAAATAGAAATCATTAATAAAAAAATCGTTTTGACCCCGTTGTTCACTCAAGAAGCTGTTTTTGTCCAATTAGATAATTTCCACATTGGATACATAAGTCTAT
Organism: Molanna angustata; assembly: GCA_963576475.1. Taxonomy (NCBI): domain Eukaryota; kingdom Metazoa; phylum Arthropoda; class Insecta; order Trichoptera; family Molannidae; genus Molanna; species Molanna angustata. Next base: position 25,478,222 of record OY754965.1, read on the forward strand.
TGAAGCATTTCGTTTACCTAATTTATGTACATAGTAATTAAGACTTCTGTCTCTATGCTATCAGCACAACGTTTTATGTAACTATCGTAATTGATAAATACTAAACATTCAAGTATAATTTACAGACTTAAGTTAATTATTGGATTGATTAAGTTCGTTTAAGACTATATTTATTAAGACGATACAATTTAAACTTGAATTATTTATAGCGAAGTGTTGTGAATACATAATAATGTTATTTGTTGATCGTAAAATAAATTATGTTGGTAAATAAATAAACTTTTATTTCTAAAAAAACTATAAGGCATAGAGCAATATATATGTTTTTTATAAATTAAAGAAGAACAAAATATCTGGAAAAATATGTTGTGACGTTGCATTATTGCATCAGGTTAAGTAAATAAACAAAAAAAAATCACAATGGCGCTGAATGAAAAATAAACGTTTTTTAGGTTTCTTTAATTAACCTAAAGTATTAAAATCAACGTCACAGCATATTTTTCCAGATATTTTAGTCTTCTTTAATTTTAAAAAAATATATTGCTCTATGCCTTATAGTTTATTAAAAATATAAGATAAACGTTGATAATCGGGGTATGCCATTATTTTTCTACAAGAATTTATACAGAACGTTATCAAAAAGTTAAGGTATATTTTTCTTAATGAATACCCAAACTATCTAAATAATTTTTTTCAAAAAGATTTGATTAGAAATAATGATGGTATATCAAATTGAAAAATAGGTACGTTGGCAGCAGTTTCCCCCTTAATGTGTTTGTGTAAAAAGTATTCTGAATTCTGAACGACAATGAAACAAATTGATCTCAGCTTTAACGTTACAAAAATCTAAGAAAAAAGTCATTTTTATTTTTCTTATTTCCAATCAATAAAGTAATACTTAGTGTCTTCTGGTTAAAATAACCATCTTCTCAGGAAGTGTGCACTTCCAGGAAACATTTCTGAGATGCCGAGTTCCATCGCTTAGCGCCCTTGAGGTAAGGTTATCACATAAACGGCGATATAAAAGTCATCCCAGTTTATTATATAATATAAAGGTACTTCGTAGTCATAATGAGAGGCAATTTTGGATAACTTAGCTTGTACACTGAAAATAGTGTTTTGATTTGTACAAAAACCATAATTCCGTTTAAAATAAGTTTTAGACATTTTAAGCGGAATGCTTGTTTTAATCACATTTTATCGCATGTATGTAAATATTATTTGAATACCTTGGAGCGGAGTTCTGTTTTTTTAATACAGTATCTATTTATTTTCTTTCAGCGTACCTACATACCTGATTGTTAAAATTTAACAGCCAATACGTTTTTACTCCTTACTACTCCAAGGGGATATAGTGTATGATTTCGAAATTTTTACGGTTATTTTTTTACTGCAGATTATCAACTAGTATAATGCTGAGATTGTATTCTGAAAGTTTCATCACAATGCATCTATGTGTGGGTGCTGTGTACTATGTAATATATGCTATGTACGGCGTATTTATTCTACTTTATCGATTATAGACACCCATTCGATTTTGTATTCGATTCGATTTCGAATTTGTATATCTAATACTTGCTTAGACACCATTAGATTTTGAAGCATATCTGAATTCTTCTTCTTTTTCCTTCTCCTTAGCGCTTTTGTCCCGTTTCTATCGGGGTATGCTTTGACCATGATCCTGGAATTGGCGAGTCTGGTTATTACATTGAAGCGACTGCCATCTGACCTTCGTAACCCTCAGAAAGGGAAACCAGACAAATTGGATCATGGCTACACATAGCTATAAATATAAATCAGCACATAGATTTTTTGAAAATCCATGGTGCGTGCCCCGCCCGGATTCGAACCGTCGACCTCACGCATGTGAGGTGACGACCTTACCGCTGGGCTATCACCTCTGAAGCATATCTGAATAGTTTTCTCAATTTTTTAATATAAAATATTTCAATCTAACCCCAAGCCCAAGAAACTTAAAATTTGATATTTTTTTTCAAATTGCTAAAAAGGTATTGAAGAATTTTTAAGTTTTCATAGTATCATATCTATTTAAAAATAGTTAAAGAAACTAATTTCATGATTACCTGAAATTTTTCCCTACAAAATTAGAATACTTTGTGGAGAGACTGGGTAGTGAGGAGTTTAGCGTTGGTCACAACCCACTCGATTTATTTGCATATTCAAGTGATATTTTAAAATACATTAAAATAGCAACAAGCGTTTTGAATATATAAATATTTTTATTCAATATCACAATATTCTGTTAATGTTTTGAATAAGTAGGATGTATTTATTAATATTGATGCATTCTCTCTTCGCTTAAAGCTATCACGATATTTACGTACAAAGGTAATTGTTGGCTTATTTTATTATTCTGTAGGTGTAATCTTTATATTGGATATAAGGTACAGAAAGAAAATAATAGTTGTATCAAAAATTGTACTGGTCGTATTAGATTTAATATTACAAAGGTCCAGAATACTTGAATTTATTGGGTCATATTGCTTAGTTATTATTACGCCACGTGAAACCCTAAATGCATTTTTTTTAGAAATCCTTTTCTATTGTATACATTATTTAAAAAAGATATACTAAAAAAACAAAAATTAACAGAACAAATGAAATCATCGAACTGAAAAATTAAATCATAGAGCGCTGGGTCCATGAGTATGCCGCTCTCCTAAGACAAAAGATAGCTTGTACAATAATAAGGGTGTGGACTGTGGGGGTCTAGCAATTCCATGGTTCAATTAGCTGGTATGTGGCTTGACCCTGCAATTCACAAAAGATTGGAGAGATATCAATTATGCAGTGAATTCAATATTCTCCACACTATGGAATAGTGGAGAGTCATGATTTCACAATTTTTAAGCGTTTTTTATATCAATTTCTCAACGGGTATCATGTAAAGAGTGAACCGTGATGTGTTTGTATGTATGGCGTACGCCGCGTACGGATTATACGGATTGATGACTTCATATTAAAATCATATGTGTAAAGTGCATAGAACTAAGGCTGATTAGTTTTCCATAAATATCTTGTCCGAATTTTCGAAATGCTCTCACGGTCTGGAAAATCAAGGTATTTTTATACTGTTCGAAATTTTGATACAAAAAAATACACTCATCAAAAACGCATTCAAGGATTGTCAAAATTTAGAAAAAAATCTAAAATAAATTTCATATTTGTATGAAAAATGTATATGTAAACAGAAGTAAAGAAAAATGTAAACAGCTTCTGTAAGGGAAAATTTAGTGATTAACTTCATATTGATATTGTATGTGTCTCTATAGACAGGTGTATTTTTTTACTCTCCAGTATCTTCCTCAAGGGGTAGGCTGTGAGAACCGAACACCGCATTCTTCTGTCTCGACACATACATCGCCTCATCAACATTAATACACTGTCTCATACATGCTCATCTTGCTAGTAGGTAATGCAATTATACTTAAAATTTCTCAACAGGTGTATCATGTAGAAAACGCATACTATGAGTTTCGTCACAATGTTTTTGTGTGTATCGTGTATTGTGAAAACTTTTTTCCTCTGGGAATCTTATATTTGTTTAAGAATCTAATAGAAATGTGCTTCATAAAATGCATTTAGAGATTGTCAACCTTTCAAAAAGAAAAAATGAACGCTTACTATGGTGTGGAGAGTTTAATGTTGGCTACAACCCACTCGTTTATTTATTATTTTTTCTTTGTTATTATTTTTTTTTATGTTTAATTTTGTATGATGTATATATAATGGCAAAGGTGTTGATAAAAATTTTCCTGCAACCAATTTTGATTCAAATTATAGTGCGCTTCTTCGGAAGAGTAAAATGGACCCAAATCCTAATAGCTGGCGTCCCCTACGTAGACATGTTAAAAAAAAAAAAAAAATAAAGCAATTCGCTCACGCTATTATCATTAAAGACTAACTAAACCTAACAGAAAAATATACGGGATGTACATATATAACGAAAATAATAGTATGATATGTACGTAAATCTCCATTCCCATAAATCTTTAGTTAAGGTTTAGTTAGTCTTTAATGATAATATCTAATACAAGTCTTTGTGATATTAATTTTTTTGTGACAAGTTATAGGATATTGAAATTCCGAAGCACTTCACATGGATCATACTAGATTCATACTTTTCTAGAAACCTAACCTAGGACGCCGCCGGCATCAAAATAAAATAATGAACCGCTTCGATATTAAATAATTTTAAAAAAAAAAATTCGGCAGGATATATTATGACACCTTAATTCGCGGTTATATTTCTCTCGTGTCACTATTATAACTTTGTATAATTGCGGATTAATCAGATGACTTCTGCAATCATTTTTGACAGCGAAACATCAGTCGGATGTTATAATTATAACATTAAAACATATTTCATACTGATATCGCAAACTCATGCGAAATAAAACGTAAATGAGCACAAAAGGAATATGATGTTCGATCATAATGTAAAGGGTAATTCATCAATTATCTTGACAAACATTAATTATTCAATAAAAGTAAATAATCGACACTGAGAATCAATTTTAATAGATTGTGTTATGCAGCCTTCATTAAATTCTAAATAAATTCTCCACCATGTACATACATAAATAAATGTTTTTTTTAATTATAACTATCACTATTATAATGTATCAGTTGTAACACACGATATCCAACTGTCAATGGCGATAATGTTTAATTGAATAATAAGTAGGCACGTAACCATAAATACTTAAACACAAATTAATAAATATTTTAAGATATTTTGTTTTCTTAAAAGTGCCATTTAAAATTAAATAATAATATTTTGTTTTCTATATACTAGTTGCATGTAACACATGAGATCCAACTGTCGATAGCGATAGTACGTATAGTTGAAGAATAAGTACCAAACTATAAACCCATAAATACAAATTATTTAATATTTTAAGATATTTGATTTTCTATACAACCATGTACCTAGGTATATAATGTCAAGATAGGATAGTATGGAGGTCAGTCCTTTGATCCTACCCAGAATATGAAAACTGCATGATGGTATGTATGTATGTTTGGAGATTAGTATCAAACAATTTAGTCTTCATAGATATTGTGTGTAAGCTACTACCATACAAATTTTATGAAGCAATGTCGTCACTAAATTCAATTTTTATAAAAATTGTTAGAAAAAATTTGAGATGTTCTAATACAATGTTAATATTTTTTATATGAAATTAAATTATCTAGTTGGGGTGTTTCGGCTTTTTGTCGATATTTAAAAAAAATGGAAATATAGGCAGTTAAACTCATAAATTTATCATAAAAAAATATTTTTCTTAATAAAAAATGTTTGAGAAACCCTGGAATTTAAAAAAAAACTTTGAGATTTTGTACTTGTCTATATTTATACCAATTTTCAGCGTTCTAGCTTTTATGGTTTCTGAGATATATGGAAAAATTAACCGAAATTTCAAAAGTTGATAACCCCTGACTGAAACAAAAATTCACAATTCTGAGTATAAAAGTTTTGTAGGCCTATAACTGTTTATATATTCTGAAAATTTGAGATCTGTAAATTGAGCGGATCAAAAGTTATAAGGGGGGGACAGACAGACACACAGACACACAGACGCACAGACACACAGACACACAGACACACAGACACACAGACACACACACACACACACACACTCTCTCACACACACACACACACACACACACACACACAAAACTCACATAAAATGTTCTACTCCGAATTCTGAGTAAATCCATGTTTTGGAACATATATGCTGCGAGGCCTCTAGTTGGTGTTATTAGCATGCAAAAAGTCCATTACACCATACAAAATTTTCCTTCGTACACGCATCTTGGCTTAATAATGTCGATTCATTAAGAGAATTGAATTCTCATGAACGAATCGACAGTTGGAAAACATGTAGGTATTTATGTCAGGATAGGATAGTATGGAGGTCAGTCTGTTTTCCAATCCAGAATATGAAAACAGCATGATGGTATGTATGTATGTTTGTAGATTAAGTACTTATCAAACTATTGAGTCCCCGTAGATATTGTGTAGTGTATAGGTACTGCCTTACAAATTGTTTTAAAAATATGTCGTCACTCAATTCAATTTTTAAAAAAAGTTTGAGATGTACTATTAAAATGTTTTTATTTTTTATAGAAAATTAAATTATCTAGTGGGGGTGTTTCGGCTTTTTTCGAAATTTTTAAAAACATTGGAAATATAGGCAGTTAAACACAAAAATTTATTATTAAAAAATGTTTGAGAAACTGGAATTTTTTTGAAAAAAAAAATTTGAGATTTTGTATTTATCTATATTTATACCAATTCTCATGGTTCTATCTTATATGGTTTTTGAGATATATGGAAAAATAAAGTAAAAATTCAAAAGTTGAAAATTCACCCTGACTGAAACAAAAATTCAAAATTCTGAGTATAAAAGTTTTGTGGCCCTATGACTAATAACTATATATATTCTGAAATTTTAGGCTCTGTGCATTGAGCGAATCAAAAATTATAAATTATGGGACGGACACACACACACAGACATACTAAATGTTCTACTCAGAATTCTGAGTAAATCATCATGAAAAATATAGACCTGGCATACAAATTTCGCGTACCTTCACTTGATACTTTGTCAATATGTTAAAAAAAGTAAATTCTCTTGGACAAATCGACAGTTGGAATAACTCATCAGGGGGCAAGTCCGTCCATATTTTTGTTTATTATTTTTCTAATTATTATAGAATACTAAAAATTTCGACAGATTGAAAATTGCTGATAAAATTTAGTAATGCATGGGATCTTCATTGGTCCACATACTAAACATTGTCACATTGATGTTATGACTCTTAATAAACCAGTATAGTAATTCAAAAAGACACGATAACAGAATATTAAATTGATTATGACACAATCAAAAATTTCATAATGTCAAGAATGCACCTACATATATTATGTAAAAGTTAAGAAGGAAGACATGAACTGATCCAGGTGCAAAGCTCCAATTAAGATCCTGACTGTAATTTATATGAACACGTTGTCACTTGTTTATCCCATATACCTCAACAATATCCGTTTAAGAACATTTCTATCGGAGTATGCTAACGTAATAACGATCCCAAGTTATGGTGCAATATTGACATTTTCAAGTATTTTGAGATCTCGAATAATCGTTTTGGAGTGAATAAATTCTCCTCTTGTAGTACATATGTATTATTATGGTCATTTTTGTTGTACGTCTCACGATATCCCACGAAGGATGCTGCTCGTTCTATTGCCTCCTACATCTCACTTTTGCAATGCAATATTCATATTGGTGGCGATTTATATTCAGGAATAAAAAAAATTACCATATTATCACACAAACTAGAAAATCCTTTTAAGTCCTGAGAATTTCAAAACGTGTCTCATAATTTAGTCGATTTAATTATTATTATATTTCTGTAAACATACTCAACGACAGCACAACTTAGATACTAGATTAATAATAATGTCATTGTAGAATATTAATTTACAGGTCTGTTGTTGTGTCTATTGGGTATCATTAGTTCATATTCCTTTATTTTTATTGTTATCTATTTGTTTATTAATATACTTATTTGCTTATATAGTCTAAGTTCGACACATATTCATGTTTTAATTAATATGTATAATGAAATTATAATTGATACGTTATTGAAATGTTTACCTACAAGTATTATTTCATAATAGGTATTTATTTTTATAATATTTTATTTGTTTTTTTAAACAATTATTTAAAAAGAAGACCAAACAAGAGATGGAAGGATAGTTGGATTTCGTCGTCTCAGGACGCATAGTTTTTGAATTACAGACCAACAGGTCAAGAAGTTATTAAAATTAAATGTAATTATGTGTGTTAAAACGAAATAAATCAGTTTTTAATTACAACCAGTAAGTATAATATTAGCCAAAGACTGTTTTTATATCTGAATTTAAAATTATTTTACAATTATGAATTAACGCTGTGATACGATAAATTTATTTAGCGTTTGGCCGCATATATCACAATTATAAAATATAATAAAAATATAAAAATTGCTATTCTTAAGGTTAAGGTTTCCTGCTTGTTAAATATGAATGTCCAGGCTACCTAGTTTTATTTTGTAAATCAAACAGTAATTGATCACACGATAAAGTCGTGTGTTTCAAATACTCCTATTGAACCACTTTTCAGTTTTGAACAATATTGTAATTTCTGTAATACGAATTTCTGCACATCTTGTAATACGAGAAGTTCTATTTTATTTATGCATAATAAGATGTTGGGTCAACGAGCACGTGGACGACTTTATTTGTGTTCTGTTCAACAAGAATGTCTCCTGTTCTTTAATTTCATTATTGTACCAACTTATGTATGTCGTAGATACGCGGAGGAATTTCAACACGGAAGCAAAATGTAAGAAGCTGATAGTTTCCTACACAAGTATATAAATTTTGGATTTGTCTAAGATCTTCAAAAGTTTGTATAAATTAACAAATATTTGATTTAATGTTGCTTGATAACTTCTTAACTTAACTTCTAAAACTTCTTCTTATACTATTATTCAAAAATCAATAAGGGAATTTTAGTGATAAAGCTATGAAATAATTCTATGAAACATTGTAGTGACCAATGTATTTTTTGCATGATAGGTACCTATACCATACCATCACGCCATTGCCCTATTTGGGGTAGGCAGATAGATCTGAATGCCAGAATCCTCTCTCTACATATACATTTTTCGCTTAATTCACGTCCATGCATCGTCTCATATACGCTCTTCTATTTTTCTTACTTCTAACGTCTTCATCTTTCAAAATGACTTTTCCTTGGCCGACCTTTACTTTTGTTCCTCTTTTATCAGCATTATACACTTTTATTGTCAGAAAGTCTATGTGGCTAAATCACCTTAGGGCATTTATTGTCATCTATCGATATCTCTGTCATTCATAATAACTTCATAATATCATCATTGTTTTACCTGCACACATTCATTGCAGTTACATGAAATAATTGAGTGAACCATTACAGATCTTCATGCACCGTTCACTCTATTACCTGGTGTTATACTCTCCTTTGTTATACTCTATTTCATATATTGAAACATGTTTTCTAAGTACCTATACTTATTCATCCACTTGTTCGAAGGGTTGTATAATAAGAGTTATTTGAGGAAAATGCGAGAAAAAGGCAGGTCCCGTACTACGAGAATACTGCTTACCGGACCTCAACTTTTTCTTATATTATTCTTAAATAACTCTAGTTATACGACCCTAATTCGACATTCTCCACTTGTATCTCGCATTTTGTTTGTCTTTCGCTCTTCTCAAATACCACTTTATATTTAGTTGCATTCATTCTCATTCCATTTTGAATGCATCTATCGAATGCTATTTTAACCAAACATTCCAAGTCCTCAACATTTTTTGCCATTAATACTTTATCATCTGCATACATTATATCACATACAGTTACACCTTCCAGTTTCAACCAAATGTTCTCATTATTTAGTACTCTCACACATTAGTCAATGTATAAGTTAAAGTGTTACGGTGGTAATACGCAACCTTGATTCAATTTTTTTACTAATGGAGAACCATCCTGTTAGAGAGTTTTCAATTCAGGCTTGGCTTTCCTCATAGAGAGATGATATTGCCCATATCAAACTGCTCCCCGCTCCATACACTGATAACACAAAGTTTTTCATGGTTTACTTTGTCATAGTCCTTTTCAAGTTCCATGAAAGCACAGAAAAGCTTCTGATTTTAATGGTCGGCGCATCCTCTACCTCCAACACATGCACATGGAATAATAAAACCAAACTTCATCTTCCCGGAAGTTTTCATCAGTCTATCATAATTCTGAATTAATTATTATCTTTTGTATTATTATCCATTTCTAAATCCATTACTTAATAAAATAAAAATCTTTATATAATGATATAATTTATGGAATTTGATAGTTAAAACCATCACGCACGGAAGTACCATCACGACATGACATATATATGATTTTAAAGAAAAAAAAATAAAGCAAAACCTCCTGTTCGTTGTGAATATTTTCCTCCGTTGAATTTTTCTTCGTTGAGCGCTCTTCTCCCCACGTGGCCAAACCATCTCAATATGTTCACTATAATTATATTAAAGACATTTTTCTTTATCTGACATTCTTTCCTGATGAATATATTGTATAATCTAAAATGAAGTGTGTATATTTTAAATTAAAGTGATATAAAGAATAAAAAAGTTTGTGAAGGGGGAATTGGACAAAATATTTTGAAACAATGTATCATTAAGTTCTAGTCAGTAGGTAGATGCTTTGGTTGGTAGTAACACAATTACACTCAATAAAGGTATTAACACGAGCACAAAGTTTAATAGAATTAATCAATGTTGGTCGTGATTAGTGGCATGTAGCGAAATGTGCACGTGTTCAGTACAATGTGCATGCTAAGGAATACTTAAGACTATGTACCTACTATGTACAGCTTTAACTTACCAACCCATACGACCTAACATCTTTATTGAATTTCACCAGTTCCGTTACAAAAACAATTTATTTGAGTATTTCACTTTCTGAAAAAAAAAATCACACTTCATGTGAATGAAAGAAGGAAACATAAGAAGTTTGAACAAACAACTGACGAGCATGAGACGATGCATTGATGTAAAAGAAGCCAGGAATGTGTGCAAAAATAGAGGAGTATGGCGAAAGCGATATGGACTGATGGTATGTATTAGTGTATTAGTACTTATATATTTACTCTAAGCCATATTCGTACCACTGCTGGACATTGGCCTCTTCTAAACTTTTCCATTTTATTATATTTTGGGCTGTTTGCTGCCATCAACGACCCGCATGCTAGATAATGTTATTTGTTCACCTTCGCCTCACCCACCGTCATTTCAACTTGCTGTTCTTTCTGTAATCTCGGTATCCTTTGTTTAACTTTGAATCTCCTGAATTCTGGTTCTATCCCTAAGATACACTATATTATATATTATATTTCACAGAACGAAAATGAATAATTTAAACAAAAATTTAGTGTTATGATAAATTGTTGTGTGTCCAATACTGTAGGTATCTCGCAGTAGATAAAGTTCAACGAGGTATCGATGCAGTAGGTACTTAATAAGTGTTGTTTTGACGTAGTGTAGAACAGGGATGTTGCGGATGTGTATTTTTTGACATCCGCGGATGCGGATGTGGATGCGGATTTTTGAATGTTCACATCCGCGGATGCGGATTTTTGAACGTAATATCCGCGGATGCGGAGTTTTGAAGACTCACATCCGGATGCGGATGTTCCGCAGCATCCCTGGTGTAGAATGTAGATACATCTATATGAAACAATCCAAACCTCTTAGACCTAGCATTCGGATTTACTTTTTTAAATGTTAGGTACCTACTTATTTTCGAACATATATTTCTATACGATGTATCTGGATCAGCATATTATTATTCTGTTTATCACTAGTTGCATGTAACACAAAATTTTGAGATGTACTACTACAATATTAAATTTTTTTATAGAAAATTAAATTATCTAGTTGGTGTGTTTCAGCTTTTTTCGATATTTTTAAAAACTTTGGAAATATAGGCAGTTAAACTCATAAATTTATCATATTTTTTTTTCTTAATAAAAAAATGTTTGAGAAATCCTGGAATTTTATTGAAAAAAATAATTTGAGATGTTGTATTTGTCTATATTTATACCAATTTTTAGCGTTCTAGCTTTTATGGTTTCTGAGATATATGGAAAAATAAAGCAAAAATTCAAAAATTGATAACCCCTGACTGAAAAAATTCAAAATTCTGAGTATAAAAGTTTTGTAGGCCCATAACTGTTTATATATTCTGAAATTTTAGGTTCTGTAAATTTAGCGGATCCAACGTTATAAGGGGTAGGGAAAGACACACACACAGACACACAAAACTCACATAAAATGTTCTACTCCGAATTCTGAGTAAATCCATATATGGGAACATAAATATATGCTGCGAAGCCTCTAAGTTGGTGTTTTTAGCATGCAAAAAGACCACTACGCCATACAAAATGTTCCTTCGTACACGCATCTTGGCTTAATACTGTCGATTCATTCAGAGAATTGAATTCTCATGAACGAATCGACAGTTGGATAATTGTGTAAGATCCGATTCTAGACATATGTAGGTCATTTTGTTTGGTGGGCCTATACAAAATTTAAACTTATACCTAATTATGTCATTGTAAAAAGGCTGTTTTTTTTCTTAAAAAGGATACCTCAGCAGGTACTAAAACCCTGAGTAGTGGTGGATTTCGTTGCAATAAAAAAATATCGTTAAAATTCTAAATTAAATTTTTTTCCCCTTGGGTTAGTGAGGATTAAAAAGAAAGATGATAAATTTAGTAATATTTTGATATTATTTGACATTTTTACATTATAATACAATATTTTCGAACTTCCTATTCTCTCTAGCTCTATTTTACAAAATTAGTGTTAGTTAATTAACCTAGCACCTAGCACCTGGTGCTAGGTTCCCGGCACGTATAGGACTCAAATTAAAAATTGAAATAAAAATAACACAAAGTAAAAATTTGTATACACAAGAAAAAATATGTAACAATCATAGAATAATAATAAAACTATAGAATACTCATTCCCTCGCCCACTACAATACCTCGCTGAAAAAGTGAAGCCGTTTTATTGGCCGGCTCGTGTCAATATGTATGACTGCTGGTAGACATTGTTCGTATAGTACTACTCGTTATGGCAGCGTAAATAATTTTGCAAGCAGTTAAAAAATTCCCTATTTGGAGAACGTATCACGCAGACGGCCAAATGATTACTGAAACTAGAGTCTACAATCCGAATCTACCCGTTTGCATTCTGTTTCCGGTTGGCTCTCTGATTGGTTGAGATCTCGTAGTATTAAGTCAAATGAGCTGTGAAATTTTATATTAAATGCGAAAAATTAAAAGAATATTATATATTTAATTTATAATAATTTATAATTCAATTTATAAAGCAACTCGCTCTCGCGAGTCGCTATTATTATTATACACTAACTTAAACCTAACCTAAGAATGCAGAAAAGAAACTCAGGGGCTAGACGCTACTTTAGTGAATGCTCGTAGCAAAATGTTGATCAAATTAGTCAACATATAGCAGTCGCGTTTACTGCAGGCTAAAGAGTATTCTATACTATTATTATTCTATGGTAACAACGTACAAAATGTCTAGGTAGAACATATTGAATTCACTAATACAAAATATACGCTATAAAAAAATAACGTCAATGCAACAACTAATCAGGTGAAAATTCTTTTTGAAACATTTTCAAATGTAAATAAACATCTCGGAGTAGATTAAAACAAAATATACAGACTGTAATGTTTCTTGACAATTTGATACACAACTCCATTGTATGTATGAATGCAAGTCACTTCTTTTTCAAACTTTTCAGACAACTTCAGGATGAATCTATGTTAGAATTAATAGGTATTCGATCTGCTTCGTACGTTGGCACTTCGTCTGGAATTTTGATGTTGTTTTTCAATGTGGACGGGTGGCCTCGCGAACAATGGGGCCTTGGACAGGAAATACGTGAAAAGTACAAGTACACTAAATACAAGCACAGATATTTCAAAAGAAAAATTTGAATCGACTGTTTCGTGTTTATCTGAAAATATGCCGTCGACACATTCGCACATTATTTTTTTGATCGTATTAATTGTGATACATTCGCACATTCATTAATAAATATTTGACATTTGACCATGTATAAAAATAAAAACCCTTAGATTATATACAATGTAATTCTATGTAAAAACAATTAAAACAGACAATAATCATTTGTTTGGACAATTTGAAATGAGATTTGTCTATGGAATGTTGATCGTTTTGTTTGTAGCATAAATAAAAACTAGTTGCATGTAACATATGAGATCCAACTGTCGATAGCGATAGTATGGATAATTGAAGAATAAGTACCAAACTATAAACCCATAAATCCAAATGATTGAATATTTTATGATATATTGTTTTCTATACAAGGCATTTAGGTATGTATGTCGAGATAGGATAGTATGGAGGTCAGTACTTTTTTCTACCCAGAATATGAAAACAGCATGATAGTATGTATGTATGTTTGGAAATTAAGTATCAAATAATTGAGTTTCTTAGATATTGTGTATAGGCCACTGCCATACAAATTGTATGAAGCGATGTCGTCACTAAATTCAATTTTTATAAAAATTGTTAGAAAAAATTTGAGATGTTCTAATACAATGTTAATATTTTTTATATGAAATTAAATTATCTAGTTGGGGTGTTTCGGCTTTTTGTCGATATTTAAAAAAAAATGGAAATATAGGCAGTTAAACTCATAAATTAATTTATCATAAAAAAATATTTTTCTTAATAAAAAATGTTTGAGAAACCCTGGAATTAAAAAAAAAACTTTGAGATTTTGTACTTGTCAATCTTTATACCAATTTTCAGCGTTCTAGCTTGTGGTTTATGGTTTCTGAGATATATGGAAAAATTAACCGAAATTTCAAAAGTTGATAACCCCTGACTGAAACAAAAATTCACAATTCTGAGTATAAAAGTTTTGTAGGCTTATAACTGTTTATATATTCTGAAAATTTGAGATCTGTAAATTGAGCGGATCAAAAGTTATAAGGGGGGGACAGACAGACACACAGACACACAGACGCACAGACACACAGACACACAGACATACACACACACACACACACACACACACACACACACACACACACACACACACACACACACACACACACACACACACACACACACACACACACACACACACACACACAAAACTCACATAAAACTCACATAAAATGTTCTACTCCGAATTCTGAGTAAATCCATGTTTTGGAACATATATGCTGCGTGGCCTCTAGTTGGTGTTATTAGCATGCAAAAAGTCCACTACACCATACAAAATTTTCCTTCGTACACGCATCTTGGCTTAATAATGTCGATGCATTAAGAGAATTGAATTCTCATGAACGAATCGACAGTTGGAAAACATGTAGGTATTTATGTCAGGATAGGATAGTATGGAGGTCAGTGTGTTTTCCAACCCAGAATATGAAAAGAGCATGATGGTATGTATGTATGTTTGTAGATTAAGTATCAAACTATTGAGTCCCCGTAGATATTGTGTAGTGTATAGGTACTGCCCTACAAATTGTTTTAAAAATATGTCGTCACTCAATTCAATTTTTAAAAAAAGTTTGAGATGTACTATTAAAATCCTTTTATTTTTTATAGAAAATTAAATAATCTAGTGGGGGTGTTTCGGCTTTTTTCGAAATTTTTAAAAAAATTGGAAATATAGGCAGTTAAACACAAAAATTTATTATAAAAAATGTTTAAGAAACTCTGGAATTTTTTTGAAAAAAAAAAAATTTGAGATTTTGTATTTATCTATATTTATACCAATTCTCATGGTTCTATCTTATATGGTTTTTGAGATATATGGAAAAATAAAGTAAAAATTCAAAAGTTGAAAATTCACCCTGACTGAAACAAAAATTCAAAATTCTGAGTATAAAAGTTTTGTGGCCCTATAACTAATAACTATATATATTCTGAAATTTTAGGCTCTGTGCATTGAGCGAATCAAAAGTTATAAATTATGGGACGGACACACACACAGACATAATAATGTTCTACTCAGTATTAATATTTTTTAACACGTAAATTTATCATAAAAATAAAATTTTTCTTAATAAAAAATGTTTGAAAAACCTTGTAATTTTTTTGAAAAAAAAAATTTGAGATCTTGTATTTGTCTATGTTTATACCAATTTTCAGCGTTCTAGCTTTTATGGTTTCTGACATATATGGAAAAATAAAGTAAAAATTCAAAAGTTGATAACCCCTGACTGAAACGAAAATTCACAATTCTGAATATAAAAGTTTTGTAGGCCTATAACTATTTATATATTCTGAAATTTTAGGCTTTGTGAATCCAGCAGATCAAAAGTTATAAGGGGACGGGGACACACACACCCACCCACACACACACACACAAACACACCCACACACCCACACCCACACACACACACACACACACACACACACACACACACACACACACACACACACACACACACCCACACACACACACACACACACACACTAAAGAAAAATATTGGCATTTTAAGACTACGAAAATGCTCCAAACGATTTTTCTGTCGATAGGTATGGACTAATTGGTTTTTTGACCATTGTCTTTGTCGAAGGAAAATCCACCTTTTAAGTCCTATTTGTCCTCTTTTTTCAAATTTCCATCTCGCAACCCTAACCTAATTACAGGTATAAACTGTCTCGAATGAATGTAACACAAATCGAAACATAAATATATGTGTTCTTCGTCTGATTTATTGCTCGATTGAAACGTTGTGAGATTTTATGGTCTCGAATGATATTTGTAGCTGAATGCTCTTCAAAATAAATGTAAACATTTTAATCATTAACATATATATATATATATATATATATATATATATATATATATATATATATATATATATATATATATATATATATATATATATATATATATATATATATATATATATATATATATATATATATATATATATATATATATATATATATATATATATATATATATATATATATATATATATATATATATATATAATATATATATATGAACGTGTCACTTATTTATTTGTCGATTGTGTTCAATTTATTATAGAATAAGAATATATAAGTTAGTGCGATACAGAGATCAAGAAACACAGTAAATAGTATCAATATATCAACATTAAAAAAGTTTGAATTATAATATTTTTGTATCTAAATATTTCTTCAGCTACAATTATCTGTCTGTACCGAAATTTTGTATTCGAACTAATTTTAACAAACTTCCCGACCAGTTATTGCACTGATTCATTTGATATTTTAATTAAATTGAACAATTTTGTATTTAATACAAAGTAATCAAAGCCATGCGTTTCTGATTGAGTGTTAATAAAATTTGAATTTAATTCGGTTAGATCTAACGATATTTTTTTTTTGTTTTTACATGTTTTCAATGTAAAAACGGTTAAAATAATAATAATATACAATTATAAAAATGATTTAACTGTGAACTAAAAGAAAATTAAGTAAAGGTTAATTATTGAGTATTAATTATTGATTTACATATTACACGAAGTCAGAATAATAGGATAGCATGTATGACGCGATGCATGGATGTAAATGAGGCAAAACATGTATGTCAAGATAGAAGTGTATGGCGTTCGGTCTTCTCTGCCTACCCCAAGTAGGGATACGGCATGATAGTATGTATGTATGTATGTATATGTATGTATAATTATTGATTTACAAGTTTAGTATGTGAAAAAAACTTAAAAAAAGAGTGCCTACAATTTTTTTAATTAGGCACATGTTTTAAATATATATCTAAAAACTGTGTTCCATAATATACCATATTAATACCATATTATATTTACATAACATACATTTATTTAAACCTTTCTTACACTCAACCATTGGCGAGTTTATAGCTTTTCAATTAATTGATGTTTTTTTTTGACAAACTTTTTAACATCTCAATAGAGACGAAGTTGGGATATTTTAGAAGAACCAGGAACTCAAGGCACCTACAGGGCTTACGATCTGTCATCGGCTGGTTTACGTGATCCCTTTATGCGTTTGCGCAAGGATCACTAATTATGCCTTCTTATTGAGTTCCTTTATCAATGTACTTCTATATATTTGAATAATGTGTAACAATTCTCCTGAAAGTAAGACATTATTACTATTGCCATCTATGAAGTAACAAAGAAACCTTTTTTAACGCCATCTATCGAGAAATTGGTTTATTAGTAAACATTGAAAGCAACACGCGTCGCGTTACAAATTAATATGAATCAATTTCCCTTCTGCTGGGAATCGAATCCAGGACGCCGGAACCGAAGCCGAACGGCGTACCTACTATTATGCCACGGAGGTCAATCATCATGCTATATTTTATGATTTAAAAAAAAGAATGCAAAAAGTTTTGTAAAATAATATAAAAGTTTTTTTATGTTTATTTTTATATTCTAGGAACCTGAAAGCCTATTTCTTAAATATTAAACAAATGTATCTATCCTGACTATGTATTGATATACAAATTATTATAATCTAAAATTAAAAATATGATAGTAATAATAATTATTTCATAATAAAAATATTTTACAAAAATAAATTATATCACAGAAATAACATTTAAAACATCAACAATAATATAATGTAGGTACGTATGGGTATGAGAATATTTTTTCTTAAAATTATTGTGCTTAAATTTTGTATCACAATTAATATTGTAATAAATATGTCTAACATTAAAACTTATCTTATTGTAAAACCAAAATGATTATGTTCATTGATTTCATAAATTTTAAACATTTTTTCACGTTTTCTGATCTTTCTCTTGTAGGTGTTGAGTAATGGTCCATTTCCGAGAAAATTCCATATGAAAAGATTTTCATCCGATGATGCTGTTGCTGAAAACATAGGTAATCAAAGTTTGTTCAATGTTTTTATACTAACTTATTGGTGAAATGTTCATAATGTATGTAGAGCCGAAAATTGTTGCAATATACATAGGGTCGTATTACGCATGTTATATAAGAAAACGGTAAGATAATCTTTCCCTGTCCAAATTCTCAAGTCGTATTACAGAAGTTATTTGGTATTACAGAATAACTTCTGTATACGACTTGAGAATTTGGACAGAGAAAGATTATCTTACCGTTTTCTTATATAACATGCGTAATACGACCCATAATGTATTATAAATTCGATTATATGGAATATTGATGTTTGTATGAATGTGTCAAATTATATGGAATATTGATGTTTGTATGAATGTGTCAAATTATATGGAATATTGATGTTTGTATGAATGTGTCAAATTATATGGAATATTGGTGTTTGTATGAATGTGTCAAATTATATGGAATATTGATGTTTGTATGAATGTGTCAAATTATATGGAATATTGATGTTTGTACGAATGTGTCAAATTATATGGAATATTGATGTTTGTATGAATGTGTCAAATTATATGGAATATTGATGTTTGTATGAATGTGTCAAATCAAAGAAATATATTGAAATAGTGAATTGAATAAACAATATTTAACAAACCAGGAAAGAGATAATTGAATAAAGAGACTGGGTTAATTTTTTCGGTAGAAATATGTGTGAGGTAATAATATGCGTAACACGTGCATTGTATGGACGATAATCAGCCCTGAAAATACGATGTATGAATGGAGTCGAGAAGGACCTTCAGATATCCAGCGTGTGGAATCAGAAATGGTCATGGACAGAGTAAGGAGGCCAAGGCCCATCTTGAAGCCTGATTCTCTTTAAATACCAAAGGGCTTGTAAATACCATTTAAAGGGTGTTTCATGCCACGGCTGGCTTAAATGAAACTCAATCTGAAATCTAAAAATCATCCTTTACTGGTGTTTACGAGTATTAAAACCCGTTGTTGTTTATAGATAATTGAGCTTCTGGGCTGCGAAACTACTGATGATGATGTATGAGGTAATTATGCTTTAGTTTTCTTCAAGGGAAAAAAAATCTTGATTTTTTTAAGGAAATAAAGGTGGGTGTATGTTTTACTATTATTAAACTCTATCATACTTAAAACTTACCTGTCATTTTATTACCATAAAACATTTTTTTATCAATGTTCTATGAAGTTTCATCAAGATATGGTTGAGAAGTTAAAAAAGGAATTTCTATACTATGTGAATGATAGTAAATAATTTGCAAAACAAATATTTACCAATTTTTGTACCATCGGGACTGAAGAGAAGTGCTTTGGTTCTTCCAGCTGGAGAATACATTTCGTCTGTCGCTGTTCCCGGTGCAGACAGAACTAGAATCCTTGAATGACCATCAACAAGTTCATCTGAATCGGGTCTGTTTCCTATAAACATAGACATCTTTCATTTATATATTTCATTTATGTTAATAAATTGTTATACTCAGTTGAAACGAGTAAGTTGTTTTTTTTTCACAAAACGTTGACAATCTCTTAATGCTTTTTTGGGTGAGCATTGTCTATGTATATTATTCTTCTAAAAAACATTGAAAACCTTAATTTTCCCGAACGTGTAAGGGATTTGAAAATTTATCAGCTGTAATTTACTGCGCTAAGCACATATGAAATCGATTTCAGTTTGGATTGCAATGATGACCCAAAATTACACAAAATATCACACATAAAAAAAATACATCGATGAAACTCATGATATGTATTCTCTTTGCAATAATTGTCGAGAAATTGATGTAAAAATACGCTCTAAAATCGTGAAACCATAACTCTTCTATATAATATGTACTTGGTGTAGTGTAAAAAATTCTGAACGATACTAACGTACATAAAGCTATATATTTTTACGAGTATTGTAGATGATAATGAATGTTGAGTAGTAACACATTTAAAATTCCAAATACAGATCATTGTATTGGAGACTAGAAATATTAGTTGGACACTAAGGAGAACTCTTTAAAGAATTCAATAAAGTAACTGGTGCAACTTGTTTATGAAAAATAAGTGCAGTTGTTCAAACATGTCAATGTGACAATGTCTGGACTGTTCCATAAGATGTATTTAAACATTATCTAAGCGAAGACATATGAAAAAATACATCAAACGTTTTTTCCCAACTGAACGATTTCTCTGTACAAAGTTAATTGAATAAATTCTATTTCATAGGTTTTTAAGTTAGATACATCTTTTGATGTTTCTATACAGTCTTATATACTGTTTAATTGATATAATAAATCACTCACTTCTATTTACCTGTTAGTCGGCTATATATTCTGGATTACGTACATGATGTGCACTTGGGTAACATTATTTTGCTAAGTCGCAATACCTTTAATTTTTTTGTATGTAGGAAAAAACGAGTGGGTTGTGGCCAACGCTATACTTCTAACTACCAAGTCACTACACAAAGTAAATTTCAAGAATTTTCATTCACTCGCCACTACATAATATACATATATCCCAATAGGGTAGTGAGGAGTAAAAAACAGATTTATAGTTCTGCGAATTTAATTTCTATAATTTAGACGAACGTTTCAAAATATTTAAAACACATACTTTATAATAAAATATTTATTTATTTAAAAAATGGGCAACGTACAAAAATAACAATTTAACAAAATACCTAATAAATTGGAATAAAATAAATAAGTGTTACTTAATCAGTCTACCATTGATTTCATGTTACATGTACCTATTCGCTGTTGTTAACAAAACAATGAATTATTCCTGTTTAATGTGGCTCCGGAAAAGGGTCCTGGACTTACTGAATATGTCCACGGACCTGATCATTTCCAAATTACAATTAGTACAATGGCAAATTCTGAGCGGTGCTAGTGTTTATTTTTTTAAATGATAAAAAAAGTACAAATCGGTTAAATAGGTGAAAAGTGCTTTATCTTGATTTATTCATTATTTATATTATTTATTAATTTTCCATTAACGAAAATACAATACGGACCCTGAAGCCAATAACTGATGACCAGTTCCCCGGTGAGATGACTCCACGCGAGTGAGTCCACGGCACACGGCAGAGCTGGAAGGTGGTGGCATAAGTTGGACTGAAGAGCCACGTCCCATATTGATAAGGAACCATCACCAGCACCTGCACCGGTACCAGCACCCCATCCACTTCCACTACCTCCACCCACTGCCAGGTGACAGCTGCGCCATGGATGCCATGCCATTGCCTTCATTTCAAATTTTATCAATTAATAAATATGATAAGATTATTTTCATTCGTCACTATTATGCAACTTAGAAGAGATTTTTACGCAACTATTTATCCATCCATTATTGGTGCTACAGTCTGCTGCGGACCATGACTCCTTTTAGCAATTACTAAGTTTGATTCTAATTTTGTCTATGCAGAGTTTCCTGCCTCTTGTGATGTGGGGTTCCAGCTGTCTCCGTCTTTTGGGAGATCTTCCAGGCATCCTTCTGGTTTTCCAAGACGAGTAAGGAGTCTATTCGTTGGGAGTCCATTCTTTCCACACGGTCTCTCCAATGCCTTCCTTTTTGTCTCCTCCATCTGATTCCATCTTGAATATTACACATCTCTCTGATTACATTGTTCCATAGGTTAACTATTAAGTGCATATTTTAAGACAAATTCTCAATGGGTATCATATTTCATTTTATTTAATACTTAACAATAATAAAAATATACATTTGAAATAATTATAAGCAAATAATGTATATGTAGGTACTTGTTACAAGGTCATATTTATTCTTTTATTTTTGTATATTGCTGGCCCATTAAGGCTTAACGATTGTGTATGTGCGATGTAAAGAGTTATACTATGAGATTTGTCTTCACGTTTTTGTGTGCTCGGCATATTATTTAGCTAGACACTAGGTACTATCGAATTTTGCACCCTCTGTAGGCACAGCTTGAATTATTAATATAACGAACTTGATACTGTAAAGTAATTTATATCTATTCTTTCTTCTTTAAATGAACGTAAATCGTGTTTACAAAATTTGTGAATATAACAGATTGCAAAAACAGATTGTTAAGGAAACCTACGATTATTTTTTTGTTTATGTACAACAAATAAAATTTAAAAATTCTTGTTAACTTACTCTAACTGGGTTTGCATAGACAATCTGGAAAAATGGCTTCAGCTCCGGTAAGTTCCATATCCTCACATTGCAATCAACACCACATGTGACTAGGAACTGACCATTGGGTGCATATGAACAGTTCAAAATGGATCCTTCATGCGCTTTGCGACGTACTGGTGGACTTTTAACTTTTGTGTCACAAATATATAACGAACCTAACGATATACAACTGAAAAAATAGCAATAATATTGATTATCGAAATACAATATTAACACGCAGAAATAAAAACTTAATGGACTGAGAAATAGTAGAGAGGATGAATCAATAGACTTTAGATGACGATTTTAAGAGTAGTCGTTGGATTGAAATTTACAAACGATACCTTGAATAACTGAAACACATCGAAGACACTATTAACAATGTTTTTTTTCCTATACGATTATAAAAATATTTGTGTAGTTAAGTATTCATTGCATAGGAAAATCGCGTGTTTCTAATTAAATTTAAGGAAACTGTTTGAAACCGAAAATGATCTCCTAAATTTATATTATTTTCAACGAAAAATGAAACCTGTAAATAAAATAGTATACAACATTAGGGCCGTATTAGGGGAGTTATTTGAGAATAATGTAAGAAAAAGTTGAAGTCCAGTAAGCAGTATTCTCGCAGTACGGGACCATTCCTTTTTCTTATATTTTTCTCAAATAACTCTTGTTATACGATCCTTACCATTGTTTTTCAACACTTATTATGGTTATCGTTTGATTGCAATACTAAAATACCACCAATTTTATTAACCTTAATTTCATTTTTAATCTTGTGGAATATATTGTTTGTTTAATTTTAGTTTCTGAAGATGCTTGTTCAATTTTAACATTTTTGTTAAATATTTTTTTTCAAAAATACTAATAATGAGGTTTTTAAATTACATTTTTGGTCATTTCCAAAGTATGATTAAAAATATTACCATGCTATTTGACTTCCAGATGGATCCCATGCAATGGCTGTGATTCCAGAACCATGATCTTGTTGAACAGGAGAACAAGATGTTTTGTTCATAATAGGTACCATTATATTCAGGTTAGCGTCATACACGAACAATCGTCCTCGCATTGTTCCGATCTGGTTGAAATATAATTATTCACATGATATTTAAAAGGAAAACATATTTTTAAAAATGACTTTGATTCGAAATATTAACCAATTCAAAAAAAGCAATACAATTGCATATGGAAGTTTAAATATATGGAATAAAATATTGGGAATAATCAATTTTGGTAATCTTCCTTTCAACTTAAAAGTAAAACTCTTGATAAATGCGAAAGTATGATATAAAAATTATACAAACAACTCCTGTCTTGTTTTCTTTATATTATTTCTTTGATATAAGTAATGTACAAATTCGAACACTTTCATTTTTATTCAGGTAAGTAAATGATAATTTCGATGTAAAAATAAGATAAATTTGGCATTCTCGTCAGCTGAAAACACTATCTACCATTTATGTGGTCAGCCACTATCATTATTCTATATTCATTTATAAACTCGCCACTTGCGCAGGGTGCAGGAAGTTTTTATTAATTTTGTTATTATTAAATACATAATACATAGGTCTCGCATCGTAACTGGCTTAAAGCTGTTAAAGTTGCGAGAAAAAAAGTATCAATTTGAATACCGTATAGCGACACATAACCTGACATAACCCGGCAGGTGATCGATTAATTTTGATAAATTTAAAATGATATCAATTTTTATGTGAGGTTGACTGGTAGAAATTGCCTGCGCGCATTAAGTTCGCCATATTATGTAAATATTTTTTTGCATAATAAACGAATTTTATTTTTAAATTTATACTAACCGCAATGAAAACACCAAACGGGTCCCATTTCAACACTTGAACTGAATCGGGTATATCATCGAATGAGTGTAATCTAGAGACATGATTAGTGGAAGAGTCCAGCATGAAGACCTGATCTCTTAATCCAGCCACTAAAAGATCTCGTTGACCCCAATCCAATATGTCATAATCTGGAAGAGGAAAAAAAAACATTAAGGTCCAGGCTGGAGAAAGTAACGAATTTCAAGGGTGATAAAAAGCATTTCACCCATAGAGTAAGAAATGGTCTGTGATTTCAAATAAAATCTGTTTTCGTTTACTTCAAATGATGTACCACCCTTTAAATAATTTTAATTTTAATAATATCATACACAATAATTAAAATCGCAAAATGAGTATGATTCAAAGTGCTTTTTATAATGATTTTTTTGGAAAAATAATTAATAGGTATGTATAATATTATGTACATTTCACATTATTTGTTTTTTTCTGTATCTAGCACAAAATTAGTGATTTTATGATTAATTTGCTTAATTATTGACTTAATAAAACCATATAACATTTGATATGCTCAAATAATCTGTATTATACATTTATTGAGAGACAAAATTACATAGGTAGGTACATGTATTATTTTAATTATTTTAATTACAAATTAATACGAAAGAGAAAATAATAATATGCCTTGATGCCAGTTTTATTTAAGAATGAATATCTCCTTGTAACAAGTACATATTAATACATCCTCATACATTCTCTAAACTACGAAAAAATGCTTGTGCAATACGAAAGAGAAAATATTAATAGATATGCCAAGATGGCATTTTTATTAAAGAACGAATATCCTCATACATTATCTAAACTATGCATAAATGCTTGTGCTATAGGTGAATGAAATCGGTCGTGGCAGGATTCAATCTCGCGACCACTGGATTACTAACCCAGCGCGCTAACCGTTCTGCCACCACCCTTCCATTTATTTGCTTGTATTGTTTAAAACGTATAATATGTGAATTTTTGTTAAGTATTAAATAAAAGAAAAAATAATATCCATTGAGACTTTGTCTTCAAAAATGCGCTTAATAGTTAACGAATACCTAAGGAACAGGGTAATCAGAGAGAAGTGCAATATTCAAGATGATGTGATCACAAAGACGAAGGAATTGGAGAGACCACGTGGAAAGAATGGATTCCACGGATGAAGTCCACGAAATAATCCATGTAATGATTTAAAGGAACTTTCTATGGTTAAAACATTATTGTCAGAGGCACCAATTACAAAAAAGAGATTAATATCTAATAATCATATATAATAGATGGGTCGGTTCTATATAAAATTAATATATAATAGATGGGTCGGTGGCAGAGCGGTTAGCGCGCTGGGTCAGTAATCCAGTGGTCGCGAGTTCGAATCCTGCCTCGACCGATTTCGTTCACCTATAGCACAAGCATTTATTTGCTTATTTTAGGGAACGTAGAAAGATGTATATGTACTTGTTACTTGTTTAACAAGGACATATTCATTTAAAAAAAAATATATAAATATTTTTGATTGATCTTACCCATACTTTCTTCATATTCCGGCAGATCGAATATGACATCTGGCTGAAGGATGACAGGCTTCCTTCTAGGAGTGCAAGGCCAACCTCTGGGTTTAAGAAATTTGGATGAACCATTAACAGAACCATCTCCCAGTGTTAACTTCAGCAAAGGGTCTTCTGATCCCCCTCCGCAGTGTTCTCCCAATAGCCTCAGGTATCCGCGTAAACGCCATGAATGAAAAGGCTGATTTTTTTATTAAATATATTCTAAATCCCTTCTCGAAATCACTACTGAATCTTATATTTCTAAGGTATTATGAATAATTATGGTGTATGCAAAATCAGAAATATTTATATTCATATGAACGAGTAAAATATGAGAATTTTGTGATATTCATGTATTACAAATTGCATACAATGAGGAGTAAAAATGTTAATCGTTTATTAAAATATAATTTTTGAAAGTTCTATAATATTTGAATAATGTGTAACAATTCACCTGAAAATAAGGAATTGTACTATTGCCACCTATGAAGTAACGAAGAAACCTTTTTTTGTAACGCCATCTATTGAGAAATTAGTTTATCTATTTAACAATGAAGGGAACTCAATAATACGGCATAATTGGTGAACGTTGCGCAAGCGCATAAAATGATCACGCAAACTAGCCGATGACAAGTCGTAAACCCTGTAGATGCTTTGAGTTCCTGGTTCTTCTATAATATCCCAACTTCGTCTCTATTGAGATGTTAATAAGTTTGTCAATAAAAATATCATTTGACTCCCGACAGGGAAAAAAATCCGTATATGCAATGAAAAAATATTCGATTTTTGGCTATGTATAGTTTTTGTATCTACATCTTCTATTTCTATCATATCTACATGCTTTTTATACCTGGACGAAAATATCATCCTTCGTGTTTCTGGGATCTTTGTGGTCTGAATAGAGCTTTGATCTTACTGCCTGATGGTCTACACCGGCTCTGCGAGGAACAAACCTGTCTCCAGGAGATGTCTGAAACATAATATCATATTAAAATTATAATCAACAAAATATTTTTTGGGGGTTACAGTGAAGAAATTTGTAAATGAATATTATCAAAACGTTCTTACTTCTCTGTGTTGAAAAACACTGATAAGTTAGGTAATTGCTTTCTGGAAATTAATTTATTAAAAAAGGTGGCCTTCTTACGAGATTTTATAATTTTTAATTATTTGGTATTGAAAGTGAATACACTTGTAATTATTTCGATTTAAAATTTATGTAGTCGTAGTTAAAATTAATAGTGTTTTTATTTTTTTATAATAACTAAAACTTAAAATAGAAATCCATTAATTAAAGTTGAGATTTGATAATTTAAAAAATCTCCATTTTTCTTAGTATTTTTCTCGTGAGTAAATAGGTTTTTAAATTTGGTTACATAATCAAGTCAATATAATTTTACATTTGTATTATATAAAATCCATAATTAGTAAATATATAAATAAAATATGGAGGATCCGGTTTGACCATGAGCTAGAAGTAATGTATGGCGAACCAAACGTTGCCCAATACATCAAAATACAACGTCTACATTGGCTCGGACATGTTTGTAGAATGGAGGAAAGCCGGGTCCCAAAGAAAGTATTGGACACCTGCCCTGAAGGAAGAAAAAGCAGAGGGAGACCTAGGATGAGATGGCTGGACGACATCGAGGGCGATATAATAGCAATTCGACAGACAAATTGGAGAAGACTTGCTGTCGACAGGGCGGAATGGAAGCAGTTTGTTGAGGAAGCCAAGGCCCACACCGGGCTGTAGCGCCATTGCTGATGATGATAAATTAAATGAATTTATAAACTTTAGATAAAAATTAATTTAGTAAAATTATTATACAAATTTGTCCTTATTTTTTTAATAACACATAATAACTGTGATGAACCTAAATATAATGTATAGAACATACAAATAATTTATGATTATTTCAAAGATGCAGAATAAAAACAACAGCTGAAAATATCCTTAACTTTGACAGACAAACCTGGGCAGGTGAGATAACATTCTGCTCAATGAGATCAGGATCGAAATGTGCATTTTGTAATATCTTACGAATCAGTTGGTCATTCGTAAAACCGGATTTTTTAAGTATTGTTGATAGCTGAACACTTTGCAGTTGACCCTAGGAATAAATAATATGAATCATTTGACCCCTCATGTAAATTTACTCTTGCGGGGTCAAAGTTTCTCACGGTGTTATATTAATAAGGGCAGATGATGCACTAAACTGGTATAATGTAGTACGTTTAAATATGCTATTCCATTTACTGTTCACATTATTTCTGAATTTAATTAAGTAAAGCATGCAACACTGCATGAATCTTTAAGATTTTGAGATAAGAGGAATTATGCAGACTCCAAATTCCATCACATTGGAAACACTATATTTCTGACATTTTGTCCTGTTCATTCCAGAGATGCTTTTCGGACAACACAAGGATACCTAACATATTTTGTTTTTCGTAAACCTAAGATTTGGGATATCAAATATATGAACGATGCGCGGTGTCAAGTATCGTAGAGTAGGTGTGAAGTAAAGCTGTTAGATCCAGAATCGATAGCGGGAGATTATATTGAAAGAAAAAAAAAAGATGATTTAACATACAATACAATTGTCGGATATCTGACTTCAGAGCGAAAGGTTAATGTGGCAACTTGTTATTGGGTGCATGTTGAATTGATTTTTGAAATAGTAGTTGTTAGTGGCTCGAGAAGCTATACAAAATAAAATAAAATGTTTACACTTTTTTACACCCCGAGCAAGTAGCAAGTTTATTGCAATTAGACAATTTTAAAAAGCAAGATATGTGTTAGAAACAATATTATTTGATTTTTTTCACTGCTGGGAATCGAACTTTGGACATCGGCACTGAAGCCAAATGGCTAAAAATTACACGGCAGCTTTTATCGATGTTGTTGTATTGTGAACACTCCGAAATGCTTAGTGCATCATCAAAGTTTAATTTAATTATATTATCTGTTTTCATTTTAGAGAATCAAGATTAGAGTAAACCAATATTTGTTTTTTTTTCTCTTCTGGGACTCGAAGCCCAGAATAAGGATACATAATATGCATATAAGCATCTTTGAAAGAAGAGTGCTGCTTAAAATCCTGGGATATGTGAATGATGGACAAACATGGAGGATTATATTCAACGATGAGTTGTATAACATATATTATGAAGCTCCCAAACTTTCTGAACATAATACAAAAGACCTTGTCGGCCTTCGTGGTTCAGTTGGTTAGGTATCTGTCTGCTGATCCATAGGTCCCGCATTCGATTCCCGGTGGAGACACAGTTTTTAATTGTCTTTTCAGTCTGGATCTGTGAGACGATTAATATAGTTAATCTCCTGAATATGGCAATTTGTTATTGGGTGCGTGTTAAATTAATATTTCACATAGTACCTTTTAGTTGCCTGAGAGGAAATACAAAATAAAACAAGACTAAGCAGGCTGAGATGGGCCGGGCATTTTCAGAGAATGCCATCGCGGGTGCCAAAAAGAGTCTTAGAGGGGCACCCAGGTGACAAAAGAAAGGTCGGGAGACTGAGGCTGCGATGGGAAGACGATATTGTGAGGGACGCGTCCCAGCTTCTAAGTCTGCCAAACTGGAAGGTCGCAGCAAGTGATAGGAATGGTTAGAAGTGGAAGTTGCTGAAGGCCAATGCTCGATATGGGCTGTAGAGCCATTAAGGAAGAAGAATGTGTATAAAAGGCAGAATGTTTAGTGTTAAACTAATGATATACCCGGATTCAAATCAGATGTAGCTACAATATACTACCTGACGCTTGGAAAAATATTAAAATAGATACTCTGAAAAAAATAATAAACAGTTGGCTTATATCCATCGGCATAGATGAATCCAATAATAAATTAAACATATTCTAGTTTTCTCTCTATTCATTTAGATTTTTTATTTATGAAGTTTTAAAGCATCTTGAATTGGTCCAGTTATTGATACCTATAAATCGTATCTACATATCGGACGTGGGAAGTCCAATGAGACAATATAAAAATAATACAGAATTTTATGTTTATATTTTAATTATGTATCCTCCTGGACCATTTTTGCTAGTACCAGCTTACTTTAAACCTAATATAATAATAGGAACCTAGCATTTAATTTGGGATATATTATCACTGAAATCTTGGAGTTATTTTGTTGTTATAGGTATGTACATAACGCTGTATTATGTATAATGTAACTATGTATCGCTGTCAAATAAACAAATAAATACTTTTTACTCCTCACTAGCCCAAGGGGGGAGTTATGATTTCGCAATTTTGAAGGCTATTTTTATTTTTGTTATAGCAAAATATAATACCAATGATTAATAATGTTAAGGGCTCGATATGGTGCTCGATAGTTATTCCTTGCCGACTCGGTTAAGAACACAGTGTGATAAAATATAATGTAGTTATTAAAAAAAATACTTGTAGATATTATTTTTTTTGGATTCCTCCGTCGCAATACCCAAGATAAATCAATTTATGCAAATATATGCAAATAAATGAATTCAACAAATGTTAATCGTCAGCCAGCGTGGCATTCTTAACCCTAAACCATATTATCTATGGACCAGTTTGATGACCGGTAAAACATAATAATTAAACCGTAAAGGAATGGGGTCAGGGTTATTGTACATATTATTAATATATACGAATATGTCATGCTTTTATCATTTACTGAGATAAAAAGACATGTTCATATTTATTTTAGTAATCATAATATTAATAGGCAAAATCCGTCAGTCGGCAAAAAGAGAGTGGAGAGAGATTTTGAATATGAGAGAAGAATACATTGATTCTCTCAGTAGAATATATTTAAAAAAATAATGGCATTGTTTTAAAGTTTTTAGAACCTACCTTATTACCTACCCAACCAGTACCTACCTTATTATCTACCCAATCATTACCTAAAATATTAAAATCCTTTGTATAATATTGTTTACGTTACAGGTAAACAGATTTTCTTTATATATACCTATGACAAAAATGACATCAAAAGCACCAATGAAAATAATATTTATTTATTTAATAAATGCAGAATGTGTTTTAGTTTTAAAATATTTAATTTGTCGTAACCAGTGGCGTGGCTACCTAACAGCAGGGTCTTGCAAAGCATGAGGGCACAAAATTTAATATAAAATCTAAAAATATTTAAAGTAAACAATGGTTATTTTGAATAAGAATAATACACCTTATAAATTCATTTGAGATTTTGATATTCAAGTAAGTATGATAATATTAAATAGCCCCGTTTTCATGAATATCTCAACTGCATAGCGCTGGAAATTACGAGGAAATTATATTTAAAATATGAGCCTTTCCTATATCGATAGCCGTTAATTTGGCAATTGATCTATTGTCACATTTTTTATATTCTATTGAAGTTTAATCAATTGATACATTTGTTTCTTTGTGTGAACTATTTTATACTGTTTGTACGGTGTCTAATTTTTTGTCTATTTTGTATCTATATTATTTTTATGGGTTTGTAATTATTTTCAGTATTGTAACACATAAATGGCTTATGCCGTATATTGTATAAATAAATAAAATCAATTAAATAATTTTAAGGAGATCAAGAAGAAATTAAAATTCTGATTAATTTCTTATAAACTTTTTTACGTGAATATATATCATGTGCAAATATAGTTAAAATTATTTGATTAGGGGACACTCGAGTGAATTTGGCATGCTAGCGTAATTAAAAGTGTTAACTAAGTTTAGTTGTTAACTAGTGTAATTAAAATCGTATATACCAATCGTATGTACATATATACGATCGGTATATACTTGACCCTGAGGGATATTCCAGTTACCAGACTTAAATCGAGAAAACTCTTCTGGACCAGAGCCCAAGTTCTGGAGAACCGTGTTTTACAGTGGAATGCTGCCCAACTAGGAAATCTTGTTCTAGGGCTAGCAGTTAACTGCAATATATAATTTATTTTTAAAATTACAAATTGTAGTTCTATGGTGTTAAACTCAATCAATGAATAGATAATGTTAAATCTTATGTTACCTTTTTGATTTAGGTCATATTGTTTATCATATCAGGTCTTGCATACAGTTACTGAGAATCTATGCAATCATCTTTTTTGTACAAACTTACACACGAGGTATCTGTCATAAATATCATGTTTATGTTTACTTATGATATTTAATAGGTAACAAGAGTGGTTATAAAATGTAATATTGTTGGTATTGTTTTTCATTTTTCCATAAGTACTTGATCATAAAACTTGAGGAATAGCGGGGATTCTTTGATAAACAACTCAGAGAAAAAATATTGTTTTTTGGATGGAATCTCACACAAATACAGGGCTCGAATAATAATTATTTAAAATTATATCGCTATCCATGTAAGATATCAGCTAACTAGGTACCATATATCCACGAAACTTATATAGCTGCAGTCGATCTATTGCCACATTTGCTATTTTTCCCTTTTATTATTATTTTATTACTAGTTGCATGTAACACATGAGATCCAACTGTCGATAGCGATAGTATGTAGTGTATAGTTGAAGAATAAGTACCAAACTATAAACACTTAAATCCAAATTATTGAATGTGGCGCCAGACAGGACAACGTGTACCTACTGTCATGTCCCATGATAGGAGCGACATGCACGCACCAAGACACAGTGATAGCAAACACTAGTGGAATCCGAGTGGCCGAATATTGGGGGCTACGAATATGATGGTGTTCCGGACACGGAAAGTAAGTATGTAAGTATTGAATATTTTAAGATATTTTGTTTTCTATACAACATTTGTAGGTATGTATGTCAAGATAGGACAGTATGGAGGTCAGTCCTTTTCTCCTACCCGGAATATGAAAACAGCATGATGGTATGTATGTATGTTTGGAGATTTAAGTATCAAACTATTAAGTTTTCTTACATATATTATTGTGTATAGGCGACTGCCATACAAATTGTATGAAGCAATGTCGTCACTAAATTCAATTTTTATAAAAATTGTTAAAAATATTTTGAGATGTACTATTATAATGTTAATATTTTTTTATAGGAAATTAAATTATCTAGTTGGGGTGTTTCGGCTTTTTTCGATATTTTTAAAAAACTTTGGAAATATAGGCAGTTAAACACAGAAATTTATCATAATTTTTTTTTTAATAAATAATGTTCGAGAAACTCTGGAATTTTTTTGAAAATACTAATTTGAGATTTTGTATTTATCTATGTTCGTACCAATTTTCAGCGTTCTAGCTTTTATGGTTTCTGAGATATATGGAAAAATAAAGTAAAAATTCAAAAGTTGATAACCCCTGACTGAAACGAAAAATCAAAATTCTGAGTATAAAAGTTTTGTAGACTTATTGCTGTTTATATATTCTGAAAATTTGGGCTTTGTAAATTGAGCGAATCAAAAGTTATAAGGGGGGACGGACACACACACACACACACACACACACACACACACACACACACACACACACACACACACACACACACACACACACACACACACACACACACCACACACCCACACCCACACACAGACATACACACAAAACTCACATAAAATGTTCTACTCCGAACAACACCAACTTGACAGTTTTTATAAATTTGAGATTATGTATCATTAACAAAGTGTGCTTCTTTACGTAGAAATATATTTTGTAAAATTTCGTTATTATTTTATGTAAATATTAATCATTAATATTTGCATCATTATTATTTTTCATTTTATTTTATACTGTTTGTTAGGTGTATAAATTCTTTTGTCTATTTTTAATCGAATCTATATTTTTATCTGTTTCTATATTTTTATCTGTGTCTATATTCTTATCTGTTTCTATATTTTTATCTGTGTCTATATTCTTATCTGTTTCTATATTTTTATCTGTTTTTATATTTTTATCTGTGTCTTTATTCTTATCTGCGTCTTTATTCTTATCTGTTTATATATTTTTATTTGTTTGTAATTAATTATTTTTAGTATTTTAACATATAAATGGCTTATGTCGTATATTGTGTTAATAAACAATGAAATTTTGTTTCTGTCGCATTATTTATTCAAATAGAAAATAATGCAAATGTCACTACCTCGTACCTATTTCTCAAGAATGTACACATCTCATGTTTGTTTTAATTTTTTATAGATACATAAATATATCATCACGTCATGTCTCTGATATTGGGGAAGCCAGAGGAAGTGTATAATGTGCCGGGTAAAAGATCCAAAGGGAGACCAAAGCGTAGAAGTAAAGAAGTGGAAGGCAGTTACCCCAAATATAGTAACGCAGTTACCCCAAAGGATACGCAAAACCGAGAAAAATGGAAGCGGAAGACGACGCGACGTCCTGCATAGGCGATTCAAAGCGAACGCGAAGCGGCGCAGCGCGAAAATAACAAACTGTCGGTAACTATGAAAGTGTCCTACGTTATCAACTGCGAGTAGGGTACGGTGCGGCGCTGCGCTATGCGAAGCGAACGCGATCAGTTGGTTTGATATTTTCGCGCGAATTGGAAGCGGTGCTATAGTTTTTTTTTGGTTAAGTATAATGTCGATTCGCGCGCACGTAGGACACAGCCGCCGCGTAGCACCGCATCCCTTGAATTCGCGTGTAACCGCTTCGGATTGCTTCGCAATCGCGTTCGCTTTGAATCGCCTACGTAGGACGTCGCGTCAGAAAGCAGATCTCATCATCATGTGAAAAAAATGCCGAGGAAAAGAAGAGAGAGTATGAATATTAAAAAATAAATATGGCAAAAAATTGAAAAACATATTGTGAATAAGATATAAACGGTGTCTAAAGTTTGGATTCTTTTGAATACTCTATATCCAAGAATGAGTTATCTGCCGAAATAACTGTATGTTGCTGATAAAATATTAAGGAATCTGCTCAATAATATGAGACAAAATAATGGATTAAAGTGAATGAGAAGATGGATGGAACTACCCAAGGAAAATAGGTAGGTACGTCGAGAGAGAAGAATATGAAGTTCCCAAAATATGAAATGCCATTATCAGTATAGCTTCTTAGCCAGTATATCCAGTATATCTACTTAGCCAGTATATCAGTATATCTACTTAGCCAGTATATCCAATAAATGTACCAGTATATCTACTTATCTAGTACCTATGTATATCAGTATATGTACCTACTTAGCAAAATAAACCTTAGGGTCCTACTCAATCGCGACGCCAAAATCCCATATTCTCGTTAAAGCAATTATCCACTCATTATCGACAAAATTCATTTCTTTGGCGTGTTTGAAACAGTATTAATAAATCAGTTCTTAATTCACCAGAATTGATGTATTCCAGTGTAGCATTACAGCAGCGAGATGTATTCTTATTGCAAATTTTTTAATACTATGTAATCTATTTGCCAACATTAACTACTGAAATATATTTCAAATTTAAATTTATGTTCTTTTCGGTGATTAACTTTTGTCTTTATTTTCATTTTATGTGTTTACCTCGGCTTCAAGATGAAACTTTATCTGTTACAGAAGCATTATGCATATATTATGATGTTGTATATTTCATCTTGCAGCCGATGGTATGGTCTATCAGCGGAGACTTGGCTGTTAAATTATTATATTAGATGTAACACTGTAATGTATAGCTGATAGTTTCCCAAAAAAATATAAAAATAAACTAGTTGCATGCAACACATAAGATCCAACTCTCGATGGCGATAGTATGTGTATAGTGGAAGAATTCGTAAAATCATTTTTTATTACTATTGATAACCAAAGTACAAACAATAAATATAAGTAAAAAATACAATTCAATGAAATAAAATAATATGTTACATTTTTTTTTGTATAAACCACCTCATTAGGCTGAGCCTGTTCCGAGATGGCAGAAAATTTCTTGCATTATATATCACAGAAAAATCATTTAGAACTTTTATTTTTTTTCAATATCCTACCTTTAAAAGAATAAAAATTTGAACTATTTTTAATTGATTATGTTTACAATATATTATGCCCTTGTTTTTAATCCATGTTTCTATCGTTTTCTTAAGTTTCATCAACTGTATGTCCTTTATTTCTTTTTTGACCGTATTAATAAATTTGGTGCTAAATAGTTGTAATGTCTTTGTCCGAATGTCGAATTTGTCTTTGTAGTCATGAAAAGATGCATGTGTGTCGTCTCGTAATTGTGTTGCGGTGTAATATAATTAATTGTATATTTATGAAAAATTAATGTATGTGTTATTTGTTCTTTCTGGAACGTTTCTGAAGTACGCATCTCTCTGATTCGTAAAACGTTCACAAAATAACTCGAGCTCCGTAAAATGGGATCGCTTAGTTGGGTATGATTGAAGAGTTAGCAGCCATGGGAAGTCAGAGAACGGCATTTAAGCGTCAGAGCAGTTTAAAAGATGTGTCAGTAAATTATGTATTTTGAAACCATGACTCTCAATGGGGAGCCAAATCAAATGGCTATCAATCTAACACGGCACGAAAGATCTTTGAGATATTCCAACAGTTAGTTCTTATATCATTAGTTAATTGATGATGTATCTATAAAAGAATGAGATATAAACTGAACAATTCATCTTATCGCAGGTGTAATACATATATTATACTATCAT
The DNA here is from genome assembly GCA_963576475.1 of Molanna angustata. Lineage (NCBI taxonomy): Eukaryota > Metazoa > Arthropoda > Insecta > Trichoptera > Molannidae > Molanna > Molanna angustata. The sequence goes on from OY754965.1 coordinate 25,514,911, forward strand.
TTTGAAACTTAAATCAACATGCGGGAAACGTGCGTATTCTATAAAACATACCTATGAAAAATATGCATAAAATATATTTTGAGAAATAGGAATCAAATATGTATATCAAACTAATTGTAAAAATCATTAGATACATTTTACTACTTAACACCTACTTTTACAGGGTGTCTTAAATAAAGTTTATATTTAAATTTAAAAAAATTAAGCCGTGTATGGCAAAAATGTTTATTAATTATTAAAGTACACAATTTGGGAATTTATTACTTTAAAATAACATTTGTAGACCCTCGCGTTCGCGGCAATCATTTAATCGAATAGTAAAATTACTTATGACAGCTTGGCAGGTGGACTTGGTGATGGCTACCATTTTCTGATGGTTATTTTCTTTCAAATGCGCCAAGTCAGTTTATTGGCGTAAACTTTAGAGGCCAATTTATAATTTCACCTCTCCTGGAGATCACCTTTGGGCCTAGGTTGCGGCTCTAAGGGCCTAGGCAGTAAAGGCGGGGGTGGGCGGCCGACGCTGTTGCGCCCTCGTCAATTCTGTACTTAGAGAAGAGCAGGACGAACGCCTTTAGTCTCGCTCGGCAGTGACTCGTCAACTGTGGCGAATGTTGTTGTGTGGTTCGGGCACACCGCCGGCGCAGACGTCGGGTCAGACATCTTGTGTTGACAACTAGACGTCATATCTGACAGGTGATGATTGCGTCGGATGCCCCCGGTGTTAGCCCGCGGAACCTTCGGACGCCAACACGAGGACCGATGCGTCGGGATATAAGCCTAGGTTGCGGCTCTAAGGGCCCAGGCAATAAAGGCGGGGGTGGGCGGCCGACGCTGTTGTGCCCTCGTCATTCTATACTTAGAGAAGAGCAGGACGGACGCCTCTAGTCTCGCTCGGCAGTTACTCGTCAACTGTGGCGAATGTTGTTGTGTGGTTCGGGCACACCGCCGGCGCAGACGTCGGGTCAGACATCCTGTGTTGACAACTAGACGTCAAATCTGACAGGTGATGATTGCGTCGGATGCCCCCGGTGTTAGCCCGCGGAACCTTCGGACGCCAACACGAGGACCGAGGGGCCGGGGTACAAGCCCCTCCGACTTGAAACGGAGTGTTCTTAGCGGCCGATTTCGAGACCAATCGGAGGCCCTGACGTGTGTGGTTGGATTCTCGGGGGCAGTGGTTGAACCCGATGGATGGTGGATATTTTGTGTTTGTCCGATGTTGCGGCTGCGTCCGGTGGTGAACAGGGCCAATGAGCTCTATAGCGTCGCCGGCGTGGAAGTGGATCGCGATCTCCCTCTCCTGGAGATCAATTTGTCTGGGAAAATTTTGTGGCAGAGATGTATTTGACGTGTGTGACGTTGCTCCGTCCTGCTGGAACCAGGTATTTTGGCTATAGCCAGGAAAGTTTTGCAGTTCAGGCACCAAGATGTCGTCTAACATCTCCACATAACGTTCTGAATACAAATATAAACATTCTTTTGAGACACCTTGTATTTTTGAAAATTACACATGATTAATAATTCTACGATTTTTTCTTCCTCTAGATCAGTGGTTCCCAAACTTTTAATTTCGCGTACCACACATGAAATTATAAATCAGTAGCGTACCACTGAACTGTAACCGTTAAAAGAACCTTCAAAATCGTAAAGTAATAAAAACTGCAACAACTGTTTATGACAACATTATCATTTATTAACTATAGGAAAAAAATACAATATTCTTAGTGCGAAAAATGGTGCTGTATGTTGGGGACAAGATAGGAAATATCTGGCTCAGTTGAACTTAATTTTAAGTGCAAATTGGGGTCTACGTTAAGCTTATTACGATATTTGTTTTTTTATTATCAACATAGCAGAAAATCCGCTCTCACAGAGATACGAGGATGTAAATGGAATCAGAAACAGTAATGCTTTTCTGGACAGCGATGGATATTCATTTTTAACTTTTAGCCAAAATTCACACAGCTCTACTTTGTTGCATTCCGCTTACAAACCTCCTTCGCAAGATAGTTCTATCAGAGATTCCTTTTCACTCACACTTAAATTTTCACGAACACTATCCAGATCCGAAACGAATGGGTTCCTTATCCAATTGAACTCCGAATAATTTTCTTTAAAATTTTCTTCAAATGTATCAATGATCATTTGGCTGTGATTTTTGATGTTATTGATAACATTGTCACTCACTGTAAGTTCAGTATCAAAATTTTCTAAATTAGGAAAAAATGCCAGGTTCTCATTCGATACGCTCCATTTACTGTGTATGTCCTATGGTCATGACTGCTTGCGTATCACCTTAATAATTGTCGCGTACCACCAGTGGTACGCATACCATAGTTTGGGAATCACTGCTCTAGATTGTTTAATCTCCGTGTATCTGAGTCTTTTTAACCAATACATTTAATACAAATAACATCTTTTGTACCTACTAATTCAAAGTAATGAAATATTGGAAAAATCTAAATAATTCAATTAGTGCTGGTCAAGTTTATTATATTTTTTTAATAAAAAATGACTATTATGAAGATTACTGCTGCCCAACTAGGTAACCCTGTTCTAGGGCTAGCAGTTTACAATTTTACCAAGCCAAATATTTGACATTTCGGTTTTACATAATTATTGTGTCATTTACAAACAAATATTAGAGCGGACACCAAACATCACAACACGATTTACTTAAAATCTTTAACTATCTATTTTTTAAAATCTTTAAATCAACTTGGTTTTTAACAAAATTGATTTTTTTTCCTTAAATCAAACATATTTAAGCATATTAATATACCTACAAAAATCATATTGACTCAATTGGGTAAGCAATATATTTTTATTTTTAACTACATTGCAATTACAAGAGAGTTATATCTATTTTTTAATTGACAAAACATTAAAGATAGAAAAAACTTTGAATAAAAGTTATTTCAAAATATGTATATACATATATAATATATCATCGTAAATAAATAAAACTGCCCTGACAAATAATATTTGCTTTAAATAAATCAATATGATTTTGATTGAAATTTCAATAGCCACCATAAAATTATTAAATATTCAATTCGTCGGTTATTAAAATGCAAATAAATCGGTTATCTAATCGTTTCTATCAAAATAAAATTAATGTTACATTTGGAGCAGCACATCTCCAAATTGAAAGATAATCTAAATATTCAATAATGGACTGCCCGAGTTGAAGATGATAAACTTTATTATTATATTAAACAAAAAAAAATATAGAATTGACAGAAGATGGAAAGTAATTGATTATTTATTCACGAATGAAATAATTCTTTGTCAATTACAGTTGAGAAATTGAATCAGTGAAACCGTTTAAAGATTAAAATAAATGATGTATAGGTATTGTTTAATATAAAAGACGGTAGATTAAATTTTTATTCTTCTTATGTTTGTCTGTAATACAAAAACTATGCCACCTGAGATTTAATTTAATTTATTTTTATTTAATTTATTTTTATTTTTAATTAACACAAACAACATTAGATAGTTTGATTACATGAATACATTTTTGTTTTTGTATGTAGTGTAAGTAGTTAAGTATTTTAATTATTTATTTACTTAATTATTATTCCGCTTATGTATGAGAGAGGGTGTATATGTATGTGTGTGTGAGAGGGTGTGTGTGAGGGTGTGTGTGTGAGGGGTGTTTGTGTGTGAGGGTGTGTTTGTGTGTGAGGGTGTGTTTGTGTGTGAGGGTGTGTGTGTGAGGATGCGTGTGTGTGTTAAAGAGAGTATGTGGACTTATTTAGAGAGTAGGTTTTCCAGTGATTGACCTTAGAACCTTAATTTCCGTTGTCCTTAGGAACCCCTTGGTTCGTACAGCGTCAGTAGATTAAATCAAATTAAATAATGACGACCTGTTATATTTACCAGCTTATGAGTCACCAGCTTCGAATAGTGCTTCCACTCTTCAATTAATGACGATCTGTTATCTTTACCGTGAGTCACCAGCTTAGAATAGTGCTTCCACTCTTCAATTATCACCGTTTTCGGGTATCCCGTAAGAGTCGGGATATCGAAAATACAAGAGGAAAAATAATATGTCACATTAATATTGAATTTTAAGGCGAGACGAGACTGGTGTGAAGGAATACGTGTACGTGTTTTGCTTCTTTTTTATTAGGTAATGCGCACCCGCACACCTGTCGCTGGTTACCCCACATTGTGGGATATGCTGTGATGATATGAATTATCACCTAGTGTTGTTCGCGAGCAATGAAATAACGAAATAAAAAAAAAAGCATTGGTAGTTATTATGGCATCAAAGTTAACAAAATATATTTTCAAAAGCCAACAATAGACAAGATGATCAGATAATAGGTATTATCCATAATATTTAACGGTAGAGATGATAAAGACAACTAAATCGACCGCTTCAAGCTATCAAACAATATTGTAAAAATATATACCAACATAATATTATGAGACTGACCACTGATTCAAATATTCACTTGAACGATTATACTACCACATATTTTGTTTGACGATTATACCTACTACAGCAAAATCGTTTTGAAAATAAGCTGTTTTAACCATCGCCATCTATGACGTAACGATGAAACCTTTTTGCAACATCATCTATTGAGAAATTGTTTTTTTTAATGTATAATAATGTTGCATACGTATATGCAACTTTAAAAATATTCGATTTACATAATATAAAATGATAATAATATTTATGAATGCAACAAACAGTAATTATTCGATTCAAAGAGTATAAAACATATAATTACTGTATAATTTAGGTAGCCTATAGCATCTTGGTCATCGTTGCTATCATACTCGTCATAATATGACTTAAGACAGGTAAATGAACCAATTAATAGTACAATAAATTATATAATGTAATGTCTCTATCATACAATCTGTGCAGGCACGTAGTCCCATTATTGAAGATATTGTATAATGGGTATTTCGATACAGGTATCTAAATGACGGTGGCGTATCTGAGGTCGGCAAAGCGGATACAAGTGGTTATAGCTTCTCGTACAAGATGAGGTCTTTATTATTTGACGCAATTTCCTAAATTTATTGAATCAACCATAACCTCGTGGTGCATTCGTTCATGGCGGCATATTAATCATAAGTCACTTGACACGTGGTACACACCCATACACTATTCATAGAACATATTATGTATACCAACATACCTATACATTTTTTTTTTTTTTTTTTTTTATTATTGATACCAAAAATACAAAATTACAATATAAGTACAAAAAAAAATATCAGAAAAATTAAAATTATTACAGATCAAATACATGGGTTGGTTTATACCACCTCACTAGGCCAGGCCTGTTCCGAGGTGGTAGACTAGTTACATATATTAATTACTAAATCGAAATAAACTGTAATATTGTGCAGTGTGCAGTCTATGTTTCACTATGTAAGATTTGTTGTATATGTTGTTAATGTTTGAGTATTTGCTGACAATAGTTAATCCCTTTTTTATATAGCAATATATTTTCGTGAAAATATTTTTTATTTTTTTTTATATGGGTTGGTTTGTACCACCTCACTAGGCCAGGCCTGTTCCGAGGTGGTATACTAGTTACATAATAATTAGTTACATAATGTTGTTATATTGTGCAGTCTATGTTTCACTATGTTAGTCCTATATGAGATATGTTCTTAGGGATTGACAATTTGCTGACAATAGTCAATGATTCACGGACTCCATCAGATCTAAACAGTGTGATCATGTAAATTTTATTATATGAAATGTTCGATTACCTATACGTTTGTGTCCGAACAAAAAATGTGTTTACAGCTATTAAATTTATTTTATTTTTTTATTTGTACATTTCAATAACATGAGTTTAGATCCCACTAAACTTCTTGAACCATTTCGCCGTGGAGCGGGGGCGGTTTTCAATCTGCGCACCCACGTGATTGGTTCAAGTTGTTTAACGATAACTTTACAATTTTTAAACATTTCATAGAATCTCAATTGATAGAATGCCTGTTCTGAGGTAGCACTCTAAAATATTTTGACAAAAGTTATATGTATAACTAGATGATTATTTTTGTATTGCATGTTTATGTAGGTAATGTATCTAAGTATTTTGTGGAATTAAACTGTATTGTTAAGAATGCATGTTGATGTATGAGAATATATACGTGCATTTGTATGAAAAATTGAGAAGTAAAAAATAGAAGAGCGTGTATAAGATAATTCATGGACGTTTGCAAAACAAGTAATGTATATTAAATGAGAGGAGATGGCGCTCGGTTTTCTCTGCCTACCTCACATAGGGAAATGACACAAATTTACAGTTATTTAATTTTTGACAAACTGAAAGTAATCTTTATTTATATAGAAATACCTATGCTACATTTTTTATTATTATATTCTTTTTTATACAAACGATCTCAATGCTCGGATAGGCAAAGTACCGTTGCAATATTTCAATTTAGGCAAATTAATAATATAACATTATTATAATCCAAAAAAGGATCTTAAATTGGCTTTAAGCTCCCATCATGTGAGGGATTAGTGAATATACATTAAAAACATTTTAGACGCATCAAGAAAACTATTTGAGCTGAATCAATAATTGATTTGATTTCAATATTTAGATAGTACGTTAATATAATATATTTTTTTAATGTGAATAAAATTAATATAAATTTGGATGGGTCGATGGCAGAGCGGTTAACGCGCTGGGCTAGTAATCCAGTGGTCGTGAGTTCGAATCCTGTCTCGACCGATTTCGTTCACTTATAGCACAAGCATTTATGCTCAATTTAGGGAATGTAGAAAGATGTATTAATTTTTGTTGTTTATTTTTTTTTTAATATTCTCAGTGGCTATTAAATGTTTGAAAAAAAAATATGCTTATGTCATTGATAAAAATTAAATCATAATGAAAAACTCCATAGTACCTATGTACATACATTATATGACAATTCACCTAATTGGAAACTAAAAATGTCAAGGACAAATTCACCATATCAGTGTACGAGTAATTTTAATAAATATTCCGAATACTTGCATATATAATATCATGGTTATAATTTATATTCTCACATATTTATGAATATTAAATATAGGTAACTTAATTAAAATATCCAGATTGCATCTTATAATACCTACATATGTATATGTGTTATTAATATTATTAATCTAGTACAAATTTATTATTTAGTATAACTTAGTTTATATTGAAAGAATCAATCAGTTTATGATTGATAAAATGTATTTTTAACTTATGCCGTTAAAAATACATATTATACCTAGTAAAATTGGATATAATAAAGAGCTGTTTTAAAATTATATTTACTTATTTTACTGAGGAAGTATGTAGGTATATTATATATAGGATATAGATCTGTTTGCATGGATATTCCGTCCGGGGTGCCACAGGGATCCATACTGGGTCCTATTCTGTTTAATATTTACATAAATGACATAAATTCTTACTTTACATTTTGCAAATCAATTTTGTAAGCGGATGACATGGAGATATGTTCATTCGGTAGAGGACTGTAGCAGGTTTCAATGTGATTTAGATCGATTGGCTGCTTACTGTATGGAAAATTGTTTATTTTTAAATATTGATAAGTGTTTCTTAATAAGATTTACTTAGAAAAAGAAACGTATAGAATTTTCTTATAGGATAGAACATTCCGATTTGAGAGTAGTGTCGGAGATAAGGGACATTGGTGTTGTATTGGACGCAGGGCTAACCTTTCGTTGCCATTATCATAACATAATTTGTAGGGCCTCACGCATACTTGGTTTTGTCTGTAGATTACACAAACCCTTGCGAAGTCCTGATATCGTAAAGATACTGTATCAATCCTACGTGCGAAGCTTATTAGAATATTGCTCATCGGTGTGGAATCCACACTTTAAGCTTCACATAGATAGGATTGAAAAAGTACAGCATGTATTGCGACTGCTTGACTTTTTGAGTTTCCGCCAATTTCATTATTTCTCGGAAGCGGAGAAGTGCTACAAACAACAATCTCTCTCTAATCGACGTTGAGTAGCAAATCAAATAATGCTTTATAAAATCATTCATTCAATTATCGACTGTCAAGAACTCAACGAATTGATTCGCTATCACGTACCTAGGACGTTCGCCCAAGAGCCTTTAATATTATATGGTTTTCCCGTGTCAGTAGGTCTTGACTAAGACCTTTTGTCTTCCGACGTTTCGCCTGAATATCACCAGGCATTTTCAAGGACTTAACGAAAAGCACGCGCGCGATATACGTCTGCTCACACTGAGAGCTCACCGTGAGAGCTCTCAGTGTGAGCAGACGTATATCGCGCGCGTGGTTTTCGTTAAGTCCTTGAAAATGCCTGGTAATATTCAGGCGAAACGTCGGAAGACAAAAGGACTTAGTCAAGACCTACTGACACGGGAAAACCGAGATAAAAATATTATAACATATTTCACCCATGAAAACATCAAACATAACATGTTGGGCTAGAGACATACCTATATGTAGGTCCTTTTTGCATTTTTAAAAAGAAAGTAAGGCTGCCTGTCCATTGATGCGGAGCGAGGCAGCGGAGCGGAGAAACGGAGAAATATTAACCAATAGGATTGCATAAAATCGCGGAGCCGAGATTTTATGCAATCCTATTGGTGTATATTTCTCCGTTTCTCCGCTACGCTGCCTCGCCCCGCATCAATGGACAGGCAGCCTAAAGTATTGTATACAGATTAGAAAAGAGAATTGGAGTCAATATAAAAAGCATATACATATTTTGTATGTAGGTATCTTGTCATTTTTATTTGTTTATTGCATAAATCAGAAATAGTATCACTTGGGAATACTCACATACATGCTCCAAATTAATAAAAATTTATTGACATCAAGTTACAGTTCTATTTCAAACATTGATAAATTTACATCCGGTAATCATTAATTCGGTATAATTAACATTCGGTAATCCTTAATTCGGTATAATTAACATTCGGTAATCATTATTTCGGTATAATTAACATTCGGTAATCATTAATTCGGTATAATTAACATTGGGTTATTATTAATTCGGTATAATTACCATTCGGTAATCATTAATTCGGTATAATTAACATTCGGTTATTATTAATTCGGTATAATTAACATTCGGTTATTATTAATTCGGTATAATTAACATTCGGTAATCATTAATTCGGTATAATAAACACTTCGTAATCATTAATTCGGTATAATTAAAATTCGGTAATCATTAATTCGGTATAATTAACATAAGGTTTTGATGTTTTTATTAAAACACATCGAAACATTTCTACACAGTTACCATTTGTCACGAAATCAGAGGTAAAATATATTGAGATAGGTAAAAAATAAACTATGTAAATACATACCTAGTAATGATAAAATTGGATGATTTTTATATCGCCATGTCTATGAGTATCTCACCTCAAGTTGTTAACATAATGGTTTATAGTATGGCAGAAATCCTGTATGAAGTAAGAATGAATATGTACATACAAAACATAAGCGATTAAATTTTGATAAGTGTGCCAGATTGAAGTTTATCTAACTTACGTTATATAAATTTAAGTTATTCGATATAACGCTGAAGTCTCAATAACTCATTTGGAATTTTTTTTGAAAAAAACGAATTTGTGATTTTATATTTGTCTATATTTATAATTTTCAGCGTTCTAGCTATTATGGTTTTTGAGATAGGTATATGGAAAAATAAAGTAAAAATTCAAAAGTTGATAACCCCTTACTGAAACAAAAATTTTAAATTCTGAGTATATAAATTTTGTAGGCCTATAATTTTCTATATATTCTGAAATTTAAAACTCTGCGCATTGAGCGGATCAAAAGTTATAAGTGGAGACACACACACACAGACACACAAAATGTTCTACTCCGAATTCTGAGTAAATCCATATATATAGAACATATATGATGCGAAGCCTCTAAGTTGGTGTTTTTTTTTACTTACTGTGAAAAATATAAACCTGGCTAACAAATCTTGATTATCTTGGCTTGTTACTTTGTCGGTATGTTCAGAGAAATGAACTCTCTTGAACAAATCGACAGTTGGATAATTTAAACCTTGATTCTTTTGAGACAAATATTTTTTTCCTTAAATTGAATTCTCCGATTTAGATTTACCTATTCTGAATTCAAGTAATATGACTTTCTTTTATTTCTTGATTTGCCACGAGGCATCAATTTGAACTGATACTTAATCATATATATTTTATCTCTCAGGTGTTTGACTTGATAGTCCCTCAAGTGCTTTTTCGCAATAAAAATAACAGCACGGGGCGTTGATGATTTATTGAATTTATTGTATATTATGTATTTAACTTCTTCATTATAATAGAACTTTTATAGAGATTATCTTGTCTATCTTATCTACTTATCTTAATATATATCATTAAGGGTTACGGGTTTTTCTTGTTGTGGCATGTACAAATGAATTGATTACCTAAATTATTATTTTTACTCCCAACAGCATCAACTACTGCGGAATAATGAAGAGTTCACCGAGAAAAATCTTTATTTTTAAAACTAAAACTCCTCTCAATTCTGAAAACACACTTAAATTTAAATTGAATAAAATAAAAGAAAATTAAATTGAAAAAGGAAATCACTAGCGTATAATAAAATGGATATAGTTTAAAGTGGCAGTTCTGGCGAACACATTTTTGTTCATTTGACATTAATCTTATTAATAATTAAAAATTTTATTCGTCTTGGGAATCGAACCGAATTTTAAAGACGGGTCGATGGAGAGCGGTTATAGATGGGCCGATGGCAGGGCGGTAAGCCCGTTGGGTTAGTAATTCAGTGGTCGCGTGTTCGAATCCTACCTCGACCGATAACGTACACCTATAGCACAAGCATTTATGTTTATTTTAGGGAACGTAGGAAGATGTATATGTACTTTTTCGACAAGGACGTATTCAATTTAAAAAAATATATATAAAATGGATATAGTTTAAAGTGGCAGTTCTGGTGAACATATTTCTGTTTTTTTGACATTATCCAACTGTCGATTCGTTCATGAGAATTCAATTCTCTTAATGAATCGACATTATTAAGCCAAGATGCGTGTACGAAGGAAAATTTTGTATGGTGTAGTGGACTTTTTGCATGCTAATAACACCAACTAGAGGCCTCGCAGCATATATGTTCCCATACATGGATTTACTCAGAATTCGGAGTAGAACATTTAATGTGAGTTTTGTGTGTATGTCTGTGTGTGGGTGTGTGTGTGTGTGGTGTGTGTGTGGTGTGTGTGTGTGTGTGTGTGTGTGTGTGTGTGTGTGTGTGTGTGTGTCCGTCCCCCCTTATAACTTTTGATCCGCTCAATTTACAGAGCCCAAATTTTAAGAATATATAAACAGTTATAGGCCTACAAAACTTTTATACTCAGAAGTGTGAATTTTTGTTTCAGTCAGGGGTTATCAACTTTTGAAATTTCGGTTTATTTTTCCATATATCTCAGAAACCATAAAAGCTAGAACGCTGAAATTTGTTATAAACATAGACAAATACAAAATCTCAAACTATTTTTTTTTTAAAATCCAGGGTTTCTCAAACATTTTTTATTAAGAAAAATATTTTTTTATGATAAATTTATGAGTTTAACTGCCTATATTTCCATTTTTTTTAAAAATACCAAAAAAAGCCGAAACACCCCAACTAGACAATTTAATTTTATATAAAAAATATTAACATTGTATTAGCACATTTTTTTTTAATAATTTTTTTAAAAATTGAATTTAGTGACGACATTGCTTCATACAATTTGTATGGTAATCGCCTACACACAATATCTAAGAAGACTTAATTGTTTAATACTAATCTTCAAACATACATACATACCATCATTCTGTTTTCATATTCTGGGTAGGATCAAAGGACTGACCTCCATACTATCCTATCTTGACATACATACATATGTAGGTACATGTGTTGAACCCAGTATGTATTTTGTGTATCGCATGTTACTTACGGTTTACTAATATGAATTATGTATAATATATAATCGAAACTTAAAAGTTCAATCGACTCCATAATATGTGTTTACTTAGAGCTGTCATCAGACATCAGTTCATTTTTTCTGGATGATTTTATACATAAGTGAAAACTTTCGAAATGTTCTGTCATATTCAATTATTTTAGGAATCTGTTAAATCTAAATAAATTTCTTTATACTGTTGTCAGAGATAGTCAACCTTTCAATAATAAAAAAAAATTACAGTAACTTGTCTGTGTTTATCCATGCATTTGCTTTTCTTGTCATTATTTTTTTATGTAATGTTTACGTGTAATGGATATGGATATGTCAATTACGGATAAATTTAATGTGTAAAAATAACAGTGGAAAGTTAAGTATTGGCCACAACCCACTCGTTTTGATTAATTAGCATGAAATTTCCCATTTAATATAAGACACACAGCAAGCAGTCGAGTAGGTAATTTATATACATTTTATTTATTTTGTTTTATTTACCATTCTTGAACATGTCATTTGGCATGGACACTTCAACAAGAAGTAATTATTACTGTTTATAAACTCGAGATGCAGAGATAAGTAAGGTAAAAATCAAGCATATAACATATATAACGCCCCGAGTATGTAATATGGTGATTTTATTTAATTTTATTTCAATTTACGTAAAGCTGAAGCTAATACATTCTATGGCTCACACTATACTTAGTTCGTAGATTTTTTATTCGACCGAGATTCTCTAAGGAGAACTGCTCAAGAAGCTGGAGGAATAACGGAGAGAATATTGAATGTTTTAGGAAAATGAATTGCAAAAGCATAGTAAATAGTAGTGCTTCAGTGAGAAGCAATATAATTAATTTAAATTGTAAATCGATACCAGAACGATTTTAAATTATTATTTTATATGCTAAAGTAAGATGCGATAAAATAGTAATCGACTTCGATATAAAACATATGAGGATAGATCAAGATTTCAATCAAGCTTAGTTAAGGGAATATATGTTGCACAAAGGTGTTTTACTTGCATACTTGTATATGTACAATATGTACATGGACATACCTAATTCATATTTATTTTAAAGCACGTTTGTAACTAAATTTGAATTTATATACTAGTTGTATGTAACACATGAGATCTAACTGTCGATGGCGATAGTATGTATAATTGAAGAATACGTACCAAACTATAAACACAAATTAATAAATATTGTAATATATATTATTTTCTATATAAAACATGTAGGTATGTATGTCAGGATAGGATAGTATGGAGGTCAGTCTTTTTTCCTACTCAGAATATAAAAACAGCGTGATGGTAGGTATGTATGTATGTATGTTGGAGATTAAGTATCAAACTATTGAGTAACCGAAGATATTGTGTAGTGTATATTGCCTTACAAATTGTATGGAACGATTTCGTCACTAAATTCAATTTTTATAAAAATTGTTAAGAAAAGTTTTAGATGTACTTCTACAATGTTCATATTTTCTTATAGAATATTAAATCATCTAGTTGTCTAGTATTTATTATTTTATTTAGGTATATATCAATACTATAACAAAAATACAATGTAATTACTCTCTCGATAGTTAAAAATTACACACAGAAGAAAAATTCAACTTATAGGATCATTAATTGCCAAAAAGTTTATATTTACTTAACTAGCCTTGTAAATGTACTAACGAACCTAATATAAATCAAGATGATATTATTATGAATCATCAATGTTTTATGAAGGCATCAGCTTAAGGCCAATTATTAATTGAGTTATTATGAATGTATGATCAAATAGTGTAGATTAGCGGACACAACTTGCTAATGTTTTGCGAGTAACTAAATATCTTCATCTTGATATTTAACTAGTTAAGTACTTTGTTGATCTCAAGTCATGCTTGCTTGACACGAGAAAACATAAATGATAAAATCAGTTTTTTTTGTCAAAATAAAACACCTTTTCATATAATTGGATCAACTTGTCTTGTACAAAGTGATAAGTAGCTAATGCAATCCATTTACAAGTGAGCAAAAGTCTTGCAGTTTAGGTCTTTGGTAAAATTTATGACTAAGACTACACGTGTAACTGTAAGACCAAGAACAAAAGTCTTGTGAGGGTTTAATGAAAGCAAAAAAGAGTCTTGTGGTCAAAGAAATCTTAAGCAATAGTTTTGCGGTCTTGGAATATTTATACATGTCATTATTTTGAACGAAAACGCAAGTAATTAACTATATCTAGCGTGGAATGTTTATTATAAATAAATTGTTCAAAAAAGGTTTAACTGCAATTATCTATTAATCTTAATCTGATTAATATTTTTTTGGAAAAGTTGACAGACATGCCAGACCGAGACGAGTGTACCTACAAAACCAAGACCACACCCTGGTGTTGGTTTTGAATTTGCTTATCACTGAATCCATTAAAGAGTATAGTTTGAATAAAAATTGAGGAGACAATATTTAAGTATAAAAATCTTTAATAAACATGTACTACAACGTAAACTTGTAATAAGAACTTTTAATTATAAAATAGAATAAAAAATAAACAGATTTTCATAAATTAGGAAAAAAACAGAAACAATTCAATATTCTCTCTAATCCATACTTGCCACAGTACATTAAAAACAAATTCTCTTATTTATCTAATCATGGACTTCCACTCTAATCTGCTGAACGTACAACACTATCCATCCCTATCCAAAACATAAACTTTCTCAGCTCGAAGTTCAATTTACAATCAGAATCTGAATATTGCTTCGTCTAACTCACTTTGTATTTTCAAGAAAAAAATTAAAGAAGGAATATTTATCCCTAAACACATGATCTCGATTTCCTCTGCTTATTCATTCCTAATCCTTTTTTTGCTATGAAGTGTTTTTTTGTTTTATTTGAATATGTTTTTTCAGTTTCATTCTTTTGATGATGTACATATAAAATTTTGTCATACTTTGTAATTTAGTTGGTTGGAAGAAATTGCCAAATATCAATAAGCCCACCAGTGTGCATAATATTTGTGTATATTGTGTACAAAAGATAAATAAATACTAGTCAAACACGGACTTTCAAAGGTTCAACTGAATTATTATTAGTTTAAATTAATTTGTATACATCTACACGAATAAAAAGAATGTACTCTTTATAACATAAAACACTTAGTTTAATTATATATTGAACATAGGTACAGATTCGTACTCTAAATGTGTAATAATAGGCATAGGTTTAACTGTTTAATTGCACCAATTAAACAAAAGCCTTCTGAGAAAAATTTACGATGTACTCATTCAGAAACCTCTCATTATTTGCCCGATAATTCTGACTACCGTTCTCATGCTTCAAAGATGAACACATCACAAGTATTATCTGACTTGCTTTAATCGAACGGCAGTTCCTTATATTATATTTATTTATTTTATTACAATTTCAATACTTTTTTACTACTTTTGATAAATAAAACCTAATAATATTTCAAATATACAATTTATTGTATAATATAATTTTTCAAATCCAGACTGAAAACACAATTAAAACTGTGTCTTCACTAAGCCTGCCTAGGACCTTTTTTGACATGAGTCAGATATGTGACTATCCATTAAGCTGGAATTTAAGAATCTTTTGATAAGTAAAAACAATAATTTACAAATAAAATTTTGATATGGTCCATTTCTTGTCGCACTTTGAAAATGGTCACTGGATGACAACGTTTTTTTTGTTTTACCGAAACATTTTTCCTTGATAAACTAGTACATACAAATCTTCATACATTCCCTAAATTTAGCATTAATGCTTGTGAAAGAAATCGATCGAGGCATGACTCATCTTAATTTTTTTTTTTTTAGAAAAATAATTTAATAAACACTGACTCTGACTTCTGACTAGAATCGGTCACCTAGTGATCTTCTTCATAGTGTGACAAGAAATATTAATGAAAGGTGGAAATAATGATTGAAAAATTTAGCCAAAAAAATAAAAGAATGATTTTGTTGAAAATAAATCGCTTCAAAATATTTATTTAAATAATTATGTATTTTTTAGCACTATTAATATTTTATATTAAAAACTTATTTTGCACAGTGCATAAACATCATGTTTCTTACTCAGTGTTTAATACATTACAGTATAAAATGTGTTTTATTTCCTTTGATTACTGTATTTTAAAAATATTTTTAATTATTGTTGAAGATTTTCAATTAAAATTGTTTAACATGATACAAAACCAATTAATATTATTCAAATTAAGACATGTCAAAACACCATACCTGTCTCTGAACATTTCTTGAATTTCGACCAAATACCGAGGACCGTTGCATCTTGTTATATCACTAATTAACGTTAAAGTTTTACGAATTTAAAACAAGAACTAACAAATTAAACGGAATATAAAATTATGTATAATTCAATGCAAATATTTACAAGGCACTGACATAATGGATGAAATAAACATACTACGAAAATAATGTTGCCTGAGTAAATGTCAAAGTAAACTTTACAACAATAAAAATTATAATCATGAAATTGCCATAGCAATGTACATATTTTTAATAATACTTAAGAACTTGTTATTTAGTAAAGATTTTTACCTTTTATTACATACTTCTTTGATGAAAACCAAAAAATATTATTATAAATTTTAATATTTGATACATCTATATAATTTATTATAAAATGGAACAGAAAAAACTATTCATTACTTATTTAATATTTCTTATATATTTAGTTTCAAATTCGAAAAACAAACAAAATACACTTATACTATAAAAGTTCAGGTATCCAATTTTTTTATACTATATTATTATGTATACAATGGCAGGTCTATTGCCATAAGGCAATTTATTCCAACAAACCCTTTGGTGACAACAACGTTTTAACAACGTGAGCCCGTAAAATAGTGTATTGGTAGGTAAATTACATTACACAGAAACAGAAAGATAAACACCTAACATTATTAAATGTTAAATAATAGCAACAAAGAAAGGAGGGAGATATGAAAGAGGAGAGGGAAGTAGTCCCAGTATTTTCAAAATATGAAATCATAAATATATTCTGCACAAAAGTGTTAAAATTAATGATGATCCATTTTATCTAAACATTTATCATTAATTTTGAAAATGAATCAATCTTTGAAATATGATATGAACGCTATTTTTTTTGTTACGGTTATAGTGATTTATTTGTGCGTATCTTGTTATGAATTTTTTTTATGAATACATCCAACGTACAAGTAAAACATTGACGTGTTTATCGGTTGATCATTTTTCGATTTCATACTTGCACAATAATTAAAACAATGATTGAGTAATCAATTTAAAACAGGTTTTTGTGATTACAAGTCCAAGGGCCAATTTTGTAACAAATTGTATCGTCTTTTAGGGAAGGCACCAACACCTTTCGACCTGATACTACATCTATACATTTAAAAGTATCAATTTAATACATTATTTTTAATAGATTTTTAATTATCTCAATAGAGACGAAGTTGGAATATTTATTGTAGGAGAACCGGGAAATCAAGGCACCTACAGGGCTTACGACCTGTCATCGGCTGGTTTCCTGTCAACGCAAGCGCATAAAGTGATCACGTAAACCAGCCGATGACAGTTCGTAAGCCCTGTAGGTGCCTTGATTTCCCGGTTCTCCTACAATAAATATTCCAACTTCGTCTCTATTGAGATAATTAAAAATCTATTAAAAAATATCTTTGACTCCCGATAGGGAAAAAAATCCAATGTTTGCGCATATGCAATAATAAAAATATTCGAATACATTATTTTTACTTAACAATTCAAAGTGCGGGTACAATAAACTTTAATTTCCTTAGATAAACAATTTTTAATGGAATACAAAAAACTTTATTTAATGAGGTTCAACGTCTATTCTGAATGTTGTTATTTTAGGTGAGATTATATTGGGGTGTGAGGATACACGAATGTGTTGTGCATCCTTAAGTTGATGCATACCCTCATCCTGTCGTCGGATAGAGAGGAGAAACAGACTAATTTTATAGGTAAGGTGAATTATTGTTTTCAAATGGGTACCTAGGTATAACATTTTATAAATTTTTTTTTTTTCTGTTGTAGCGACAGAAATAAGAATAGGAAGACTCAGATGGGCTGGACACGTCCAAAGAATGAGCGAGGAGGACGTCCCAAGACGAATCATGAATGGTGCACCGGGGGGGCGAAGAAAAGTTGGAAGGCCGAAGCTTCGATGGCTGGACGGAGTGGTGAAGGATGCGAACAGCATCGGCGTCCATAACTGGCGTAATGCGTCGCAGGATCGACAGTCATGGAGGCGGGCTCTGCAGGAGGCTAAGACCCGACCTGGATTGTGGAGCCACAGATGATGATGATGATGAATATAATCAAAAATTGAAACGATAATCTACCTTACACGACGTAGTATTAAAATTAATTATTACACAAGTACAGGTATTTTTTTGTTAGCTAATGTGCGTAAAATAGATAATTTTATACATTAAGTGTAATATGAAATATAGGAACCTACCTACGCACACAGTAGTAAATATGATATTTCATCTCTTTTCGATGGTTTTTAATGTTGCTATAAAATTAATGAACTATATTTCCGGACCTAGATTATTCAAGTAATAACCAGTGTGTGTTATTTGTGATAATAGTTTTTTCCCAAAATCAAATATGTAGTTAAATCAGTAGCGTCTAGTCCCAGCTCTTCTTTTCTGCATTCTTAGGTTAGGTTTAAGTTTTTTTTTTATAATAATTATAGCAACTCGCGTGAGCGAGTTGCTTTATAAATTGAATTATAAATTAAATTAACATTTTTTATTTAATTTTTCGCATTTAATATAAAATTTCACAGCTCATTTGACTCCATACTACGAGATCTCAACCAATCAGAGAGCCAACCGGAAACAAAATGCGGAATGGTAAATGCGGATTGTAGACGCTAGTGTTAAATCTATGCTTCAGGTAGAGATTTAACTTGAACGCAATTCATTCTTTATCTGTTAGTAATACAATTTTTTATCTGTCAAAAAGCATCGCTTTGTAAGACAAAACATATTTTTTATTTTCCTCCTTTTTTAAAATGTTAATGTTCTTGAAACAAGTACAAATACATTCTATGTAGTACATTTTCTAAATAAAGCAAAAATATTTGTGCTATAAATGAACGAAGGCTGTCGAGGCGAGATTCGTACCCGCGTCCTATGGATGTCCAGCGGACTTGCCGCAAAATTTCAATTGGACTGTGGTAATTTTAATTAAATAATATAATATCGTTTGAGTTCTATTTAACGATGTCTCCATTCAAGTTTAAATAATACGTATAGTATTGCATTGACAATACTGTAAGATTATGTATTAATATTGTGGAATAATTGGCTATATCTTTCGATAAACAACTTATTTACCCATATTTTACGATACTTACGTATTTGTTTTATAAACATCACGACATTATTATTGAAAATATGTTTTTTAAAATGTTGAAATAAAATTACATACTCCATCTTCAAATAATGTCAGTTATTTTCAAATACCTTTTTTAGTGTTTCAAATTAACGTTTGTTATATTATTATTTTTTTGTTTGAATCGTTGCAATGCAGTCTGTCCTGAAAACAGGTTATAAATATGTTATAAATATAAGTAGGTACCAAGCAATGTAAGCGATATAATATGAGACAGAAATATACTGACTATAACGTTCATACGAAAGAGACGGTTTTAAGACTGTTAGGCATGATTAGATTAAACTCACTCCTATTCATGTTAATGGTTCCCAATATATTGAACAATTTCTCCATTGACTTGATAGTTTCATACGCTGAATCTTGTTCCTTTGAAAAGCCTATGTTCGATTTGATTTATTTTAGACGAAATTCGAACATTCTGTGGTACATCTACCTCATTATCTTTATATATATATATATATATATATATATATATATATATATATATATATATATATATATATATATATATATATATATATATATATATATATATATATATATATATATATATATATATATATATATATATATATATATATATATATATATATATATATATATATATATATATATATATATATATATATATATATATATATATATATATATATATATATATATATATATATATATATATATATATATATATATATATATATATATATATATATATATATATATATATATATATATATATATATATATATATATATATATATATATATATATATATAATTCTTCTATAGGTGTGTATGTCAATCAACTCCTTCTAAACGGCTGAACCGATGCCTTTGCCTTTTTTAGGTGAGGAAAGACATATGTGGGCATACACGCATGTGTCGTGATTCTCTTTATAAGGTTATCCACATCAATTTTTATGTTTGTTAAACCAGTTAATAACAGGAAAGCCAACGTTCGTGCAGGACAACGTCTGTCGGTTCCGCTAGTTTGCCTATATTTTTTTAAATAATAAATATGTTCTTGTAAGAAGTACATATACATACTCAAAAATTCCCCAAATAAAGCAGAAATGCTTGTGCTATAGGTGAACGAAATCGGTCGTGGCAGGATTCAAACTCGCGACCACTGGATTACTAACCCAGCGCGTTAACCGCTCTGCCACCACCCGCCTATTATTCTTATAGCCGTTTTAGTGCAACCCATTTTAAATTGTTATGAGTAATTAAAAAAAAAATGTAAATAGCTTTACAAATTTATGACTGACTGGTTTTCAGTAGCGGTTCAAAATAAAAACCCTCCTCACGTACAGATGCCGGTAAACTTCTCGAACCTTTTAGTCTTTCCTCTCTGCGCGCCAAGTGACTGGTACAAGAAGTTTGCTCAGGGTCTAAATAAGTGTACACATTTTATTTTATTTTATTTTGTATTACTCCTCGAGCGAGCAACACGTACTAAATAACAAGTTGCCACATTCTGGAGATTTATGAAATTAATTGTCTCTAGTCTTCTTATAATCCAGGCTGAAAACGCTATTAAAAACAGGGACTTTTAGCTCAACAGTCAAATATTTAAACAGCTGAGCGACAATTAACACATGTGATATAGGGACAATACATAACACTCAATGTTTTAAAATTATAACACATTTACCGATACATGAGAGTAAAATATTAAAAGGAAATAATTAAAAGTAATAATTGTAATATTTATGACAGCGACCAAGCTTTTATATGGAATGATAATTACTTTCTGCGTGTACATATCTATGTAATTAATGTTTATTTAACCAGTTGATATAGTTTTTATTGTTCTATAAATAAGATCTTATGATACAATAGCATTTATCGATAAATTTATATAAAACAATTTATGTGTAATTAAAATTAATACTTTAGGTACCTACTAGTTGCGGATTTGTAACTTATTAATTATTAACTTGTCACTGATATTTATTTTATAGTGTTTCGATAAAATAATAATGCGCGTATTGTACCTAAGCAATATGTTTTCTAGTTATTTGATTTTATTTCACGACTCGCCATTCATACAATATTATGTACATTAAACATTATTTTATTTCACGACTCGCCATTCATACAATATTATGTACATTAAACATTATTTTATTTCACGACTCGCCATTCATACAATATTATGTACATTAAACATTATTTTATTTCACGACTCGCCATTCATACAATATTATGTACATTAAACATTATTTTATTTCACGACTCGCCATTCATACAATATTATGTACATTAAACATTATTTTATTTCACGACTCGCCATTCATACAATATTATGTACATTAAACATTATTTTATTTCACGACTCGCCATTCATACAATATTATGTACATTAAACATTATTTTATTTCACGACTCGCCATTCATACAATATTATGTACATTAAACATTATTTTATTTCACGACTCGCCATTCATACAATATTATGTACATTAAACATTATTTTATTTCACGACTCGCCATTCATACAATATTATGTACATTAAACATTATTTTATTTCACGACTCGCCATTCATACAATATTATTTATTTATTTATATATTATATATTATTTTTCGGGCAACTAACAGGTACTATGTCAAATATTTATTTAACACGCACCCAATAACAAGTTGCCACATTCTGGAGACTTACGATATTAATCGTCTCACAGATCCAGACTGAAAACACAATTAAAAACTGTGTCTCCACCGGGAATCGAACCCGGGACCTTTGGATCAGCAGTCAGATACCCAACCAACTGAGCCACAAAGGCCGACATATTATGTACATTAAACATTATTTTATTTCACGTCTCGCCATTCATACAATATTATGTACATTAAACATTATTTTATTTCACGACTCGCCATTCATACAATATTATGTACATTAAACATTATTTTATTTCACGACTCGCCATTCATACAATATTATGTACATTAAACATTATTATTTCACGACTCGCCATTCATACAATATTATGTACATTAAACATTATTTTCTCTCTATCTGTATTTAGCACAAAATTAATAGTTGTATAATTTATTTTCATTATTATTGTCTAAATAAAACCATATAACATTTGATATGTCATAAAATCTGTATTATTTATTTATTGAGAAACATAATTACATCGGTACATATATAATTTTAATTACGCATAAATACGAAAGAGAAAATAATAATAAATGTGCCAAGATGCCATTTTTATTATGTAATGAATATGTCCTTGTATTAAATACATCCATATCCTCATACATTCCCTAAACTAAGCATAAATGCTTGTGCTATAGGGAACAAAGTCGGTGTTGGCAGGATTCGAACCCGCGACCACTGATTACTAACCCAGCGCTAGTGTTAGTGCTAAAATCAATACCAAGACCGGGGCAGTCTTGGCCTTAGTCTTAATCTTGCACCCCTGGTCTTGGTCTTGCATTTACAAATGTGGTATTGATCTTGTTCTTGTATAGGTACTCGAGTCTTGGCTGGTCTTTCAAACCAAGTCTTGGTCTTGCATGTCTTGCAACTTTTCCAAATAAATATTTTATTTTTCTATTAAAATTCTGTGATTACGATGAAATATGACAAAAACATCAATTTCAATATTCTGTTGATTGTACGTAGTTAACTTCTTACTTTTTAATTAAAAATTAATAAGTTTATAAAAGTTGGGTTTTGCATGACTCTTGGTCTTGCAAATTCTTGTCTTGGTCTTGCAGCGACACATGAGGTTGTGGTCTTGTCTTATTGTAAGACTTGCAAGACTTTTGCTCATCACTACCCAGTACGCTACCCTCTCTGCCATCACCCATCTAAATATACATTTATAGATATCTACACTAAATGTCCTTTACGGGGTAGGCAAAGAGAATCGAACGCCATATTTTTATATCTTGACACACATCCATCGCCATATTAATATTCATGTTCGTCTATTTTTATAGTTTCATGCTCAATTATATTTATGTCCGCCCACGACCACATCAGCTTTGCCGCTCTTTTGACTACGTATCTACTGATCCTCGTATTTTTACCAATCTTAGTTTTTTGACGGTCGCTTACGTTTGTGTAAGTGAGTCTGCTCCATTATCATGACTGTGAGCACACATTGCATTAAAGCTTCTTACATTTCAGAATATTACTCACATGGTCGTACCATTCTATTTCTTAGTCGCCCCGACCTCTCGTTCGAACCTCTTGTGAATAACAAGTGAACCACGCTGATATGGTTTTGGTCACTTGGTAAGAAGGAATGAAGAACGCCTTACAAATAATGCATTCCAATCAGGATAGGAATGAAAGTAACTTAGGATCCTGTTTTTGATTTGTTTAATTCAATTTTTTTTTTTTTTTTTATGTAGCTTCTCGGTCAACTAACAGGTGCTATATTAAATAATTATTTAACACGCACCCAATAACAAGTTGCCACATTCTGGAGACTTACGATATTTATCGTCTCACAGATCCAGACTGAAAACACATTTTTTTTAAAAACTGTGTCTCCACCGGGAATCGAACCCGGGACCTTTGGATCAGCGGTCAGATACCTAACCAACTGAGCCACGAAGGCCGACATTTAGTTGGTATTCTGTTTTAAATGTATGATATATTGAAATAAACACAAAACAATAAAAAAACATGGAAGATTGAGAATCTCCGTAAATATAATAGGTGGAAATGGTGATGGAAATGGCAAAAAATATTTTCATAAACCATTGGATGTTATAACGGTTCCAATGTCTATCGACAATATACATACAAATCCAATTGAGCAGCCGATATAAATGTACCACGTTGTCAAAAGGTGACTTTGAACAGTATCTATGAAATACGCCTAGTTTTATCAATTAGTAAACTACATTGATATCATTTAGATGCTAGTAAAGTGACTTAGAGATTGTGCACTGAGCCAAGTGTCAATATAGAGTGGAGGGGGGGAGTGGGAGGAGTTTAATCCCCTCCAACGTAAGAAAGGTTAATACATTCTTGGAAACGGCATATTGATTCGAGATTGTTCTGTTGAATATTTCATATGAGCTGTGATAAAGTGATATGGAATTTCATATAATTAACAGAAAAGCGAGGTGCTTATAGGTGGTGTGGATATTATGGGCGGGAAGAATGTCTTATAAAAGTTATGTTACGAGTATTTATTTACCTAATTTAGAAAAGTAGGGTTGTCGTCATAGAGGAGCTAACAAGCTTTTATGTTTATTTATTGTTCATATTGTTCATATTATTAAATTGATCTTTGATAAATTGCTTATTTTTATCCCTTAAAATATGCTGGGCCAAAATCTATTTTTTTTTTCTCGGTTTAATTATTCCTTCTTTTTTTTGTTTTATCTTTTTAGTTCAACTTTTGTTTTCTTTTTGTTTTCCTACATATATGTATAAGTGTATTTTAAACTTTCTTTTTAACTGTGCAAAGTAATGTCTTTTTTTATAATTTGAATGCTCAGGAGACGTTGATTGTACCTACCTACATAACTATGCACAATAGCCATGCGGGAGATAGGTACCTGTTATTGGAGCACTGGAGATTCTATGTTTTTGTTTCATGTTTTTTTTTGTTTGTGTTGTTCAGTGTTCTGTTGGTGTCTCTGTATATTAAATAAATAAATAAATTAATAAATATTATTTTTGTCTTCACTTTTATCTCATCAGAAGAAGCCACAGCTGCAATCTGAGAAGACCATTGTATTGCATAATATTTTTTGTAGATCTGCTCACTAGTCTAACACTGCGTCAACAAATCGACATCGGTGTTAAGAAATGTGTCTGTCATCTGTTTTGTTGATTTTCCTCTTGTTTGTCTGCACAAATAATCTTAGTATCTTCTAAAAACATTTCATCGGTGATTACTTGGTATTTTATTTGAGAATTTTACCTACCCAAAAAAAATTATGAGTATTGGTATTACACTACAGTTGATGGAATTTTCTGATATCCCGAAACTGGTGTAATGTTTTCAGTTATTTTTAATACTATTTTCTACAGAAATATTCAATAAGAGAGCATTGTGAATTTTTAAGTAGTAAAATGTACCGCTATGTCCGTTCTCTTGAAAATAATAGTACCATAAAAAGTGTACGTAAATCATACGAAAGTCATTGACTGAACAGATAGTTTGAGCTGAACGGTGGATACAAAATATATGATCTGCCATTGGTCAAGACAAAATAGAAAATACACACTTTTAAATGATACCCGTTGAGGATTTGAAGTAAGCAGGGGGTTGTTGAGAGGTTGTAAGAAAGTTTCATATTTCTAATTTTACCTTTCAAACAGGATTGAATAATTTGAATATTTTCATCGTTGTGTTACGACATCATTCAATAATATGGTACATACTTAATGAAAAAAAATTAAGGTAGGTAGGTACTTACTTAGGAACATTAGAGATTTATGTTCACATCAATCTTTTTTAAATTTGAAAATACCACCAGAATCAACATCCTTCATCTGATTGGATCACAAAGCTTTATACAAGTTTATGTACCAATATCTCATTTCAAAATACACATTGTTAAAACGTGTTACTTATTACGGCAATTTATATTGTCAGCAATAATACTTCATAAAGATTATTGTATAGAAATAAGATAATGCTTTTCAATTTATTGTTACATTTAACTGCTCAACATTTAACTAGGTACGTATTATGGTGCTATAATACTAATAATAAGCATAAACAATTAAAATCCTCACAATTTGGTTCACACCCATTTCCGTTTAATCACGAATTTCGACTCTTACATATATAATTAGTAGAAAATTTTTCAATTACAAATCAACCAATATTTTTATTATAATTATTTCATGTAATTATATTTATTAAGTGAATGTATTTTTAAGCAATGCCCAAAATTTATTTCTACGATTAAAGACGCTGCAGGGATAATATGAAATATTATATAATTAGTTACAAGAATAAATTCTGTTTAAATAATGGTTTAATCATGTAAATATGTACCTGGGTTCAAATTGTATCCGATCTCCTTGAAGGTTTTTTGTAGGTGATGGGTTAAAAAATACGCCATACAGGATACGCCAGCGGCGCAATATACACTTTTTGTCACTATTGTACAATATTATCTCGAACCCAAACCTGCCACAGCACCTCAAAAGCAAATTCATTTATTTATCCAATCATGGATTTCCACTCCGATCTGCTGAACGTACAACACTATCCATCCCTATTCATAATACAGAATTTCTCAGCTCTTCGTTCGAAGTACAATCAGCAAGATTATGGAATAGCCTTAGTCCGGATATTGCGTCGTCTAACTCACTTTGTATTTTCAAGAAAAAACTAAAGAAGGAATGTTTATCCCTGAACACCTGATCCTGATTTCCTCTCCTTGTCCTTACCCTATCCTTTTTTTGCTATGAATTTTTTTATTTTTTTTTAATACATAATTTTGTCATACTTTTTAACTGGTTGGTTGGAAGAAATTGCCTGGTGGCAATAAGTCCGCCAGTGTACAATTATATTTGTTTATATTATGTACAGTAATATGTATAATTAAATAAATAAATGTCCTTGACAGAAATACATCGTACACTACTTAAAAGGGAGATCAGTGCTCAAAATCTGACATAAACCTCAGCAGACTTCATCCATTTTATGATTTTATCATCCCATTGAAGAACCGCATTTTTTAATAGTCTTTGTTAATGCAAAATATCCTCGTGAGTTATTGAGTCATTATTTATTAGGTAGAACCACTTAATAAATAATAATAAATTATGCATTAGAAGTAAGAATAGTGGAAAAGCGTGTATGAGACGATGCATTGACGTGAATGAAGCGAGAAATGTACGCCAAGAGAGAGGAGTCTACCATTCTACTGCCTACATAAAATAGGGAAATGACGTGATGTTTCTATTTTCTACATATTTAACTAATGGCTTCGATACCATTTCATTCAATGTACGAGGACATTGTTAAGACTAGTGAATAGTCTTAAATTAAATAGTCTTGATAAAAAAATGTTGGATGAAAAAGTTGTCGTTACCTTCCTCCTTCCCTTAGCGCTTTTGTCCCGTTTCTATCGGGGTACGCTTTGACCATGATCCTGGAAATGGCTAGTATGGTTATTACATTGAAGCGACTGCCATCTGACCTTCGTAACCCTTAGAAAGGGGAACCAGACAAATTGGATCATGGCTACACATTACACATAGCTAGTGATATAAATCCGCACATAGATTTTTTGAAAATCCAGAGGTGCGTGCCGGATTCGAACCGTCGACCTCACGCATGGGAGGCGACGACCTTACCGCTTGGCTATCACCGTTATAAAAAGTTGTCGTTACCGTTGAATAAATATTTAAAATCAAAACAAATTGTTTTATTTATGACAGTAAAACTCATATTTAATAATTATTTACAATCGGCGTAACCTTTTTTTAAAAATAGATATATAACAAAGAGTAAAATAATCTCTTAAAGTTATATAAGACATATGTAAAACCGATCATGATATAGTGACCTTCATCGTAGAGAGGGTGGTTTGCACATATAGGTACCAACCAAGTAAAAAATCCAAGTTTTCGATCTACGCAGCCCACGTGATTTTTCAATTTGTCTGCCAAAAACTATATAATCCAACTGTCAATTTGTTCAAGATAATTTTATTCTCAGAACATAACGACAAAGTATCAAGCCAAGATACGCGGTTTTTCCAACTACATTTCAATTTTTTTTTAACAATTTTTATATAAATTGTGACGATAGTTTAGTGACGATATCGTTTCATACAATTTGTAAGGCAGTAAACACTATACAATAACTCCTCAATAGTTTGATACCTACAAATATACATCATGCTGTTTTCATATTCTGGCTAGGAAAAAAAACTGACTTCCATACTATCCTATCCTGACATATATGCCTACATGTTATATATAGAAAAAAAATATCTGAAAATATTTATTAATTTGTGTTTAAGTGTTTATAGTATGGTACGTTTTCTTCAATTATGCATACTATCGCCATCGATAGTTGGATCTCATGTGTTACATGCAACTAGTTTAAATGAATATGTACTGAATGATAATCAAATCTGGAAGATTCTATTTTGAGAAAATCTATTTTAAATTAATAAATGCAATTAAACGAACTTGCATTTTTAATTAATGACTTTTTTAATTTGAAAAAAAAATCAAAGTAGTGCATAAAATTTATGATAAGGTAGGTACCTTAATTATACAAATACTTCGACAGTCAAAGAAGTTCTATAAACGGTATGGATTGTAAAGGAGGATCTTCTCATACTACCTACCGCAATAAATATCAATAAGAAATAAATAAATGTCAGAGAAATTATAAAATAAACAAAGAAAGACCCATAAAATGACCGCCAAGGTATACACTTATCGGTGAGTCGTTTGACTGCTGTGCCGGCGTTCCAGGTTCAATTCTTAGCAGCGATGAACATAATTAAAAATTATTTTCAACATAATTATTGCTGCTGGTCAGATTTAATATATTTATATTCAGTACAGGGTGCTAGGTAGTGTTAATAATATCTACAATACGATAACTTATGGTTTATTCTATTTTTACTATTCATCATTTTATGTTTTTAAGAGAAAAAAAAATATGTTTTATGACAGTAAAAAAGTAAAAAAACGGTTATTCAAATCGATTAAATTGTTTATTAAAAGAATTAAAAATATTAAGGAATCAATCGGGTTGATTAGTAGCTACCTGTCGACCGCCGTAGCACAGTTGGTAAGCCGTTTGGTTTATGTGCGGGCATCCTGGATTCGATTCCCAACAGAGGAGAAATTTGATTAAATTTATTTCTCACGCAAATATTGCTTCTCTGGGCTGGAAACACTGGTTAGTTGGAAGAAATTGGCATACGGCAATAAACTCGCCACTTGCGCAATGTGCAAGGAAGTGTTCATTATTTATTGATTTATTAGCTACTAAAGGGACTGCCAATATTACTTACAAACTAATAAACTACCTACTTGGTTAAAACCTTTTTTTATTCTGTATTGTTCGCATGGAAATTCAATTTAAAAACTCTTTCTATATTACTACAAAAAATTTAACACCGTTTTAAATAAGAAAACCACTTTTTGTATACGAAAAACTTAAACCATTTCAGCTACAATGGAAATGGAATGTTGTAGTTAACATAATATGTTAAAAATAGAGGCTTGTATGATCTTATGAAATGTAATTCATTCAGTTATATAGGAATCGTATCACAGGAAAGTAAAGATAAGTTATAGACGATAATATTAAAGCTCATCGCAGTGACGTGCAAGAGGTCCTTCACCCGAGTATGCCCAAATAAAAATTTCATCCTCTGTTCATCCAGCCTCCTCATTATCTTTTCTTCTTGCTCTCTATCCTGTTTTGTGCTATGCCCATAGCATAATTTAAAGGTGGGAGTAAATAATCGAGAAGTAGATAATATTATAATATTATATTCAATTCTGATTTTTTTTCGAAATTTTTACAAATTTTTACAAATTTTTTTCCGAAAATATTTCGAATACGTTCCTATTCATAAAAAAAGTTTTAATCGACAAAAAATATTTTCTTTTTGACATCTATGAAGTGTCTTTACAACCATTGTAGTCCCAGAGATACCAAGGGTTTCGATGAATCATTTTTTATTGGCTGGTTTTATGATATTTTCTTTCTATCGAATATAGGTATGCGTTTTACCAGTGCGCATGTTCTTTATAGGTGAAAATTGCAGATTTTAACATTATTTCAATATAATTTGTACTTGTATGTTTTGTACCTATAAAATCCGTTCGTTTGTGAAGTATGTATGTATTGATCTTAAAAAAGGAAGAAAAACATATGCATATATCTCCACACACCAGTCTCAAAAAGGCAACATTCAGAATGCGTGGTGTACCTCATTATTTAACTATGTAAGATGTTAGTGTATCAATATATCAAATGACAATGATCTATATGACGAGGTTAAAGAACAAACCGATAAAACAGCCGTTATAGCTGGCTGCCTCAAGGACACTGTAACAAAAAATCTCCTCCGGACTACTGAAATGAGGACACTGCGCTCCATAGCGGGCGTAACACTCGTGGATAGAGTCCGGAACGAGGATATAAGGAGGAGATTCAATGTAAACGACATCATCCGCTGGAGTAGTAGGGCGAAGGCGTCAATGAAGAGACCATGTCGAGAGAACGGTAGACAATGGACGACCCAAAAGTGAGACACAAGGAAGTCTCGGAGGGTCATAGAGCAAGGGGGAGTGACAGCACAAAGATGGAGTGACAGCTGGACATCCAGATCCCAAGGGGTAGTCTCCGACTGAAAAAACAGGCCTTCGGCCTAAAACCAGACAAGTAAGAGTAGAAGAGTAAGATGTTATTTTGTTTATTGTATTTTAGATTACCCAGCTCTTACAGGAAACCCGAAAACGATCATAATATATAGAACGAGTGGAAGCACTATTTGAAGCCGGTTCTTCAAAGCATTATAGTTTCAATAATCAAAAACTATATATTATGTCAATGTACAGTACAATGCTACCAAGGAAGAGAGAAATTTCAATATTATGGCAGAGAATTGATGAATGTGAAATATTTACAACGGATACCTATATTATTTACATTCTCAAATATGAAAATCAGGTTTCTATAAATTATTCTGATCTTAAACATACCTATATGAATCAATGGATGTGTCAGAGTACAACGAAAATAAATAGTTATGTAAATATCGATAAACACCAACACCAACACTGTGTATTTTCTCGACATTTACTATCTAGTTAATGCAAAAAAATCTTTGTGAATTTACAATAATATTATCACTGAAGTTTTTTTAGTAATATAAACGTTTAAAACTAGGCTATACTTTTCTATACACCACACTGCAGAACAAATTACGCAGAGAATAATTATGTCAACAGATGCTTAAATTATTACAATAGTCTTGACCCCCAACCTGATATATTTAACTCCACACAGACATCGATGAAAAGCCAATTACGCGCAGTTATTGGTAATATTACAGGTTAAATATCAAACCTACTTTCCTTAAACATTCATCCCTTTCTTATCAACGCTTTCCTATATCCATTACCCTTCCCTTTCCCCCACATACACTCACCATCTTACAATGACTACCCAACATCAATAATATATAATAATTTAAGTATGTGAAACTTTATAATTGGCTTTTTATTTTGTATTCTCATTTGCAATTAAGTATTATAAATGTATAGCTGTTAAGTTTCTAAACAAATAAAAAATAAAATAAAAATAAATATCTCAATAGAGACAAGATTGGAATATTATAGAAGAAACAGGAACTCAAGGCACCTACAGGGCTTACGACCTGTCATCGGCTGGTTCACGTGACCACTTTATGCGCTTGCGCAACGTTCACCAATATTATGCACAAAGTAATTAATATGGCCACAGTAATATTGTCTCAGTAAGGTAGAGTTGAGAAAAGCAAGAAAGACCATCTCTTGGTAGTTGGTTTATTGATTTTATTTATATACCTAATTAAGTCTCATTTTCGATGCCATGAGTTGTTTTTCATAACTAATGGCAATAAATGTTACAAGAACTCATTATAACCTTCTTGTGTGTTCTTCCCTCCCAAGTAAATTAATGAACAAATAAATATAATAATTAGGTAATGAGCACTTACATTAAAATTTGAATTCTTCGACTTGACTGAAAGCTTTAAATTTTTCGGTACATTTATTTATTTATTTAACGGTGAAAAATTTACATTAAACGAGTGGGTTATGGCCAACGCTATACTCGTCACTAACAAGTCACTCTTGAAGTATTCAAAGTTTGTATAGAAAATTTTCAGCAATTTTATGAAATGAGTTAAATTAATTATTTTTTTATTTAAACATTTTAAACACATTGAAATATTTTTGATAGTTAAAAAAATTGAAAAGCACTACCTATTCAGATATTCTTCAAAATCTAATGGGATCTAAGTAAGTATTAGATATACAAATTTGCAAAATTTGAATAGAAATGAATTAGTACATTAGTCTTTAATCGATAAAGTAAAATGAACACGCCGTACATAACACACAGTACATAGCACACACACCCAGATACATTGTGATGAAACTTTCAAAATACAATCTCAGCGTGATACAAGTTGATAATCTACAATAAAAAAAAAACATCAAAAATTGCGAAATCATGCGGAGCAAAACAAAAACATAAAACACATCACCTATAAAGCGATGTCCTAAATAAACAGAAATATTTTAGTTGCAAAAAATATAAAAACAATAAAGAAAAAAAAAAGAAACAATCAATAATATTTATTTGTGCTTTTTGATATCATAAAAACGTTTTAGTGTCAAAATTTTTTTGGAAAATCTTTGACACCAAAAGTCGCTGATCGTCAAAAGTCAATAATATTTTAAAAAGCACGTAGTCAAATTTATCAGTCTCATTGTATAATTTTAATTAATTGAAAAAATGCATAATTTTGTAAATATGAGATGTTGACACAAAAAAACTGAATGTCATCAAACATAGAACACATTTTCTAACAACAAATGAATAAATAATTAACAATCATTTTTTTTAATATAAAAATGAATATGTCCTTGTTAAACAAGTACATTTACATCTTCCTACGTTCCCTAAAATAAGCATATAAATGCTTGTGCTATAGGTGAACGAAATCGGTCGAGGCAGGATTCGAACTCGCGACCACTGGATTACTAGCCTAGCGCGGTAACCGCTCTGCCATCGACCCATCTATCATTATAAATAATATTTAAAATAACGAAAACCCTTATAATTATTTATAACTATTCATTCATTTATACCATCACAGAATATCCAACAAAGCGGGGTAACCAGCGACAGGTGTGAGGGAGCGCATTACCTTATAAAAGGAAGCACAATACATGCGCGTATTGTATAAACTCGACTCAAAATAAAAAAGGAACTAAGGATGACTCCTTGAACTTTTGTTTATTTATTTGTTGTATCAAATTGTACCCGTACTAAAATAAATTGCAAATTAATGATTAGATTATAATTCGTCCGATGAAAACGGGAATAATAAACATTTATAACTTTATTGTTAGTGCAAAACCGCGTGAACTGTATAGATTGATATATAGATAGGTAGGTATATAATATATATATAATATTAGGTTTATAGGTATATTTTTATTGTATTATTTATCACTTTACAACAGCTGAGTTAGAAATAAGTTATTTCTCATTCCCAATTCAAAAATACCTGTGGTTTCCAAAGTATTAGACGCGAGCATAGAATAATATAATTGGCCGATATTATACGAAATGATACCATTAATATCAAAATTCAGTTGAAAAAATGATCTATGTATTATTTTCAAATGATCGCATTCCCCGTGTCAAATTGTCATGTCTTGGTCTCATCTTGAAGAACGGAATATTTCCGATCAAACCGCAAGACCAGACCAACGTTTAATCTTGGTAAGAACGAGCCAATGTCGGGTGGTTCGTGTCTGACAATGGATAGTACTGACTTGCATCGGAGACTTGCTCACATCTGTGGTCAGTCAACGAAGAAACTGCCAGTTTGCAACGGCGATATCACATTAGGAGCTACAATATTTTTTTTTTTTAATTGTATCAATTTCTGTCAGATTGCTAACAAACTTAAAATATAGTCTTTGATACAGGAATCTTAATCTTAATGCATTGATCTTTCTACTAAAAATAATGTTACAAAGTTAATTATAAGTAATGATAAAATAATGGCAGCCGAAGAATAATAAGTTGACCCAACGCCTGGTGGCGGCTTAGTATGGAGAAGGAGTCTACCTCAAGGAGTCTACCTTAGTATGGAGAAGGAGTCTACCTCAAGGAGTCTACCTTAGTATGGAGAAGGAGTCTACCTCAAGGAGTCTACCTTAGTATGGAGAAGGAAAATACAGAAAGAGGATGAATAGTGAGAAAAAGAAGGAATTAATTCAACTTCGCTCTATTATAAAATGATCGATGTTTGCCCTGATCATTACAAAAAGCACATAAATTTTCAGACTGTAGGTGAATTTACAAATGAAAAATCAAATGCCTAATATGAAATGACGATTTTTTTCAATTTGGATATCATCGATGTAACATTCTCAATATTTTTTTTACTATCGTAAAAAAACGAAAAAGAGACATGAAACTAGCGATATAAAAACTATATATATTTAGATGGGTCGATGGCAGAGCGGTTAGCGCGCTGGGCTAGCAATCCAGTGGTCGCGAGTTCGAATCCTGCTTCGACCGATTTCGTTCACCTATAGCACAAACATTTATTCGCTTATTTTAGGGAACGTAGGAAGATGTATATGTACTTGTTTAACAAGGACATATTCATTTTGAATTAAAAAAAAAAACAGACGCTTCGATGTAATTTCTTTTCATATTATAGAAGAAGATCAAATAGGCAATCTAAAAAGAATCATGAAACTAGCGTTATAAAAACAGACGCTTCGATTTAATTTATTTCCATATTGTAGAAGACGTTCATTAGAGACAAAGGAAAAAGAAACATGAAACAAGCGTTTTAAACACAGAAGATTCGATTCAGTTCTTTTCATAAGTTGCAGGACGATCATATTATAGACAAACGAAAAAGAAACATGAAACTAGCGTTGCAAAAACAGACTCTTCGATTTAATTTATTTCCATATTATAGAAGACAATCATATAGACCAGCGGTCGGGGAATATTTTTAACCATTACCCCAAAATATTTTTGCATAAGTTGATATTACCCCTTCCCCCCATTTTGAAAAGAAGACAATCAATGTATATTTAAATAAACATTATTTAAATTATTACGAATATAAACCATAGTTTTAATCCACAAATTGAGTTAAAATTAGCCTGAGCGCTTTCGATGGTTACACCATCATCCTCGGAGGCGACAATCAAAACTTTATTTATTGAATTAATTTACACGGAAAATAAAAAAAAAAGTTACATGAAAATAATAAGTATGTAATAGACAAACAAAATAAAATTCTCAAATTGGATCAAACAAAAATTCAGATTTTCAGGTTTCCTTTTCAGTTTTTGGAGAAATGATGTTGCTTCATGTTTGATGCAATTACTTCCAAATTGGGACTTTTTGATGTAAGTAGCACCTGAATTGATTAAGTTTGTAAAAATACTAACACGTTTATGAAATAGCAAACTAGAAAAATTAAATAAAAAAAATATTTTTACCCCATTTGGGGCAATTTACCCCGGTTCCCCGACCGATGATATAGACAAACGAAAAAGATGCTTGAAATAAAATAAACAGCCAGGGGTGTTATTTCAATGTTATGTCATTTTCGTCACAGTTTGTAGGTCTGTACGATCAATTGTCCAAGAATTCAATCCCCTATTGCTGTGTGAAGTCTCCGCTCCGCAGACCGAACCGACCGATCTCGTTTCACCTGGTGATTACAGTTTCCTCGTGGAGGTAACCGAACGGGAGATAAACGGTGCAGAAGCTGCGCTCGACAGACACAACCACTCATTCGCCCCGTGAACGTGCCGGGCGGTGGACGCTTAAGTCGCTGTAAAATATCGAGCGTGCGATATAACGCGAGTTTCTAACTTATCGCGTGCAGTGCTATGGTTCGAATACCCCGTACATAATATATTTACTCATTTCGATCAACTTTACATATTTTTGAAAATCTTATTTTTATATTATGAAGAAAAACAAACAAGTTTTTTTTTTTTGTTTTAACACGAAGTTACCTCATAAACAAAATGTTAAACAGAAAATAAATATTATTCAACATTTTTACAGATTAGTTCAATTTGATTTAAATTTATTTAATAATTTTGACACTTGACAATATACTTTTGGTAATTTTTATTCACTGAAACGGTCCGATTTGTGTAATTTTACTTACATATTACAGTTGCGAGTTACTTTGTATTGAAGTGAAAAAAAAACATCGAGGCTTTAATGTCATATTGACACAGAGTAACTTTAATGTCATATTGACACAGAGTAACTTTAATATCATATTGACACAGAGTAACTTTAATGTCATATTGACACAAAGTAACTTTAATGTCATATTGACACAGAGTAACTTTAATGTCATATTGACACAGAGTAACTTTAATGTCATATTGACACAAAGTAACTTTAATGTCATATTGACGCAGAGTAACTTTAATGTCATATTGACACAGAGTAACTTTAATGTCATATTGACACAGAGTAACTTTAATGTCATATTGACACAGAGTAACTTTAATGTCATGTTGACACAGAGTAACTTTAATGTCATATTGACACAGAGTAACTTGTTTGTATGAGTTTAAAAATCTTTTTCTTTTAGAAATAACGCGAATGATACATTTTTTTATTGAAAATCTTTCAATCATGAAAGTTTGTCAGATTTAAAAATCGGTTGAATTAATTGATAAAATGCAAATATTTCGTATATTTTCACAAAAAAATTATGCATGTATACTTTTACAACATCATTAAGAAGAGAATCTAAAATATACTGAAATTTGTTAATTTGAGGTGTAATAATATGTAGTTATTTCTTGAAATTAACACGATAATAATGTTCTCATGTCAGAAAATAATTAATGAATTTTATTCAAGTATAAATAGGTACAGTTGTTAACGACCACAACTACTTTATAATATTGTTTATTCATAAAATAATGAACATGTTCAAATAATCACGATCGCGATATTTTATAATAAATTTTTGAGCAAATAATCTCTTTCAATATAATATTCGGGTGAACGAACCACCATGAGTTAGGTATACTATATATGACTTCCTGTTGGACTCATCAAAGTATACCACGTGATGAAGGTTGACAGATACCTACTCAGTATCCGGAACGGAAAGACGTCTTACAAGTCGATTGATATTCTCTTCGTTTTTTTAAATTCATATCTCTAATGTGAGAATTTATTTTAATTAACGATTTGATCAAGTAGTAGGTACTACAACTCTTTTTATTTCAAGAGTTTTAAAAAATATGATTTATATCTACGGAGTTAGCTTTGTGGAACAATATGATTAACTTATTTGCACGAAGTTATAAAGAATTAAATAAATATAATATTTATACGATTTCGAGAAATACATTTTTCGTATTTTAACCACTTTTCTTATTTAACCACTTTCGTATTTTAACCACTTTCAAACGTTATATGATATAAGTAAAACACTAATTTATTATCCTACAGGATATAAAGGCAGGAATTGTGAAAACTTTGGTTGAATATTTTGTTGATAGAAGTATTCATATAAAAATAAAAAGAGCAGAGATTTATTCAAACAAAACATTGATTTATTTCCTGTGACTGTGAACAGATTTATGTGATATTTACAATGTTATTTGAAACGTGATAACTCGAATACATATATTAATTTATACAGTGAGAGAATTGCACGTTTAAACATAATATATAAATTATAAGTACAAAAAATTGTGTAGCTAGTAAATCGTAGGATTGTTGTGTTGTGATTATTTATGTGCATATAAAATTTCATTTAAATAATAAGACTATTTGTGAAATTTTATCGGAATACTAATAAACCAAGTGACATTTGAAACATGATCCAGATTATCTTGCCGACGGTACTAACATACATACATTATAGGTATCATGATACTATGGTGAGTATAACAACTCTATATCCTTTACTTTTTATACATATGTAATATATTACTACAGTAAAATATTTTATACCAGAACTTTAACGGCATAAATATCTTTTCAATATACAGGTAAAAAATCAAATAGAGAACCTAATTGTTCTACGAATTTTATTTCACATGCAAGGGCTTTTTGAACGACCGTTTTGCCTTGTAGGGGTTTTTCAACTAATAAAAATGAAGATACTTATGTTGGTAACTTATGTTGGTACCGAAACTTATGTTGGTACCGAATCATACAATTAAGTTCAACAGAATCATGTTAATAATGCATTTTCAAGTATGAATACATAAAATATTATATTGGACGATAATATAAAAGTACTTAAGGGGGCGACTGCTGTCAACGTACCTATTTTTCAATTCGATATACCATCATTATTTCTTATCAAATCTTTTTGAAAAAAATAATTAGATAGTTAGGATATTAAAAAAGAAAAATATACCTTAACTTTTAGTAATGTTGTGTATAAATTCTTGTAGAAAAATAATGGCATACCCCGATTTTCAACGTTTTTCTTACATTATTAACTAACCATAAGGCGTAGAGCAATTTTTTTTAATAAATAAAAGAAGACAAAAATATCTGTAAAAAATTGTCGTGACGTTGCATTAATGCTTCAGGTTTAGTTAAGAAACCTAAAAAACATTTATTTTCCATTCAGTGCCATTGCGAAATAAAAGTTTTTTGGTTTATTTACTTAATATGATGCATTAATGCAACATCACAACATATTTTTCCAGATATTTTGTTTTTCTTTACTTTAAAAAAATAAAGGTATATAATAGGTTTTAAGAAATATTAGATAAATATCAAAAATCTGGGTATGCTTATTATTTTTTTACAATAATATATGCAAAACATAATTAAAAATTTAAGGTATATTTTTCTTTATTACTATCCAAACTAAGTATTTTGTTTCAAAATGATTCGTTTTGTAGTAATGATGCAATATCAAATTGAAAAAATAGGTACGTTGGCAGCAGTAACCCCCTTAAATACGAAATATATTAAATCGTTGGTTTCTCATATTTCATAAACATTAAAAAATAATCATATAAAAAAATAGAAGATATTCCCCATTAGGAAATTAAGTAAAATTTAATAACGACATCGTTGCGTACAATTTGTGTCACAGAATACCTACACAATCTACGGGCAATTATATTTCGGTACAAAATCTTCATACATACATGCATGACATCAAGCTCTTTACCTATTCGGGGTAGGATAAAAGGACCGAACTTCATACTATCCTATTCTGATATACATGTTTTGTACAGGAAAACAAATTGTTTGAATATATGCAATTATTTGGATTTAAGGTTTTAAAGTTTGATGCGTTTAATTATTTTATTTATAACATACGTAGATTTTTACGTATTCTTACAGTATACACATAGGTACTATCGCTATCTCATGTGTCACATCTAACTAGTGGTAGATAAATTATACTATATACTTGATGAATGATACAGACTTATATCCACTAATTAATTAAATACGTATTATATTCTTCTTTCACATTGAAATCTTTTTAACCCTTGGTTGATGTGATAGATATTATAATTATGTGGAGTATAATTGTTGAATAATCTGGATTGCGTGCATATTAAGCTGAGTATGATTTGCATCATCCGTTAATCTTTCATTTATTTATTCATTAGTAAAAATATCGATATTTAATCTGTACTTCAGCTACAATTTAAATGCCATCTAAAGTAATAAAGCAATCAAAATGTTAGTGTTTGTGTGTGTGTGTGTGTGTGTGTATGCGTGTGTGTGTGTGTTTGTCTCACGCCTTCTGAAAAACCAAGAGCATCTAAAAATCTAATTTATGTGCGAACGTGTACCTGTATACCTGATGCAGTGTCACGCTAAAAATAATGCGATAAAAATGCTGAATTTTAAAAATATTTCAATAATTATTTTTTTCATACAAAATTTTCCAAGTCGTATCTGTCAAAAAAGTGTACATTTTGCACGCAAATATCTGTTAGTTTAAAAGTTAGAAGTACGTATTTACACGAAAAAAATTTACTTTCAAGTATACATAACTTAGCGTTTAAGTGAAAAACATGGTGAATATTTTGTATAATTATAATGTTTAACTTATTTTTAAAGTAAGCGTTTTGTACATAAACGCCGCCATTTTAATATCTTTTCATACAATATTTCATTTTCCTACCGAATGAATATGTTCTTGAAAATAATAAACCTTTGAATTAAATGTAATTATGAAATAATAAAATGAAACACAAGACATTACAGCAAGTTTTAAGACATATATTGTAAAAATGTGTTTATTATTAGTAAAGATATAGGCACAATAAAATTACATAATTTGTAAATAATATTTGATTTTTCTGACAATTTTCATTTTTATGGCATCGAACAAACCAATGTATGTAGGTACCTACATATTCAAAAAATGTCTCAAACCATTTGATATTTTTTACGTATTGGAATGGTTACTATGGTAACGGAAAGATTCTGATATTCAAATAAAATTTGTTATGAATCGAATTTATTTAGAACATTGTTGTAGGTAGGTACCTACCTATTATTATTTACTTACAAATCAACAATATACTGATTTCCTATCGGAAAATTATTTTATTTATTTATTTATGAATGTATGAATGTATGCAAGCGATGTGCTCCTAAACCGTATGTCCGATTACAATGAAACTTTGGCGAATTGTCGAGCGTGTGCCCGAGGTGGTTTCTGGATTTAAACTTTTTTCTTATTCTTCTTCTTCTTCGTGTATTTGGTCATTTTACCAATGAAAGCGGAATATCCTGGGAAAAGAAGGTCCGACTGTCCCTCCATCTCTTCGCAGGTCTTCCAGGACGGTTTCTGGATTTAAACTTTTTTCTTCTTCTTCTTCATCGTGTATTTGGTCATTTTACCTATAAAGGTGGAGTATCCTGGGAAAAGAAGACGGTGCTTACATCTCTTCGCGGTTCTTCCAGGATGGTTTCTGGATTTAAACTTTTCTTACCCGAATGAAGGGACGGGATGTAATTGAAGGGAAGGGAGGCACTAAAGGGCCTGAAGGGACGGGAGGTATTAAAGGGCCTGAAGGGACGGGAGGTACTGAAGGGCCTGATTGGAAGGGACGTGATGAGGGATTGAAGGGACGGGATGTACTGAAGGGCCTGATGGGACGGGAGGTACTGAAGGGTCTGAAGCGACGGCTCCTGGAGTCAAATTATTTTTCTTCTTAATTTTATGTAGACCTTTAAGGACAGTTTTAATACAAACTATTTCCTATAGATTAATCTTCTTCTTCTTTTATGAAGACCTTTTGCTCAGTTTTTATACAATCTATTTCCAATAGTCTAATTCTTCTATTTTATGTATTTTTTCTTATTTTATGTAGACCATTGGGATTTTTTAAACAAACTATTTCTTATAGTTTTTATATAACTTATTCTTCTCTTTTTTATTTAGACTTTTGGGTTCGTTTTAAGTCTAATAGTCTATTGTGCAGAAATATTATTAACGATATGCACACTTGATGAAAATACATATGTAAAAACGAATGAGATGTGGGATGTGAAGATGTAACCTGCACTAGAATCTTTTCAATACTTTTGTTTAATCAAATTTAAACCATTTATATCATCCTATTTTAAATAATTTTTAACACCTACATAATATATGCGATTTCGTTGACAATATTTAAAGAAAGGGAGCTGTGGCCATTACTGAATTCTTCACAACGTTTATATTCAAATTATTTACCATAGTTTAAGTCTTCTTCTTCTTCGTTAATGTAGACTTTTGTGTCAATTTTAAGTTCATCAGTGCAAAAATATAATGCACACTTGATGATCAATTGTGCAAAAATATAATGCACACTTGATGAAAAAATATAAAACGAATGGGATGTGACCAACACTGGATCTTTTCAGTACATTTGTTTAATCAAATTTTAACCACATCCCAACATCCAAAATTACTAAATATTCAATAGGTAAGTACATATTACAATTTGTTTTCGATGATAATATTTAAAAATGGGGGTTGTGGCCAAACCAATCTCTTTACAATGTTGATAAACAGTCATATTTAAAACCATTTCGAATAGTGAAGAAATTGTATATTATACTTCATTCACACTTTATAGCAATATATAAAAAATAATGGGTTGTGGCCATCACTTGAACATTTTACAATCAAATTCAATCATATTTCAAACCACTTTTCATAGTCCGATTTTGCAAAATAATTGGGTGACAATATTATAAAAACGATTGCTTTTTCCTTCACAATTTTACATTCTTGGCCAACGGCGGGACATAAAAGCTAGTTATAAATATAAGGTTGAAAGTGTTAGTGTTGAGTGATATAATTTCTTTTATCTTTTTTTCTCGATCCAATAATGAAGATTGCCTTGTAGGTATCTTCTATTATATTTAAATATGTAGTGTTGAGTGATATCATTTCTTTTATCTTTTTTTCTCGGTCCAATAATTAAGATTGCCTTGTAGGTATCGTTTATAATATTTAAATATAAGGTTGACAATGTTAGTGTTGAGTGATATCATTTCATTTGTCTTTTTTTCCTAGATCCAATAATGAAGATTGCCTTATAGGTATTTAAATATAAGGTTGACAATGTTAGTGTTGAGTGATATCATTTCTTTTATCTTTTTTGTCGATCCAATAATGAAGATTGCTTCGTAGGTATCTTCTATAATATTATGAATAATTTCGAAACATATTATTCTTTTTCCAAATCTATTATTTAGTGTCGATCCCGCGATTCTAGACTAACTTCATTTTGTATAGTGGGCCAGTATAAAATCATTCAAAAAGTCATCACCCTCCATTCGTACCAACAAGAATTTAGTCATCTGGTATGTACACGAAAATCTGCACTATTAAGCAAATATGAGTATCCGGAAACCATGAACTTGAATCAACCATGCAATCATTCTCTGAAACCACGAAGCAACACAAGCGAACAGTCCGCTAGAAGTGTCACTGTAAATAGTGATAATATGTACATTGTACATATACAAGGGTTTAGCTTTATATTTTTACTAAGGCAAGCAGAGATCTCTTGAGATCCCTGCTCAAGATCTCGTCTAAGGCCCAGAATCATAGTCGCAAAATAGGTACTTAGATGAGTTTGAGTTACAGATTTGAAATCATAGAACATTGTTTCTCACAGAAGTCATAAAAAATCGTTACTCATCTCCCGCGAGTTTGAGTCACCAAAATCGGTGACTTTAGACGCTGAGCACGCTTTGAACTGTCAAAATCGTTTAGTTCTATTTTAATTTTTATTCGAGATAAAAACTGGTGAATTCCGAGACATTATTTTTGTGGTGAATATAAAATTTTATTCATTAAAATGTCTGATATATTTGAGTTTTTGCAAGATGTTGACAATATTGGGAATGCAGATGTGATAAATTTTCCCGATGAATCATTTGCCGCAAGGCGAATGAGACGCCGCAAATGTTATATTCGAAATATGATAAACCCTTTCGAATTTTATGAAAATTGTGAATTTAAAAAGCGCTATAGATTTTATAAAGAAACTGTCCTCACTGCCATATTGCCGCTTATTCACGATGGATTGCGAAAAATCAACAACAGAGGCATGCCTATAACGCCTGAAATT
Organism: Molanna angustata; assembly: GCA_963576475.1. Taxonomy (NCBI): domain Eukaryota; kingdom Metazoa; phylum Arthropoda; class Insecta; order Trichoptera; family Molannidae; genus Molanna; species Molanna angustata. Next base: position 25,558,667 of record OY754965.1, read on the forward strand.
CAAATATTGATAGCCCTGAGATTCTATAGTACAGGAAATATTCAGGTCAGTACACATATTTACCATATTTTTTAACATAATTAAATCATGACATTACCTTTTTCAAATTAATATTCATTCACATTCGTCCTTCATTAATCTAACCTTATTACACCAAACTCTTTCTATCACATACATCATTGATGTTAAATATATATTTACTTAAAAATATTCGGTTTAAATATATAAGCTTTTATCTTTACAGACCGTATGCGGCGATTTACATTACATTTCCCAAATGACTGTCTGCAGAATTATAAAAAGAGTGTCATTTTTACTGGCTCAAAAGATGCCTCAATTTATTAAGTTTCCAGAGTCTGAGGCAAGTCTTCAAGAGATTAAAAAAAAATTTAACACATTGGGAAGAGGAGGCAGACAAGCGAATACAGGCTTAGAAAATATAATAGGAGCAATTGATTGCACCCATATAAAAATTTCACGTCCTCGAGGTATTCCTCACTCAGAAATCTATAGAAACCGAAAAGGTTATTTTAGTTTAAATGTGCAGGCGATTATAGGACCAGATATGAGGATTTTGGATATCGTCACAAGATGGCCAGGAAGCTCACACGATAGTCGCATATTTCGCACTTCAAGAATTCACACATTGCTTCAAAACAATCAACTTAATGGAATTTTAGTGGGAGATTCTGGGTACCAATGTACACGGTATATGCTAACTCCATTTTTAAATCCCGGAACTCCAGCTCAAAATCGATATAACTATGCACAAATTCTCACTCGAAATGTTGTTGAAAGATTCTTTGGTGTTTGGAAGAGAAGATTCTTGTGCCTTCAAAAAGGTCTTGCGTATAAATTAAGAACAACATGTGATATCATTGTAGCTTGTGCAGTTTTACATAATATTGGTCTTGAAATAAATGATGTTATTAGGGAAGAAGAAAATGTTAATCAAGTACCTGTTTCACATGTTCAGCAAAATACTGCAGAAGGTTTGGCTATGAGAAACCTAGTTGTCGAAAGACTATTTACTAGGTAAATTTGCAAGACTCTACTAATAGAGTTCATTCATTAGGATCATGTTTATTAATGCTTTACTTATCATAGTTAAGCGTAGGAAATAAAACAGCCATTGTGTAGAAATAAAATAGTTGTTTATTTAGGTACCTAAATCATTATTTATCCTTATTGTATAGTTTTCATAATAAAATTATACCTATAATCAATTATCACAACTTAATTTGGTATGTAAGATGTTATTTTTTTAAATATATCCGTTGTTATGTAAATAATTATTTATCCTTATTGTAGTTTTCATAATAACATTAATACTATAAACTTATAAACAATTATCACAACTTAATTAAGTATATAAGATAATCACATATAAGACTTATCATAGTTAAACGTAGGAATTAAAACAACCATTATTTAGAAATAAAAATGACATTTTTTTAAATATATCTGTTGTTATGTAAATAATTATTTATCCTTATTGTAGTTTTCATAATAACATTAATACTATAAACTTATAAACAATTATCACAACTTAATTAAGTATATAGGATAATCACATATAAGATTATAAGACTTATCATAGTTTAACGTAGGAATTAAAACAGCCATTATGTAGAAATAAAAATGACATTTTTTTAAATATATCTGTTGTTATGTAAATAATTATTTATCCTTATTATATAAGATTACAAGACTTATCATAGTTTAACGTAGGAATTAAAACAGCCATTATGTAGAAATAAAAATGACATTTTTTTAAATATATCTGTTGTTATGTAAATAATTATTTATCCTTATTGTAGTTTTCATAATAACATTAATACTATAAACTTATAAACAATTATCACAACTTAATTAAGTATATAGGATAATCACATATAAGATTATAAGACTTATCATAGTTTAACGTAGGAATTAAAACAGCCATTATTTAGAAATAAAAATGACATTTTTTTTAAATATATCTGTTGTTATGTAAATAATTATTTATCCTTACTGTAGTTTTCATAATAACATTAATACTATAAACTTATAAACAATTATCACAACTTAATTAAGTATATAGGATAATCACATATAAGACTTATCATAGTTTAACGTAGGAATTAAAACAGCCATTATGTAGAAATAAAAATGACATTTTTTTAAATATATCTGTTGTTATGTAAATAATTATTTATCCTTATTGTAGTTTTCATAATAACATTAATACTATAAACTTATAAACAATTATCACAACTTAATTAAGTATATAGGATAATCACATATAAGATTATAAGACTTATCATAGTTTAACGTAGGAATTAAAACAGCCATTATGTAGAAATAAAAATGACATTTTTTTAAATATATCTGTTGTTATGTAAATAATTATTTATCCTTATTGTAGTTTTCATAATAACATTAATACTATAAACTTATAAACAATTATCACAACTTAATTAAGTATATAGGATAATCACATATAAGATTATAAGACTTATCATAGTTTAACGTAGGAATTAAAACAGCCATTATTTAGAAATAAAAATGTCATTTTTTTTAAATATATCAGTTGTTATGTAAATAATTATTTATCCTTACTGTAGTTTTCATAATAACATTAATACTATAAACTTATAAACAATTATCACAACTTAATTAAGTATATAGGATAATCACATATAAGATTATAAGACTTATCATAGTTTAACGTAGGAATTAAAACAGCCATTATGTAGAAATAAAAATGACATTTTTTTAAATATATCTGTTGTTATGTAAATAATTATTTATCCTTATTGTAGTTTTCATAATAACATTAATACTATAAACTTATATACAATTATCACAACTTAATTAGGTATATGAGATAAAATTCAAGCTTTCTTTTGGTACATAATAAAATTTTCATAAAAAAATACAAACAGATAAAAATATAGAAGCAATAAACAAACAAACAAAATAGACACCGTACAAACACTATAAAATAGTTTACACAAAGAAGCAAGTGTATCGATAGAGCATAAATAAAAAAAAGGAAAAAACAAATGTGGCAATAAATCATCTGCAATGTTGGCAGGTATCGATATAGGAAAGACCCATATTTTATATATCTTGATAATATAAGCATTTAATAATCTTTTTTTTCCTTTAGTTGCAATTCTAAAAGATTGTTTTTTAACTCCTGTTCTTTTATTTCCAATGCATACATTTCTGTTTTATGTATTATGTCTAATCTATACATTTTATCCATATGTTCCAATTCCTTTTCAAACTTGATTTGCCTTTGTTCTAGATCATTTCTAATTAAATCTATTTTATACTCATCAATGGTTTTGATTTTTTTGTTCTTCTTTGCTTCTCTGGTAGTTTCCACCGTCATATCCACACCAGTATGAGGAGAAGATGATGCTATATTTATAGGATTATATTGTGTTAAATAAGAATGATCCACAGTAGCATCAATTAAAGTTACTTCGTGATCTACATCAATATTTACATTTTCACTTGTTCTGGATCTTCTCTTTGCGATGGGTGCCCAATAATCCTCATCATCATCTCCACTAGTATTTTGTGTTTCTGTGAAAAATTGAAATAATTATTTAATAACTTTCACTACCACTTGTATTTATAGAATATTAACGTTACTCTTCTCTGTACAAAGATGTCGTGTTTACAGGTGTAAGGCTTATTACTCAATAGAAAATTATATTAATTATCAGATAAAAAATATGCTAATACACAGCCTTAAAACAAATAAATCATGTCTTAATTTTGTTTAAAAAGTGTCAATTTTTTTCATAAAAAATCTGTTCCTTACGATTAAGTTATTTTATGACTATGTATAAGTTGAGTATGTGAATGAAATACCTGCTAGTGTATTGCTGTCAATATTTACATCGACAGTTCGCATTATACTTGGCACCATTGCTAGGATATTTTCACTGTCCGAAGACATGTTGGGGATGTAAGCTCCTCCTCCTGTCATCTTTCTTTGTGACTCCATCATTTTTTCATCCCTGGCCCGCATTTTTAAGTTGAGCCAATATTTTTTTAACTGTTTTGAAGTTGCCTGTAATTAGTAACGGCTTCATATTAATTTTACATGATAGTAAGAGCTTAAAATCCAAGTTATTGAGCTTAAATTAACTTAAAAGCAAACAGATAAAAGCTGTGTAAGATATCTAATTCCATGAACCATTGGGAAATAGAGGAAGATGTCACGGAGCAGTCAGTGACAACATTACTAAGTTTGATAATATTAGATTTACATTTAAATAGGGTTAAAGTAAAAAAATAAGGTGAAAGTAGGTACAATAGTTATAAATATATATTTTTTTTATTATAACAGATATAGATGTTACGATTATTTACCTTTTGATTTATTTGGTTGGATAAATTAAATTGCTCGGCGATCCACTCCCAAGCATCCTGTTTTTGCTTACTAAAAGCCTGGTCTGTTTTCTTATTTTCTACAATGCTAATTTTCTTCCCCACTAATTCCATTAAAAAATGTTTTTCATATGCAGTAAATGCAGTTTTCCTTTTAGCATTCATTATTATTAATTATTATAAAAATACAAAACGCGAAAGAAGCAAGCAAATGTTTTGAACTCAAATGACAGTTTTAATTCATAGATTGAAGAGAGTAGATAGAGATTTCAAAGACAAATTTTAAAAAGTAACCATAGATTTCAAAATAATTGCTGAAAACTTATGAAATTCCTACAGTTTGAGAACTATCAAACTCAACTGAGTTTGAGTCGTTATCTCAGCTCAGACACGTCAGATTTTGGACTATGTTTACCGAAAAACCTACTCAGCTAAGAAAGCCTTGAGCTATGCTCTCCTGAGGCACTATTGAGACCTGACTCATCTCGTGTTTATGATTCTGGGCCTTAAGGCCCAGAATCATAGTCGCAAAATAGGTACTTAGATGAGTTTGAGTTACAGATTTGAAATCATAGAACATTGTTTCTCACAGAAGTCATAAAAAATCGTTACTCATCTCCCGCGAGTTTGAGTCACCAAAATCGGTGACTTTAGACGCTGAGCACGCTTTGAACTGTCAAAATCGTTTAGTTCTATTTTAATTTTTATTCGAGATAAAAACTGGTGAATTCCGAGACATTATTTTTGTGGTGAATATAAAATTTTATTCATTAAAATGTCTGATATATTTGAGTTTTTGCAAGATGTTGACAATATTGGGAATGCAGATGTGATAAATTTTCCCGATGAATCATTTGCCGCAAGGCGAATGAGACGCCGCAAATGTTATATTCGAAATATGATAAACCCTTTCGAATTTTATGAAAATTGTGAATTTAAAAAGCGCTATAGATTTTATAAAGAAACTGTCCTCACTGCCATATTGCCGCTTATTCACGATGGATTGCGAAAAATCAACAACAGAGGCATGCCTATAACGCCTGAAATTCAAATATTGATAGCCCTGAGATTCTATAGTACAGGAAATATTCAGGTCAGTACACATATTTACCATATTTTTTAACATAATTAAATCATGACATTACCTTTTTCAAATTAATATTCATTCACATTCGTCCTTCATTAATCTAACCTTATTACACCAAACTCTTTCTATCACATACATCATTGATGTTAAATATATATTTACTTAAAAATATTCGGTTTAAATATATAAGCTTTTATCTTTACAGACCGTATGCGGCGATTTACATTACATTTCCCAAATGACTGTCTGCAGAATTATAAAAAGAGTGTCATTTTTACTGGCTCAAAAGATGCCTCAATTTATTAAGTTTCCAGAGTCTGAGGCAAGTCTTCAAGAGATTAAAAAAAAATTTAACACATTGGGAAGAGGAGGCAGACAAGCGAATACAGGCTTAGAAAATATAATAGGAGCAATTGATTGCACCCATATAAAAATTTCACGTCCTCGAGGTATTCCTCACTCAGAAATCTATAGAAACCGAAAAGGTTATTTTAGTTTAAATGTGCAGGCGATTATAGGACCAGATATGAGGATTTTGGATATCGTCACAAGATGGCCAGGAAGCTCACACGATAGTCGCATATTTCGCACTTCAAGAATTCACACATTGCTTCAAAACAATCAACTTAATGGAATTTTAGTGGGAGATTCTGGGTACCAATGTACACGGTATATGCTAACTCCATTTTTAAATCCCGGAACTCCAGCTCAAAATCGATATAACTATGCACAAATTCTCACTCGAAATGTTGTTGAAAGATTCTTTGGTGTTTGGAAGAGAAGATTCTTGTGCCTTCAAAAAGGTCTTGCGTATAAATTAAGAACAACATGTGATATCATTGTAGCTTGTGCAGTTTTACATAATATTGGTCTTGAAATAAATGATGTTATTAGGGAAGAAGAAAATGTTAATCAAGTACCTGTTTCACATGTTCAGCAAAATACTGCAGAAGGTTTGGCTATGAGAAACCTAGTTGTCGAAAGACTATTTACTAGGTAAATTTGCAAGACTCTACTAATAGAGTTCATTCATTAGGATCATGTTTATTAATGCTTTACTTATCATAGTTAAGCGTAGGAAATAAAACAGCCATTGTGTAGAAATAAAATAGTTGTTTATTTAGGTACCTAAATCATTATTTATCCTTATTGTATAGTTTTCATAATAAAATTATACCTATAATCAATTATCACAACTTAATTTGGTATGTAAGATGTTATTTTTTTAAATATATCCGTTGTTATGTAAATAATTATTTATCCTTATTGTAGTTTTCATAATAACATTAATACTATAAACTTATAAACAATTATCACAACTTAATTAAGTATATAAGATAATCACATATAAGACTTATCATAGTTAAACGTAGGAATTAAAACAACCATTATTTAGAAATAAAAATGACATTTTTTTAAATATATCTGTTGTTATGTAAATAATTATTTATCCTTATTGTAGTTTTCATAATAACATTAATACTATAAACTTATAAACAATTATCACAACTTAATTAAGTATATAGGATAATCACATATAAGATTATAAGACTTATCATAGTTTAACGTAGGAATTAAAACAGCCATTATGTAGAAATAAAAATGACATTTTTTTAAATATATCTGTTGTTATGTAAATAATTATTTATCCTTATTATATAAGATTACAAGACTTATCATAGTTTAACGTAGGAATTAAAACAGCCATTATGTAGAAATAAAAATGACATTTTTTTAAATATATCTGTTGTTATGTAAATAATTATTTATCCTTATTGTAGTTTTCATAATAACATTAATACTATAAACTTATAAACAATTATCACAACTTAATTAAGTATATAGGATAATCACATATAAGATTATAAGACTTATCATAGTTTAACGTAGGAATTAAAACAGCCATTATTTAGAAATAAAAATGACATTTTTTTTAAATATATCTGTTGTTATGTAAATAATTATTTATCCTTACTGTAGTTTTCATAATAACATTAATACTATAAACTTATAAACAATTATCACAACTTAATTAAGTATATAGGATAATCACATATAAGACTTATCATAGTTTAACGTAGGAATTAAAACAGCCATTATGTAGAAATAAAAATGACATTTTTTTAAATATATCTGTTGTTATGTAAATAATTATTTATCCTTATTGTAGTTTTCATAATAACATTAATACTATAAACTTATAAACAATTATCACAACTTAATTAAGTATATAGGATAATCACATATAAGATTATAAGACTTATCATAGTTTAACGTAGGAATTAAAACAGCCATTATGTAGAAATAAAAATGACATTTTTTTAAATATATCTGTTGTTATGTAAATAATTATTTATCCTTATTGTAGTTTTCATAATAACATTAATACTATAAACTTATAAACAATTATCACAACTTAATTAAGTATATAGGATAATCACATATAAGATTATAAGACTTATCATAGTTTAACGTAGGAATTAAAACAGCCATTATTTAGAAATAAAAATGTCATTTTTTTTAAATATATCAGTTGTTATGTAAATAATTATTTATCCTTACTGTAGTTTTCATAATAACATTAATACTATAAACTTATAAACAATTATCACAACTTAATTAAGTATATAGGATAATCACATATAAGATTATAAGACTTATCATAGTTTAACGTAGGAATTAAAACAGCCATTATGTAGAAATAAAAATGACATTTTTTTAAATATATCTGTTGTTATGTAAATAATTATTTATCCTTATTGTAGTTTTCATAATAACATTAATACTATAAACTTATATACAATTATCACAACTTAATTAGGTATATGAGATAAAATTCAAGCTTTCTTTTGGTACATAATAAAATTTTCATAAAAAAATACAAACAGATAAAAATATAGAAGCAATAAACAAACAAACAAAATAGACACCGTACAAACACTATAAAATAGTTTACACAAAGAAGCAAGTGTATCGATAGAGCATAAATAAAAAAAAGGAAAAAACAAATGTGGCAATAAATCATCTGCAATGTTGGCAGGTATCGATATAGGAAAGACCCATATTTTATATATCTTGATAATATAAGCATTTAATAATCTTTTTTTTCCTTTAGTTGCAATTCTAAAAGATTGTTTTTTAACTCCTGTTCTTTTATTTCCAATGCATACATTTCTGTTTTATGTATTATGTCTAATCTATACATTTTATCCATATGTTCCAATTCCTTTTCAAACTTGATTTGCCTTTGTTCTAGATCATTTCTAATTAAATCTATTTTATACTCATCAATGGTTTTGATTTTTTTGTTCTTCTTTGCTTCTCTGGTAGTTTCCACCGTCATATCCACACCAGTATGAGGAGAAGATGATGCTATATTTATAGGATTATATTGTGTTAAATAAGAATGATCCACAGTAGCATCAATTAAAGTTACTTCGTGATCTACATCAATATTTACATTTTCACTTGTTCTGGATCTTCTCTTTGCGATGGGTGCCCAATAATCCTCATCATCATCTCCACTAGTATTTTGTGTTTCTGTGAAAAATTGAAATAATTATTTAATAACTTTCACTACCACTTGTATTTATAGAATATTAACGTTACTCTTCTCTGTACAAAGATGTCGTGTTTACAGGTGTAAGGCTTATTACTCAATAGAAAATTATATTAATTATCAGATAAAAAATATGCTAATACACAGCCTTAAAACAAATAAATCATGTCTTAATTTTGTTTAAAAAGTGTCAATTTTTTTCATAAAAAATCTGTTCCTTACGATTAAGTTATTTTATGACTATGTATAAGTTGAGTATGTGAATGAAATACCTGCTAGTGTATTGCTGTCAATATTTACATCGACAGTTCGCATTATACTTGGCACCATTGCTAGGATATTTTCACTGTCCGAAGACATGTTGGGGATGTAAGCTCCTCCTCCTGTCATCTTTCTTTGTGACTCCATCATTTTTTCATCCCTGGCCCGCATTTTTAAGTTGAGCCAATATTTTTTTAACTGTTTTGAAGTTGCCTGTAATTAGTAACGGCTTCATATTAATTTTACATGATAGTAAGAGCTTAAAATCCAAGTTATTGAGCTTAAATTAACTTAAAAGCAAACAGATAAAAGCTGTGTAAGATATCTAATTCCATGAACCATTGGGAAATAGAGGAAGATGTCACGGAGCAGTCAGTGACAACATTACTAAGTTTGATAATATTAGATTTACATTTAAATAGGGTTAAAGTAAAAAAATAAGGTGAAAGTAGGTACAATAGTTATAAATATATATTTTTTTTATTATAACAGATATAGATGTTACGATTATTTACCTTTTGATTTATTTGGTTGGATAAATTAAATTGCTCGGCGATCCACTCCCAAGCATCCTGTTTTTGCTTACTAAAAGCCTGGTCTGTTTTCTTATTTTCTACAATGCTAATTTTCTTCCCCACTAATTCCATTAAAAAATGTTTTTCATATGCAGTAAATGCAGTTTTCCTTTTAGCATTCATTATTATTAATTATTATAAAAATACAAAACGCGAAAGAAGCAAGCAAATGTTTTGAACTCAAATGACAGTTTTAATTCATAGATTGAAGAGAGTAGATAGAGATTTCAAAGACAAATTTTAAAAAGTAACCATAGATTTCAAAATAATTGCTGAAAACTTATGAAATTCCTACAGTTTGAGAACTATCAAACTCAACTGAGTTTGAGTCGTTATCTCAGCTCAGACACGTCAGATTTTGGACTATGTTTACCGAAAAACCTACTCAGCTAAGAAAGCCTTGAGCTATGCTCTCCTGAGGCACTATTGAGACCTGACTCATCTCGTGTTTATGATTCTGGGCCTAAGACTCACATATATGTACCCTAAATTTTTCTCCATCTCTTGTAGGTACTCCAAGGTTGTAACAATATATATTTCAAAGATTGTAAATTGCGAGTTTAATTGATTATTGAAAGTACGTCTGTAATAATACTCTTAAATAGGATCAATTTAATTTTGCTGGCACCCATTTTTAAAGGTTAAAATCTCTTGGCTTAAAGAGATCAGTCGCTTCTCGAACCCTTTTACAATACACAAACACAAACCAGCAGCCCGAATGTGGAACGATCTTCAGAATTCTGTGTTTACACCTTCTTACAACCCGGGTATTTTTAAAACCGGAATTTATATTTTCCCGAGCAGATTGCAAAATCTTCTTCGGAAGAGTAAAATGGACCTAATATCTAAAAGCTGGTGTCCCCTAGGTAACCATGTTAGAAAAAAACCGATCTGGGTTTTCTTTTCTAGTGTGATGGCTTTGAAAATTCTGAAAGTGAAAATGAAAAAGCTGACAAACGTAATGGTGTAATTCGACTTACATCACTATGATTCCAAAGACATTGATTTTAGTTGAGGACCCAAAGTAGGTTTGCTGCTACCAATCGACTAAAAATAAAAATTAGTTAGACTTAAGTACACCATTATTTTTCGTGAAAGATCGTTCAGTTTAGAGGCCGTACAGCCGTATAACTCAAAACTGAAAAATCATGACTTACACCACAATGTTGCTGAGCTTTCCATTTTTTTGAAATTTTGCACATGTTGCACTAAATGTTATTGTTGAAATTATATATTCCACATTAAAACGTTGGATCTGCTACTTACAGCATTTAGAAATATTATTTTTCCAGTAAACATGGTTAAATATGATGGTATTCAAAGAAAAAATAAATTCGCACTATTTTAAATTATTTTTACTTCTTCATTTAATTTTTAATTGATTGCAGGATTGACAGATGTTATTAATAAATCCATTGTAAATATTTAATCGAAGGATCGAATAACATTTTTGTAAATACCACAACCGACATTACTATTGGAAAAGTTGATACACAAAATTAAAATTGCATAACTCATAAAAGGATATCTTTCGATTGTGATGGCTTCTAATTTGTAGAATTCCATTTTGATTATGGCCTTATAAGCCGAAATGGTCGTCGGGAGTAAAATAAATAAATTGTAGAAATATATATGTGTTCATATTCATCATTATTAGGATATTTTATGTTTTTCATAAAGATTTTTATAAGGAATACCTGTAGACTATCTCTATAATATCCGAAATCCCTATAATATCAATGGAAGTGGTAGATATACACACTGCAAAATGCTGATTTCGCGACTAACAATGCCGGATTTTAACATACGTCATTTTCTACTATACGGGGTATAGATCCGACGTTGTTATTTTGTAAACAATTTGTTTTTACAATTGATAGATAATACACAAATAATTAATTTTATGCAATAAAAGCATTTTATCCAAAATGTCAGATTCGATATCCGACTAGGGCGTGACGATTTGAAGGTTTTTCTGTGATTTTAACCGAATATAAAACGTAAATTCGTTTCCATATAAATTCCGGACTGTGCACACTATGCACACTCCGGTTTTTAAAATATTAAAATTAACCTTATCAATAACGTAGACAGTAGGTAGTAGATCAATTCGGTTATACGAATGAATAAAAAAATCGAATTTGGTTATAGGTAGTTGTTTAAAAATTTGCGACGGCACGGCATCCCACACTGAAGGCAATTATAATTATGTACATATGTATGTATGTATTACTCGGGGAGTGTGTTTAAAATTCCGTCAGCTGTCCGCTACCCACACGATCTCGATGCTATGGTACATAAGGAACCTGCGCAAACTTCTGAATTATTTAATACAAATGGCGAATTACTACAAATAAAATTATTTCAATTCATAATGCACACATTTACGACCGAAAAAGACCCATAAAATAATTAAATAACGAGATTAAATTATACCATTTATTTCACGTACTACATACATACTAATGTTCTCGTTGTAATTCATACTCAAACATATTGTTTTTTCAATGTTCTTTAACTGTTTACGGAACCACATACATATAAAGGCACCATAAAAGTTTTGTGTTGTTTTTCTTCTTTTCTTTTAGCAGCAACAAAATACAAAAGGAATTAAGGTACAACTTCATATAACAATAATTAAAAACAAATATTTTTGATTGATCACCTTAAGGCAATTATGATGGTAATACCAGTGTTTCCAGCTCATAGAAGTAATATTTGTGTGAGAAATGAATTAAAAAAAAATTTATCCTTTGGTGGGGATCGAACCCAGAACCCCCGCACAGAAGCCAAATAGCTATAAGCAACTGAATATTATCATTAATAAAAACAAACATAGATTTGATTTTTAATTCTTTTCACCGGACAGTTAAAAAAATGTTTTATTTCACCTTAACAATTTTTTTACTTTGATTATTAATATTTATACATTTTTTTAGTTTTGATTGTTGCCTCCGAGTATGATGTTTGAACCATTGATAGCGCTCAAGCTTTTATTAAGCAAGCATTTAACTTTTAACGTGGATTCTGTACTGTACCGTTCTTTAAATAAAAATCTGTTATCTTGTATCTCTCAAATAATGAAACGAATTTTGCGATTAGTCGTGATTACTTTTCCGTCCATTTTTGATGGTGCAAAGATTTATAAAAGAAATTGTAATGTCACGAATTAAACGCTTTTTGAATTCTGTTATCAAAATTCAATGGATACGTAATAATTGAAACATTTTCAATAATAATAGTTTTGTGTACAAACTTCCAATAAAAACTTATCGTCGGTAACGATCAATCGAAAACATCGTGTTAAATAGATTAGTTAAACCAAATTTACTGACTATTGTATAAAATATAGGTACCTATAATAAAAATGAATTTAAATTGTGTATATTCTACAGTAAAATAATTCATTTCTTCTACTGCCATGAACGAATTCGTAACAATACAATGTATGTTAGAATAATAGATGCGGACATACGAAATAAATACAAGATAAAGAATGTCTTACCAGAAATAATATAAAGTTGGTAAAAAAGTAAGGATCAAATATGAATTATATTTTGAAGAAAGAAGATATTTGGCTTACATGACCGAGAGGTCATCATGTTTGAGTTTGGCCTCTTAGTGGCACAGGTATGAAATATGACTTATGGTTGTCCTTGTGTCTTCCGACGTTAAGCCCCTTTGGGGATGAACAGGACAATACTACAAAGTTCCAAATGGAGTGGCGTAGGATATTGCAAAATCGTCTAAAATGCATGACCGAAGGATTAGTAAAACAAAGGATTTTAACGCAAACAGAAGTGTGCGACGCTCGATTCTCTCTGCTTACCCAATAAAGGATATAAAGCTGTGGTGTTTATTGATATTCAGATACTTAAATAATTGGGCGTGCTGGTTGAATGATAAGTGAAACCCAGATTCCGAAATAAGGACCAAGTTTGAGATGGCGAGGTTCACCTTCTACAAACTGCAAAAAACTGTTTTGTTACTGATTTAAGTTTAAGTACAAGATGGAGAACTATTAAAGCGTACGTGCTGCCAGTGCCATTGCACGAAGTGAGAGGTTGGACGCTCAAAATCTCAACAGTAAATAAAATTGTGGCACTTGAGATGTGGCTGTACAGAAGATTGTTGCATACCTCATCGATTGACAGAGTCTCCAATGAGAGAGTTTTTAATTTGACGGAGAAAAGAGGAGAGACTACGGTCAAGAGACCCAAAGCCGCGTACTATTCTAGAAATGATAAAGGATTAAAACCTATTAGCATCTAGATAATGAGATAAAGATTTATCGCACTCATTTCTACAACTATTTGTGAGATGGCATGTGGTTAATGAGACATTTATTGAATCGATTAAAAAAGGTGACAGTAAAATTAATGAAAATATACTTTTTGTCTACGTAAAATGTTATCAATGACCATGCCATATTTTATTCCGTTAGGTATAATGTCCGGGTTTCAAAGATTCTGTTATAATATTGGACAGTGATAGGTAGGTACTATCAAAACGTGAAAACCGCAACGAAATGCCAATAAGACATGGGTTATATCTATGTTTGAAAATTTCTGTGGGAAAAATTCATTTTGAATCGATTCCAGTTGTTTCCTTTATTTTGCTATCGTTGCAGACTTGACGGTATCTTTTATGAATTTATTATAGAAATTTAAAAATCTGTAATAAAACTTGTAGTTGAAACAATCATTCAAATGGTAGCGCAGAATTTTAACTCGATATAAGATATAATCATTTTTTATTTATATTTATTTGGGAAAAACAACAGCTTAAATAATATTACAAAAAAAATATACATTTATAAAGAGTAAGGGCATTATAGAGAAGCCACTTAATGGATTCCACGAAATTGAATATAATATGTAAGATGTCATAGAAAAAAAAACATTTAAACAGTGGCATGTAAAAAAAAAACAAGTTTGAAAAAATGTACAGCTAATTACATATTATATATAAATTAAAGAAAATAAAAAAAATGAACTGCTGCCTTTATATGCTGTATCAATGAAAAGGAAACAAGATAGGAGCAATCTGGAAAGTAAGTACAAATAACCAACATGAGTTTCAATCGCACCATCATGACGCATCTTCCAATTACATATTTACACTGATTAATTATTATTGGTAGTTACAATGTAAGATGTGCCTGTTATATTTTCAATTATCACGCGGCTCTTACGGGATACCCGAAAACGATGATAATAGAAAAGAGCCAACAATGAATAAAATCTATTTTTTTTATAAAAATATAGGTTAGTTAAAACGTTAAATAAAAGAAAAAAATATTAAAAACAGGTTAAAAACAATAAAATTAACAGTTATATTAAAAAGGACTTTCACCGGTATAGGCATATAAAAGAACACTTTAAGAATGTGAACTTGTGAGAACGTGCGGGCACCTTTTTTGGAAGGCCAATACCGGCATAACTAAAGCTTTTGTGTTTCTGATCGACGCTATTTAATATCACGGAGAGTCATCAGAATAAAAGTCAATAAGTTATTTAATACAAATCATTGCGTATCATTTGCAAGTTTGCAAAAAAAAACACAGACAGTTAGACTTTTTATTTCCTATTTTTTCCATATTTTTCATCTCTGGATAGATGAATGAGGAAATACATAAATATATATTTTGAGAAAAAAAATGAATGCACGTAATTAAGTATGTAAATTGTTACGTTTAAAATAAGCAGAATAAATTTTACAGGTATACGTTGACCTCACATTTTTAAGGCAAGATCAAGTTGTTTTCTCGATTTGGAAGAAGTAATAATAACGTTTTTATATAAATTACCTACATACCTATGTATAACATGAATAATTCTTTTGAAAATGGTCTGATTCTTTGTAATCACGATACACTTGCCTAACTATCAAAATTGACGAAAGAAATATAATATCTCAGATGATTGCCTTTTAAAAAATGCATGGAATTCGTGAACGTAATGTTGCCAGCCATATGATTTTAATTGGTCGTCTTTTCATTTACCGCTTCATAAAAACACGAAACAACCATAATACTGTTTCCGATGTCTGATTTTAATTGCGGTCAAAGAAGATTCGTCATTAACTTATGGAGTTTTGAACACCTGAGTGACTTAAATATTTTTGCACGAACATTCCTTTTATGGTTATGTAGTTCAAGATTATTTTTAGGTGTAAGGATATAAAAATACACGGTATTAACAAAGAAATATTGTTTAAAACCATTCTGAATTTCTCATTAATGACTGAAGATCTGATAAAACACGCTATTATTTGTATTGATGCTGAAAAAGGATTACAATTAAGGAAATAGTTTAATTAAATGATTTACAAATGTGAATTTTTGAAGCACGTTTACGAGTAGTAGCTCATTGCAAGTATAGGATCTACACAAGAACAGTGGCTAGCTTGTTAACTAGTCATTAACATTGACACTTAACTAGACACCTACATAATGAGGAATATACAACTTGCTGAGGATCAGAGAGTGTCCAAGCTTAATGGAATGTAAATACATTGGAGGAGCAAAGCAGATCATAAATTGTCACAGTTCTCATTATCAGGTAATCATGAATAAAAGAATTCAATCAACAATCACAATAACGCAAGAGCCGGCTCTACATAGGCAAAGTACAGCCCGTTGTGGACCTTGGCCTTCTTCATCATTCATCAACTCCCTCTCTCTGGCATGCACTCCTCTAGCTCTTGATGAATGGATTCCTGATGACAAGTTTCTGTTGAAAATATATGCTTGGTTTAGGGAACGCATGAGGAAGTTATATGTTCTTGTTTTAAGGACATATTCATATTTAAAAATATATATTTTTTATTGAGTGATTAATTAAGAGAATTCCAAGAATGAACGTAAATTTTGGCCTAAGGCTGTGTATCTCGAACAAAGATTAAAGTAAAAGTATAGTTAAAATGCTTTGATTGCATACAATTGTTCAATACTTTTGGTTGTTTCTTTGAAATCTAATGCCGTCATATGACACAATTTTGTGAAATCAGGGTATTTTGACTATACTACTACTGATACTTTTATTGAAACAATCTAGCCTAAGAGACCCCTTTGATAGAAGGTCCATACCAAAGTGAATACGATTCTCAGTCTTATTATTTCAAAATGAAATAATGTCTAGCGCAAAATAACCAAGTGCATATAGATTTGACCTACAACAAAAACTTCTTTTAATAATAAGACTTACGTATACCTACAACGAATGATGTGAATCTATAAGGCTATAATATAATTGTTAAAGCTGAAAACATTTGTTTCTGACCTGCAGCTCAGTTACTTTATTTTATACTGTTTCTCAAGCAACTTACTAACAGGTACCTACTATGTCAAATAATAATTTAACACATTCTGGAGACTTACGATATTAATTGTATCACAGATCCAGACTGAAAACACAATCTATAAAAATGCCTCCACCGGGAATCGAATCTGGGACTTTTTGAAGATGTATCATATAGGAACATATAGAAAAAATGATTTATTCTAAAATGAGAGATTCCGAGATTCTTCAAAAATAAATATCGAAACAATTTTTTTAATAGTGTTCAAAATAAGGAGGTTACTATACCTATTAAAGCATGTCAAATTTTCATGCGAGTGAAGTCACAACAAAAGTGACACGTTTCACATAGATAAAGATAACACTAACGCCCCCGATCCAGTTCTGCCTTCCTATGTAATTAACTATTTTCGGAATTTAATGTTTTCTTTTACCAAAATATGTGTCGACTTAGTCACTTTCCACACACTCTATATGGCCACCCACCAATGTGGTTACATGAAACGAAATAGGGATATAATCATTATAATAATCACCACATCACTTTTTATGTTAAATAAACGACACGATTTTTATTACCAAATGATGACTAGCGGTTTTAATATTGACATCGTTGTACGCTGGAGTATGTATAATATATTGAATTCTCATTGCTCATTTTTTTTCGTTTCGAGAAATACATTTCATAAAACATCTTCAGTTATTAATTTGCAAGTAAGCTTTTGAAACTAAGATTATATTTGTTTATGTAGTTGGAATAAGTACAAAAACATCTTTGTAAATAAATAAATGCTTGTGATAATTAGTGATGAGCAGATGCCAAGATCCTATGGGGTGTCTTAGATCCGAATGCAGAGTCAGACCTAAATACTAAATTCTAAATACCAACCATGTTTTCATTGCACTGTCGCTCACTTAAGTTTGGAGATCACGTGGCTTCCTACCTAGAGCATGCTACAAAGTTTTCTTATGAGAATTGCATCGCAGAGACATATCTAAATACTTAGCGCATGCGCGTTGGCGTAAAATAACATTTGCGAACTGTCAAAAAGTAAGGTTGATCGCGGAGAACCTTACGAGTATTTTAAT
This sequence comes from Molanna angustata, assembly GCA_963576475.1. Lineage (NCBI taxonomy): Eukaryota > Metazoa > Arthropoda > Insecta > Trichoptera > Molannidae > Molanna > Molanna angustata. The sequence goes on from OY754965.1 coordinate 25,576,931, forward strand.
ACTGAAATACGAGGAATGATGGAAAGCAAAAACAATAATTGTTTTTGCTTTCCATTAAATTTCCATTCCATTTCCTTAATTATTGAGGTCGCCCTAAGGATAGATACATGGACCAGGTAATCGGTATTGTGCGCTGTAGCAGCTACCAAGAGATGAACATAGATGATGTATAGGGTAGCAGGTGATTAAGACGAGTAGAGATATTGAGCGCTTGGTGTAGACCCATCATAGGATTGTGACCTAGGGTCGTATTACATGAGTTATAAGAAAAAGTTAAGGTTAATTCTCGCAGTACGGGACCTTATCTTTTTCTTACATGTTTCTTAAATAACTCCCGTAATACGACCCCTAGAAAATGTAATAGGTCCACAAAATTTTGCAGAATCGCAAGACTCATGAAATTGGAAATCTGGTTGGTTGGAAGTAAATGCCTAATGACAATAAGCCCGCCAGTATAAAGTATATTTGTTTATATTATTTACAGAAAGATGAATAAATAAATAAATAACTATGTTTAGCAAAACTATATCTACTGTGAAATATAAACCCGTTGATCCATAGAAATATGTTTCTGAAAATGGACAAGTCCAAAATGATGTAGGTATTGTAAAGCCCTTTATGTAGTTGGACATATAGTATTAACATGGTTTCTTATATGAAAAGAGTCACTAACAATAATTTTGATACGTCATATGAATTACTTCACGTACCTCGAATCTCCTCGCCAACTTGTCAGATAATAAGATTCAAAATTGAATAGGTATTGACAGTTATTATGAAGGAAGATACATACACGTTTAGATATGTAAAAAATATGTTAACAATTTGTGAAATCATTCTTTCTCAACAGAAGAGAAAAAAGTATCATTGAGAGAGAAATTAAAAAAAAGAAAGCCAGAATTCTGTTTATTAAATTTTATTAAGAATATTTATTTTTTAAAATGTTTCCTGTTTTTGAATATATTTATTTCTCGGTGTTTGATTTTTGATAAATTTTTGGATAGTCTACTTACAAGGAAAATAAAATTAACTTAAAATCAATTCTCACAAAATAATCAAAAAACAAAACCGTAGGAGGAAAATGATAATAATGAAGAGCTTCATTCATTCATTCATACCATCACGGCATATCCCACAATGTGGGGTAACCAGCGAAAGGTGTGCGGGTGTGCATTGCCTTATAAAAGGGAGCACAACATATCTGTGTATACCCACACACCAGTCTCATCTCACCTAAAAAGGCACTATATTCAGAATGGGTGGTGATCCTCATTGCTGAACTATGTGAGATGTTATTGTTGCCTGTTGTATTTTCGATTACCCGGCTCTTACGGGACACTCGAAAACAATAATAGAAAAGAGTGGAAGCACTATTCTAAGCCGTTGCCTCACAGCTAAATGAAGAGCTTAGCTTTATATTATATAAAATTATTTTGAGAGAAAAATGATTTTTATTTATTATTAGTACAAATTAGGTTTTATGATTTTTAACAAACTCTAATAAATTATGATTATAAATTCTGACACACGACACTGTGTTATGAAACATAATAACACGTTATTCATATAATTACAAAAAATAATTCAGATTAGGGTATAATTACGAACACCCAAACACTTCCTTTTCTAATTGTTCTTTGGCGGTGTAGGTCTTTAATGTTTGAAGGAAACGTAATATCAATCAATTGTAAAGTGATACTTACCTGAGACATGCATTGAAAATTTATTATTTGTTAGTCAATGTGTAGGTACTTGTCTCTGTCACAATAAAAGAAACTCTCTATCCCGAAGCGATTCAAGATTAATTGGAACAAAATCTATCCATAATCCATAGGTAAATTATGTATATGCGGATCTTGTTGACATTCAATTACATTTAATAACTATAGTATTTAAGTCCACGTTAAGTTTTTTTTTTGTTTTTGACAATATTAGCACTACCAGATTAATATTTTTTCTCGTTGAACTGTACACAAAATATTGCACTGCATACGCGAGTAATTAGTTGATTATTAAATAGAAAATTATTACAACTAGTTGCGTGTAACATATGAAGTCCAACTGTCGATAGCAATAGTATGTGTATTGAAGAATATGAAACGATATACATATTATAAAACCTTATATAAAAATAAATTAACTATGTATACCGATTCATCTAGGTTTCTATCCTCCTATAATACTGTATTGGCATACAGAAGAACAAACCTTAATAAAACGACTTGGATAAGATGGCGATTCTTAATTTTGAATTTAAATAAAATGTACTTAGTTGCATGTAATACATGAGAACCAACTGTCGATAGCGATAATATGTACAATCTAAATAATTGAATATTTAAAGACATTTTGTTTTGTAAACAAAATATATATTAGGTATGTCAGGATAGAATAGTGTGTAGATAAATTCTTTTTCCTACCCCGAACAGGTAAGCAGCTTGATGTTATGTATGAAGACTTAGTATTAAAATATTTAAGAGTCCCCATAGATATCGTATTTTGTTTTCTGCCATACAAATTGTAGATAATAATAATAAATGAACAATTTATATAGCGCCATTTTTGTGTTGTCACCTCAAGGGCGCTTAACAATAATACCCGGAGAAAAAAAAATAAAAATGATGAAATGTACTATATACAATTTTTTAAAAATTGTTAAAAAAATTATATTGTTATATTATTTTCTACTACAAATTCTGATATCATCCACATACATAATATATATTTTGAGAAGCCTCTAAGTTGGTGTTTTTTGACTTGATAATTGGAAATACCACGCAAAAAGTCCACTTCTTCTTCATCTACTTCTTCAGCCTGTTTTTTTTCCTTTCTTGGACATAGGCCTCCCCCTTGATCCTCCACAACTCCCTGTCTTGGACACACTGCATCCATTTCCCTTCGGAGCATTTCTTGATGTCATCAGACCACGGCTTGTTCTTGGTTGCCATTCTACGATTTTTTACGAAAGAACCAATGTAGCCGATGTAGCAGAAAAGGGTCGTGATAGTGTTTTATAACTTACGTTATAAAATACTATCAACTTGGACTAAATGAAATAGGAACGTATCTATATTGTCCGGAACGTCCTTAAAAAGTTACTGAATTAGACGTATTTTGAATAATTATGAAAATGATGAAAATTTCATAATTTTCATAATTATTCATAATCCGTCTAATTAAGTAACTTTTTAAAAACGTTCCGGCCAAAATAGGTTCGTTCCTATTCCATATAGTTCAAGTTGATATTTTATAACGCTGAAATGAGACCGTAAATCTAAAATCTACAAGAACGTTCCTAATTTAGTTCCAATAGTTACTGAATACGGGGTAATATTTGACTCATCGGCTTTGTGTAGTATGATTTGACTCATCGGCTTTGCATAGTATGATTTGACTCATCGGCTTTGTATAGTATGATTTAACTCATCGGCTTTGTATAGTATGATTTGTGAAAATATAAATAAAATTATTTGAGTAACATAAAAAGATAATATTTACCAGATAATTGCTACATTATAACTAAAAGGAGAATAGTATCTCATCGTTTTGCCAACCTATACATTTTTTATAACAAAAAATTCTTTACGTCGCGTCGCGTCTTGTAAAATAATGATTGAGATACTCAAATAACCACGCCAAAACGTTCTCTGTTTATTTTGTCGATATAGTACCATGGTAATTTGTGATCAAAATATGAATAGATCAAGTCGACATCAGTAATAAGGTAGGCGGATCATTGGTATTATATAGAACGGTGTTATTCAACCTGTATACACCTGTGGACCGATAAAAATAGGATAAATACCTTACTGACCGCTAAGAGAAAAACAAAAACACATGACTTTTTATAGTAGATAGGTACTTTACAAAAATACTATTTGGTAAACATAAAAATATTTTCTCGAAATATTAGGATTTTATTTCAGAGTGAGCTTTTTGGACTTGGTCTTGCACCTCCGGTCTCGGTTTTGGTCTTGCGTTTACAGATGTGGTCTTGGTCTTGCATACTCCATCGAGTATTGGTCTTGGTTTCACAAACCCAATAATGGTCTTGATTTTCTCTTAAAGTCTTGCAACTTAGACTTTTCTGTGTCAATTCAGTTATTACAATGAAATATAACAAAAAAAATCAAATTTATAGTTTTTTGTTTACAATAGTTATTGAATAAGGGGTATTGTTTTTGTTTTCTTAAGTTTCAAATGTTTTATCAACTGTAGGTATGTCCTTTATATATTTTCTTTATGTTGTGATTCTTTAACACATATGTATCTATATATAGAAGGATATTGGTACCTATTAGAAGTGTAGAAAGAAGATTTTGGGGTTGCTAAGTTTTCCATATCTGTAAGGTCTCATAATATTATGTTGTTCGGTATCAAATATAAAACTGACCGTCCGTCGCTTGAAAACGACTGATACCTAATATCTGTATGTAGCTATTATTATTATTATTATTATTTTATAAATCAATGAGTTATGTTTTATCGTGATTTAAGATTTTTTTGTTAATTAGAACAATAACTATCTCGCTTAACTCATCTTTTGGTTCTTAATTAATCTTTTATTGGTATTGGAGTAGCCATTTAATTACTTTTTGATAAAACATAACGGAGAACTAACTAGCGCTACTTACGTTCAACTACAAATTATAGATGATAAATTCTTTTTACCTTTATTAAAACAATAAATCCAATTAAAAAAGTTCATAGCCGCGACCTTGTTTAATGTTTATGATTCATTTATATAAAATCTCTGATATAATTTACAGGTTTTTAAATATAAGTTTTACTGTTGAAAATCAAGGATTTTTGCTGTTGTCGTTCATTATATGAAATTTTACATACTCAATATGTTATAAGCCATTTGTTTCATTTTAGTAACTGACTATACTGTGACATTCTTCATTCAAGCAGTTTCATTTTACTATTCAAAATATATATTTTTTTCCTGAGAATTATTGTTACTCCTTTGTTGGTAATCTTTCTTATGTGTGATGCCGTTCAGACGTTGGTTTTTCTTAGAATAACAATAAAAAACCTACGATTTCCTCTAATGATATGTTTTATTTCTAGTAATATTATAAAATCATTTGATGAAAAAATTAAATAATACACCGCTTTGGCATTCTTATGGCATTATTCCAAAATCGTTAAGCCGTAATTTAGAAATTTTAAATTCATTGAAAAACTTAATAATAAAAATGCAAAAAACGGTAATAATAATGGATACATGTCATGTAGAATCATTAAAGATTTTTTAAACATTAATATTCGGGAATCAGTAGGGTTGATAAGTAGTACAGAGACCTCCTCAGAGCCCAATCCTTTGATATGTTAAGTATCTGGATGGATGAACTGTTCCCAATTGAAATCTTGATTATGCGTTTGTTGCATTTTATTTTGTTCTATTAAATAATTTACAATTTACGCATTAATCTGCTAATTCTTTTGAGGTAGTGTATAATGGCAATAATAATAATTGAGTGTTATTAATTGTAGTGCTTAATTGTTATTAAAGTCATTAGTAAATTGGTAAAAAAGATGTTCTTTAACTTTTAATAGTTCATCAAATGCTTTCAATTAATATTCCCAATGATTTGATCCGAAAAATAACTTTTTGTCAATCAAATACAAATTTTCTTTCAATTGGATACACTGTGATAGTGTATGACTTTTAAATTAAGATACAAACCAAGATTAGTATTCTATAAAATTCCGAATAATGGATAGGTGCTGCTCAGTTTAAATAAAAATTTATATCCGGAACGCTCAGTCATCTAAGAATTATTCTAATCAAGTCTAATATATGTAAAATTGTATCCGCTTCTGAAGCATCGCGCATTAAAATATATGTATGTATGTTCAAAAATGTTTAATTTGTATTTTAGATATACAACCGTTAATTTGATCCAGGATTTGATACAACGTTCTTAAAATTACAGGTTTCAATAATTTAATTTGAAAACAAAACCAAACCGAAATATAATTAAATGACCAGTAGCCATATTTTGCCATTAGTTTTGAATATAATATGTATCTTATATTATAACAATATGTTCATATAATAACTACGTACTACTTTGATGGAAACATTAATGTTTGTTTCGAAAGGTATCAATTTCTTTTAAAAATAATGAAGTCACATTATTTTGAAACATTATATAAAATAGGTTTTTGGTACATACTTCCAATCTTAATCCAAAATAATTATATGCTACAAGTAAAAATTCTATAATGAAAAAACTATAGACGTTGGCTAATTTTAATCTTGACGTGATTTGTCACATAACATAAATTTGAAGGCACAATAAATATACTGCGAGACTTAGATAAAATATATTTATCATAATCATCATCATCATAAGCTCGACAGTCCTGGGTGGGCCTTGGCTGAATCGAGGAGTCTCCTCCATTCCCGTCTATCCGTTGCCTTCGTTCTCCAGTTTCTAATATTTATTGTGGAAGCATCGGCATCGACACTGTACATCCATCGAGTCCTTGGTCTTCCTGGTCTCCTTCAACCTTGTGGAACAGAAAGTGTGAGGCGTTTTGTGGGGTTGTCGTCGTCCATTCGGATTATGTGACCAGCCCATCTTAAGCGCCCTATCTTGATGGAACTGATAACATCGGGCACTTCATAGGTCTCGTATAGTTCCCTGTTGTATCGACGACGCCAAAAATTATTCTCTTTTATTGGCCCGTAGATCGATCGAAGGATTAAGGTTCGAAGGTTCGAAAATATGTTTATGAATAAGTATTATTCACATTCAGGTCGACGAGGAGTTTTAATAATTTGTAAGTGTTCATTTCCACATTTTTTTTAAATTTTTTGAACAATTAAAAAAAATGATTAAACAATTTTTAGTTTTACATACCATCTCGCCATGTCCCTAACGGAGTAGACGAAGAGAATCGAACGCCACATTTTTCTATCCTGACACGCATCCATCACCTCATGAACATTCGTACATTTTTTTCCTTTTTATTTAATGATTTATTTGTTTGTTTATTTATTTATTAATTATTTAGTAATTTATTTATTAATTTATATATATATATTTTTTTTCATTAATTAATAAATTAATTAATTTATATATCTATGTATTTATTTATGTTTGTTTTTCATTAATTAATTAATTTATTTGTTTCTTTATTAATTATTTCGTTATTTGTTTATATATTTGCTATTTATTTATTTATTTGATAAATTATTTATTTATTTTTACATTAATTTATTTATTTATTTCCATTTTTTCAATCTTTTTATATATTTATTTCTTAATCATTTATTCCTTATTTTATTTATTTATATATTTATTTGTTCGTTCGTTGTTCCTTCGTTCGTTCGTTTGTTTGTTTATTCATTAATTTACATTTATTTATATTGTGATTATAAGTTTATTTATTTATTTTATTAATAAATAATATTACTTCTCGGGCAACTAACAAACACTATGTTAAATATTGACATTTTTTGGAGTCTGACGATATTACGATTGTTACCCCGTTATACATCGTCTTTTTACATATTCTTCTAAGCGATTTCATTTCAACTGCGTTTATTCTGCTTTCATCCGTCTACAGGTACGTCATACGTCTTTCATCCGTCTACAGATACGTCATACGTCTTTCATACGTCAGGGTTGGGACTACAAATACATTTTGAGTGGTAACTTTGGCTTCCTTCCTTCTACAACTTGAAGTTCTCTAGTATGTATGATACGTATATACGAAACTCGGTTGAACCGCACGAATTTTTTTGCTCTTGTCAATTTTGCGTTGGAGTGAAGTAATTTAGTCAATATAGTTTCCAAAGTGAATCTTTACGTGCATTGGGAGTTTGTGTTACTTGCTGGACTAATTTATTTGTGGATTAGTGGCGTTACTTGAACGCAAAACTTGATTTTATCATCATCCCAAACACAAAAATTCATAATATTCAACGGTGTTCTATGCGGGGAACAATACTAATTGTTTGTGTATTTGTGACATCAAACTGTCAATCGGCCTGTATGAGTACAATTCGACACCAATACAGTCACATTGAACAATATAGTGACTTGTGACGGAAGTTGCCAGATCGTAAATTAAATTCAGTGATCTCCATATATATATTTTTTTTTCTTTCTATTTTTTTTTTGAAATTGAAACATTACCGTGGATAAAATGGACTCAATAAACTACATAAAAATACAAAGTGAGTCTTTGCAAAAACTAACTGATCTCATTATGGACGGTAATATTAAATTAGGCAAGGCTCAGATGTCCAAATTTTTAGCAGTGAAGAACGAAATTGCAACAGCAAATAGCCTCGCGGCTGCACGAATGGCTAGCTTGGAAGGCGAAAACACTAGTTTGAAGAACATTATGGCCTCTAAAAACAATATGGGCGAAACCACGTCGGTCATGTCACCAACCTTGATGATAGATGCCATAAATGAGATGGAGGAAAGAAAAATCAGAAGCAAAAATGTATTATTGTTTAATGTACCTGAAAGTAATTCCGATCTATCCTTTAATGGCATGAATGATGATGCCAACACTGTGACGCATTTGTTAAAAGATGTTGATGAAAGTGGAACCCTTAAAATAATTAAGTTACATAGAATCGGAAGAAAACTGGAAGATAAAGTACGACCAATAAAAATTGAACTGGATACAAGTGAACAGGCCAAATTCATTATGCAAAATAAGGGTAGAATACGAAAAGAAATTCGCATAAAGCGCGACCTCACAGAAAGCCAACGTAGAGAACTCTCGGATCTGTGGAAGGAGGTGGAAGAAAGAAGAAACAGAGGTGAAACAAATTTAACGGTAAAGTTCATAAACTCAACACCAAGAATTGCTGTCACTCACCATAAATATACAAAAAACTAAATTGCCAATTGTATTGCTACTATCAAAATGTTCGTGGAGTCAAGACAAAGCTAACAGACTTAAAAAATAATGTATCTACTCTAACTCATCATGTGATAATGTTAACGGAGACATGGTTGGACCAGGATGTGCTCACCTCTGAAATTGGTTTTATGGGGTTTAATGTATTTCGCCAGGATCGTAACCAACATAACAGTAATAAAACAAGGGGGGGAGGAGTTCTCATAGCAGTTAGAGATAATCTTAAGGCAAAAATAATATCAGTCTCCGGAAGTACTTTAGAACAAATATTTGTCCATGTAGACGTTCCACCGGCGGGAATAGTTCTTGGATGTGTATACATCCCACCCGGAGCAGACATCTCAAAATATAAGCAACACTCTGAAGATGTGGAATCTCTTCTCACAAGATATCCCAAAGCTAAATTTGTGTTAACTGGCGATTACAACCTGCCCAATATTCGATGGTCACAGAATTTTGAAGACAGTCTTGAGAAGAATTTTGAGTTCGAGCATGATCGTAATCATCTGGTACATGGGGACACAAACTGTGTGAGTGAATGTGCTAGATCCAAGGAAATAATCGAAATGTTAAACTTTTTAGGATTAGTGCAAAACAATTTCAATACAAACTGTTATGGTAAACTCTTAGATTTAGTCATATCAAATGAAATGAGACTGACTGTAGAGTTGTCTAGTGAAGTTTTATTACCTGAAGATAAATATCATCCTCCCTTGGAAATTTGTACTATGTGTTCAATTCCAGAGTTTAAACCACGTGTAACCAAATTTTTAAATTTTAGTAAAGCAAATTATACTGCAATTAATATATTTTTGAGAGATGTGAATTGGTCTTTTCTCCACGAAAATTTAGATTTGGATCAGAAACTGCAGAAATTTTATAATATTTTGAATCAAATTATTGAAAACTATGTATCTGAGTCGTGTATAAGGTTTCAGGGATATCCAGTATGGTTCAATCATGAAATAAGATCTCTAATCACAGATAAAAAACGGGCCCATAAACGTTTTAAGGAGACAAAAAATGCTGATGATTACCAGGTATTCTCTGACTTAAGGAAAAAATGCAAGAAACTGGCTAGAGAGTGCTACAACAATTACATGGCTGAAGTCGAGAATGGGGTCCGATACGACACCAAGACTTTGTGGAAGTTTGCAAATTCACAGCGGAAGGATAACAGTCAAATTCCTGATACAATGTTCTACAATGGTAATGGAAGTGATGACTTACTTACGATAAGTAGTTATTTTGAGCATTTTTTTAGAAACATGATGGTACCTGACACTGGATTGGGTTCAACAACCCTGCACGATCCTGAGGTGACTGTCTCGATAGGGAGCTGCAGGTTGAAGTTTCTGAACATTGTCAAGGGACTTGAAAGACTGGATGTAAGAAAACCCACAGGTCCTGATGGCATCCCAAATCATCTTTTAAAGAACTGTAGTACATATATGGCTTTCCCATTGTATGTACTCTTTAATGAATCTTTGAAGTTGGGATATTTTCCATATTACTGGAAAGCTAGCTTTATTATTCCGATATATAAAACGGGCGAAAAATCTAATGTTTGCAACTATAGGCCAATAAGTATCTTATCAGCGATCCCTAAGTTCTTTGAATCCCTAGTTCTTGATAGTCTTGCTCCTATTTTGAATGGCCTGATTAACCCCTGTCAACATGGATTTATAAATGGAAGATCGACATTGACAAACCTTATTATATACGAAAATCATATTATGGAAGCATTTGCTAATAAATCTCAGGTGGACTCGGTCTATACTGATTTCAGTAAGGCGTTCGATAGAGTGCCACATAGTATACTTCTTCAAAAAATAAAATTGTACGGAATTCATAGTTCACTTCATGATTGGCTGTCAAGTTATTTATGTTCAAGAAAAATGGTGGTTAGAGTGAAGAATGTTGAGGGTAATGGTTTTGTGACATCTAGTGGTGTGCCTCAGGGTAGTCATTTGGGGCCTGTTCTATTTATTCTATTTATAAATAATATTATAAAATCCTTTGACGGAGTAAACTGCTTGCTTTTTGCTGATGATTTAAAGATGTATAAGAGAATAAACAGCATTGAGGACAGTTTGGTACTTCAAAAAAATTTAGAGAATCTTGAGATCTGGTGTAATAATAATAAACTATTCTTAAATGCCCAAAAATGTCAAATAATCAGCTTTCACAGAGTAAAAAACCCTATTGTGTATGAATACCGATTGAATAATACATCGCTGGAACGTGTGACAAATATAAAAGATCTTGGTGTAATATTTGATGAAGGGCTTACTTTCATTCCACACATAAACAGCGTTACAAATAAGGCTTTAAAATTACTGGGGTTTATCCTGAGACTAACTAAGGATTTTAAATCAATTAACTCGTTAAAATTACTTTTTGTATCTTTGGTTAGAAGTCAGGTGGAATACAACACACCAGTGTGGTCACCGTATTACACAATCCACTCAAAGTCTATAGAAAAGGTCCAACATAAATTCTTCCGTTATATCAACTTTAAACTTCAAATACCGATTGAGGAACTTAATTATAACTTTATTCAGTCCCTGCTTGGGTTGCAGAGGTTGTCCGACAGAAGAATAATCGCTGATTTAATAATGCTCTACAAGATTGTCAGAAATGTTTACGACTCGCCAGATTTAACAAAATTAATTTTGTACCGCACCCCAATGCGAGGTACTAGGCAGATCGTAACATTTCACTGTGATAATGTCTGTAGAAACTATCTTTATAACTCTCCAATAATAAGAATACATAGGCTTGGTAACATGTATGGTCATCTCACTGACATTTTTGCAGACTCCTTAGCATTTTTTAAGCGAGCACTGTCGGACGGTTTCGGAAATCAGCAGTGATATTATAATTGTTCATGATTAGGTATGTATTAAGAAACCTGAAATGTATGTATGTGTATGTATGTATGTATGTATATGTATGTGTATGTGTATGTGTATGTATATGTATATGTATGTGTGTGTATGTGTGTATGTATGTGTATGTGTATGTATATATGTGTATGTATATATATGTATATATATATATATATATATATATATATATATATATATATATATATATATATATATGTGTGTGTATATATATATATATTTTTTTGTATTGATTGATATTTTGTTTGTATTCTATAATTATTATTTTAAATTGTTAAAGAAAAAAAAAAGATTTTTTTTATTTGAATAGTTTAATGTTTTTATTCTATTATTATTATAAATTTGAAAAAAAAAATGTTTCATTTTATTGGTAATTTGCTTTTATTCCATTATTATTATTTTAAATTTGTAAAAAATGTTGTGTATTTGATTGGTATAGTGTTTTTATTCTATTATTATTATAAATTTATAAAAAAAATATTTTTATCTGATTAGTAAAATGTTTTTATTCTATTACTATTATTTTAAATTTGTAAAAAAAATGTTTTATATGATTGGAATTTTGTCTTATTTAATTTAATTGTAAAGTGCTATTTATTCTGTAATTTAATTGTCATTTAATTTAATTATTTATTGCAATTAATTTTGTTTATAAATTGGTGTATATTATATTTTGTTTTTTTTACTTTTTATTTTTGTATAAATTTCAAATTGAATTGTTTAGTGTTTACTATTTGTTGTAATTGTGAATTTATATTATGATCATTTTAAATTTGTAAAAGAAAAAATGTTTTTATTAGATATCGACCTGGCAACTTACAAATATTGTAACGACGGTGTAGTGGATGTTGGTGTCTCTTTCTCGCACGGTGTCTGTAGTGCTGTGTGGGTGGGACGCCAGCTCTGTAGGTACCTGTAAGTTGTAGTGTCAGGTCGATGTATGTGGACATTTGTGTCCCATTCTGATTCGTTTCAGAGTACGAAAACGTCTATTAACCAACGGGCGCTTGTGTAAAAGGATTTCATCCGCGCGGTTCGACGTAATGAGGTCCGTATAAATGCAGTCAACTTTTTGACATTTCTCATATACTAAAATTCAGACAGATAAATTTGGACGAATCGGAGTGGGACATATTTCGAATTGTGTGAAGGATTTTGTATTTTTATGAATTATTGTGTTGTTTTTCTTTTGTTTAATGCGAGTTTTGTTTTATTTTTACCATATTTTTATAATGGCCAAGAGGCCGTGTATGTAATAAATAAATAAATAAATAAATATTGTAAATAGTTAAAAATTCTTAGATTGGTGGTGCCAGATCGGTTATCGCGATGAATAAGTAATCTAGTGAGTTCGAATGCTGACTCAGACCGATTTAGTTCATTTACATATGCAGACCGATTTCAAACATTTATGCACATCCAGATTCCCATCCTCTTCATACATTAACACAATTTTTTTAGATATTAATTATGAAATTTTCCTGCGAATGCAAGCGCTGTCTTGTGAAAGTACTCTAAGGCTTTCACAAGACATCGCTTTTTTTATTTATATAAATTAATTGAGTTAACTTTTCTTTAAATAATATAATTTTATTTTGTTTCAGAAGCACTTCAAATACTTACTGCTTATTCTCAATTGAACAATGGTAAGTGAAAATACTTTTCATTAAATCCGCATTTTTATTACTGACATTGGTAATGAAATTTTATTTTTATGTACCTTTATTTATAACGTTTAAATTAAATTTTCAATTAATAACCTAACGTATGTTTGTATTTATAACACAATATTTACGTACATCTACATTTACAGTAGGTATTTATATTAACAGTCACTGCCATGTTTAAATTTTTGTCGCGATATATTATTGAATAGTATGATTAAAATAACGAAATTTGATAGCATGCTAATATTCAAGGGTAAATTGATATCATATTTATCAAAATATTATCTATAAAACAATTACAAATTTATTAATTATGTCGACGCTTGTTAAATTTATAAGTTGTTGTCTTGAAAATATATTATTATTTTACATTTTTAATGTTTCACATAAAATTACTCTTAAGCTATTTTTAAAGAAATCACTGTCATCAAATTAATTCGTATTTTATTGAACCTAAAAACGATACTTAAAAAATCTTATAACTTTTAATATGATATTTTACTTTAAAAATACTCGGTATTTATAAAAGAAGAATCAAGCATCCCGTAACTTTTTAGCTAAACAAAATTATAATTAGCTAATTTTAACAAAACTTACTCTATGTGCTCGTATTTATATTTGTTATAATACATTTTTATTAAGGAGTCCAGGTATGTTCCTGCTTGTGTTTTTTTTTCTAAACATTCTTGTGGTTGGTACACAAATACGTGGAAAATAATAATATAAAATATTTATTTCAATCGCTTGTATTATAATGTAATGTGTGAACTAAAAATACACGTGTTGAACAATAGGTAGGCGTATGGAGTAAATTTTACAACTTGCATTTCTGAGCACACGTTAACTACTTTGTATCGAGGTGTTTGTAAGTCGAATAAGGTATCAAGAATTTGTACAGCATGTTTTCACTTTTTTGTATGTTCGTCAGAAATGTGTTGTCTTGTAAAAATAAACACCAATACATACGATACAACTATGAATTTAAAGTATTCTCGTCAGTGTTGATGTAAAAGGAGACATAAAAGAATACTTTGAACGCCTAAACACTGCTAACGTATGGAAAAAACAATTAATTCTAAAGAAAAAAAAACTACTATAAAGTCACTAATGATACTGCATTACCAACGTAAAGGTACAAATAACTTTACAGAATGTACTTTTTGTGATACAACTTTAAACATAGCGCACAAGTGTATCATTGTAATTGATTATTACTAGATAACTCTAACCTTATTACACGTTTCTAATTCCGCTCCTATAGTAAATTACCTACCATCCTAATAAATACTCTTTTCTGTATTTTTTTAAAACCCAGTAATCCAATTCAAATAAGATTCATAATTTTATACTTACCAAATTATCTTTATAAAAAAATAACGAAAAATATTGAATAATTAAAAAATATTTAAAAAATATAAAATCTTTCAAAACAATCGGACGAATGAATTTATACAAGCAATCGTCAAGCATTTATTCTTATAATATGTCAGATTCTAACTATATTAAAGAAAAAAATATTTCTCACAAACAATTATAAAATATAAATAAAAAGAATATGGATATTTTAAATACACGAAGAAAAGCTAAATATTTCATAAATATATAGATGCATTTATCTTCATAGTATAGGAATACGTATTGTGCATTGTTAATATAATAAGTCACTGAGCTTAGATATGCTAAATATCAGGATAAGTGACAGGTGTATGTGACATACAGATATGTGTAATTTCATTTCAAATCACTCATTGCGTCAAGTATACATCGTAAACATTATAGCAAGATTGACATACTATAACGTTACATATTTCCTTTCCCCCGTATTCCGCGATAACTAAAACTGTTTGACATCTCCGCTTAGGTACGTAAAAAATCTCATCTAATCAAACCGCCGCCGTTCTACGTAAATCTATTATTTACTGTGTTGTGAAAGTGTTTTAACCTATGTTATTGAATTGTAATGGGTATACATGTGAGCTGATAAGATTCATCTATAAGACAACGGACATCGGGTGAGTTTCTTATATCTCAGATCTTCTTCCATTTCTTAACCATAGTCGCAATCAATCAAATTGATCGACGAAACACATTGCATAGTCCTATTGTTCGAATTATAGAGACAAATTAAATAATATTTTGTTCTTTAACGTGGCCTTTCACTGGAGAAATAATTTATGTTGGATTTGTCATAGCCACGCAAAAAAATATTAAAATGTATGATCGTGATTTGGGTATAACTACTCAATAGTGACATACCGCCATGTCGTGTTGTTAGGACTTCATAATATAATAACTTATTTAAGTATCGTATGATTGAGAGAAAATGTAGAAATTTTGTAAGTGCATCAAATTGTTATAATTAATTTGGAATCGAATTATCTGATCCAATTAATTTCATGTTTATCTCGCATCCATGTCGCAAGCACATCTTCTAGTCTAGTACATCAGATAACAGACGGTTGTTATAGATTGTAGATAAGGTGGCCAGTTCATTTGTATGGAATCATAAGGCGATAGATATTTACCCACCTACAATAATATTATATCTAATATTGGCTGGCGAACAAACATTCCAATCTTCTTCGTATGGAGAGTATGCAACCGACGATTTTCAACATGCAACCAAATGCGATCGTCCATTGCATTAAGTTATATATTGTGGTCATTGACTGGGACCGAAAATCATTCAATGAATACCATTTCAATGAAATATTTTTATTTGCCATTAGATTAAGCATCAATCTTGTTTATAAGCAGTAAATATAAAAACAAGAACACGGTGAAGTGATCAAATAATAAGAAAAACTAGTTTCTTGGTAGCTTTGGCCCTAAAACGGTGACAACAATGGCCTACCAAGATGTACGCGAGCTTCAGCATTGACCAGGAAGAAGAAGAAGAATTAATATATATTTTTCTGCAACGATAACAATTACAGACGACAGTTTAGGCTTATCAAGCGTCGTAATAAACGTCGTAGAAAAAATATATGGTCATAGTCATAATGTACATACCCATAAAAAAAATATTAAATTCCATACTGCAGATCAATTGAGTCTATAAAATATATGTTCACAAATTAAAAAATAATGATAGTCAGGAGTTTTCAACGTTAAAGAATAAACAATACCTTAGACGTAAATAATAAAATAATAGAATTGTCATGTTAACGCAGTGGAAATTAAAATTTGAATTTTATATGTCAAAATCTATTTCACAAGTTTAATTTTACATGTTTTTATATTGTTTGGCTACCTCATTCAAAAAAAATATTATAGAGATGAAAATTCTAGAACGCTCCCGAGAGATATTCATAATTAAAAAATGTTGAAAGTACATTCTTAAAAATTTCTCAAGAAGGTTCTATGATATTCGTTTGACATTCTCATCAACTAGCGAAATGTTCACGTTGAATTTTTAAATCGAGAATTCGTCACGTAAAATAAAAAAATGACATACGTAACAAATCGGTCACTGTGACAATATATTTGATATAATAAACATGACTTGTATGTACGTCTTTAGATTGCTCTTGAAGAAATTTTCAATTACTCCAGAAGGAGCTATTCATATAAAAGAAATTTGATAGAAGTCATGGGTAATAATAAACTCGATTTAGACCGAACGTGTTTTCCATTACAATATAACGTACAAGTCCAAATTTAAAGAAATCATCATATTGGTTCATACACACAAGATTGTATGTGTTTTTTTATAAATATCTATATATTAATACGTGGAGCGAAAACATCGGACTCTTTTTGAGATTTGGCATAGTTAAAATTTATATGGAGAAGAAGGTGGTAAAGCTAAAATTTATAAACATCAGGTTCCTTTATTAAATTAAAAAGTATTTCACGTTAAATAATATATTGTTTACTATCATACTGCCGATGTCAAACGCAGATGTTTTAAATTCAAATACAGAGAATGTTGAAGAAAAATATGTAATCTAATGTGAAATAACACTTTGCAATATGTGAATAGAAAACTTTGTAGCTCTTGATGTTTTATAATCATAGATGATCTTAATAATTACACAAATTTTGTATTAGTAATTACACAAATAATTACACTAGTCTTAATAATTACACAAATTTTGACTAAAATAGCTTTTATCGCAACAATTAGTAGTCACGTCTTCAACTAGGAATAGATTAAGTCAGCTGAGTTACTCATGAAGTTGATTAAGATTAGATTCAGACTTAGGTACTATAATTTGTTCTTAACGAAATCTAATAATTGAATATAGATTTAGATTAGATTATGAGTACTGATTTATACATTTTTAAGATAGAGACAAGATAAGAAAAAATATTTAATACTAGTTGCGTGTAACACATGAAATCCAACTGTCGATAAAGTTGATGAATACATATCAAACTATAAACCCTTATATCTAAATTATTGAATATTTTAGAAATTTTGTTTACTATACAAAATTTGTGCTTATATGATCAGTCCATTTTTCCTACCCGAATATGCAAATAACTTGATGGAATGTATGTATGGGGATGAAGTATTAAACTAGTCCCCGTATACAGGGTGTCTCAAAAGAAAGTTTATATTTAGTGGATCGATTAAAAAAAGTAAGCCATGTATCGACAAAATGTTTATTAATTTATTATTAAAGTACACAATTTGGGAATTTATTGCTTAAAAATAATATCGTCCAAATTTAGACCCTCGCGTTCGCAGCACTCATTTAATCGAACAGTAAAATTACTTATGACGGCTCGGCAGGTGGACTCAGTAATGGCTACCATTTCGTGACGGATATTTTCTTTCAAATGTGCCTGGGAAGTCGGTTTACTGGCGTCAACTTTAGATTTAAGATAACCCCAGCGTGGAGGCCAATTTATGTCACCTCTCCTGGAAATCAATTTGCCTGGGAAAATTTCACGAAATCGTGGCAGAGATGTATTGGACGTGTGTGATGTTGCTCCGTCCTGATGGAACCATGTTCTTTGGTTATAGCCAGGAAAGTTTTGCAGTTCAGGCACCAAGAAGTTGTCTGTCATCTCCACATAACGCTCTGAATTCAAATATAAACTTTCTTTTGAGACAACTTGTATATTGTGTATACTGCCATACAAATTGTATGAAACGATGTCGTCACTTAATTGAATTTTTACAAAAATTGTTAAAAAAAGTTTTTACTGTTATTTTTAAGGTAGGTACTTTTTATAGGTAATTAAATTATCTAGTTGGAGTGTTTCGGAGTTTTTCGATATTTTTATAAATTTTGGAAATTAAGACACATCTAAATTTGTCTGAACCTGACATTAATTTGTCCTAAAAAATATTTTTCTTAGTAAAAGAAGTTTGAAAAACCCTGAAATTTTGTCATCAAAATAATTTAAGATTTTAATTTTTGTCTAAATTTTATAAATTTTCTGCATTCTAGCTTTTATGGTTAAAGCTGGAACGCTGAAAAATGGAAAAATATAAATTCATATTTTGGGTAGCAAAAAAAGACTAACCTCCATATTATTCTATCCTAACATACATACCAACGTGTTTTGTATAGAAAACAAAATATCTTTAAATATTCAATAATTTGGATTTATAGGTTTATGTATAGTATGGTACGTATTCTATAACTATACATACTATCGCTATCGACAGTTGGATCTCATGTGTCACATGCAACTAGTTCATAAATATCGTAGATACTTTTAGAGAAGAGTGTTCATACATATACCTACATATATATACTGAATGAAACGAACAACTGATTCACATATTCTTCAATGATAAAGTGTAAGTATAATATGAATTAAAGCAGATAAAGGAATATAAAAAGTTTAAACGAAAATTAAAATTGCATCTAACATTCTAAATTGGTTGTTTTCGATTTGTTGTTTGATGTGTTTCAATTGCCAGTATTTCCTTTTTTTATTTGAATAGGTATGTGTTTTGATATGTTTCAATTGTCTGTATTCCTCATTTTTCATTTATTTCCTTTTTTATTTGGAATATGTGTTTTGATATGTTTCAGTTGTCTGTGTTCCTCATTTCTCATTTATTTTTAAACTTTTTGATTTTGTTTTAATGTCAGTTTTTTGTTCATGTATGATTTTGATTTAATTGCTTTGTATTTGATATTTTTTATTTGTCAGTGTAAGTGAAAGTGATTCCCTCATCAAGCACAAGATTGCAATCTTTTTGATGAGGCATTGCAAAAAAAAATCTATTTGTAAAAATTACTATACTAGTGAATTATATCTATGTGTATTATAACATTATATGTTAAATAAATAAATAAATATGTTAAATATGTATAATATGAGACGCTGCTTAGACGGCATCTGTTGATCGAGTATGTATGTAGGTATCCTGTATGTTAGCATATAGAATGTGAACAATTTGGTATGTAGATATAATATAATATAGGTAGTGCAGTGTTGATCACCTCGCTGTAGGCGAGATTGAAAACACAGGTAGAGCATAAAATAAGGAGGAACATGTAAATGATAGTGAGTAGACTTAATAAAGGCTTGTAGTAGGTGGAACCCCATCATCCTCAACCATATACGTGTCTTGTATAATGTACGTACAGCTGTACTTCTATAATCAGATTCCTATCTCATGACTGATTCTGTGTTGCAAGGAGAAAAGGAAAAGGATGTCTTAAATCCACAGAGAAATTCATTCAAAGAGATTATAATATATTACAAATCAATGCGATACGGTTGACTATTTCGATTGCATATTATCACATTGTAACATATGAAAAATAAACGTCACACGAGAGGATCTAGCATGATGTTTTGACATAGTGATTTCTAAAAACTTGTCACAAAAAAAATGTGAAAAAATAGTATGGGCAGAGACTTTGAATATGATATCTAATGCGAGAGAGGTACGCCTCGACTCTCCTTAATGACATTAAAAACACGATTTCATGATCTTTTTTTAGTTCTGTGAATATATCACAGGTCGCAACTATTTATTTTGAATTCGCGATTTATTAATATTTGAGAATATTGAATAAATATGTATAAACAATATTTTGTGATGTTTTAAACGAATATTCAAAATATGCGTGGAATTGAAAAAAATACTAAATCTAACATATTTTTAAAATTAAATACAGAACCCTACCGATACCGCAGGACTCTAATTGATATTATAAATACATATGTTTAAGTTGGTCAACAATTTTGTGGATTCCCCAGACTTGTTGAAAAAATTTGCCTTCACTGTCCGAGCAAAACAAACAGATATCCTAGCACCTTTTATATTCTTAATTGTAATAACAACTACACTCAGAATGCTTTTGTGTACCGTGCTTGCACGGTGTACAATGCTTTCTTTAATACACTCGACATCTCTGCGAGCTTTCTCAGTGCGTTTATGACAGCTGTCTCTTCGTCTATCTTTCCTAGTACTTCGATTTAATCATCTGTCTTATTTTGGTATTTTTTTATGTACTAGTAAATTAATTATACATCATTTGTAATTTTCTGTAATCAATATTAAATATTCTATTGAATAATGCATGGAGTTTTCACTGGTTCACTAATAAAGCAATGCAACATTGTCTGTTATATAAATTGTGTAGACTGTCTATCAACCAATAAAATAAATAAATTATAAAACATACTTCAATTACAAAACAAGAATAATATTCAATATAACAATTCATTATAATGCAATGACGAGAATAATATACATAAGCCGACCGCCGTGGCATAACCATTTGGTATCTCTGCTGGCGTCCTGGGTTAGATTCCCATTGCTTCTCTGCGCTGAAAATAATGGTTAGTTAGAAGAAGTTGCCATATGGCAATAAAATCGCCACTTGCGCATGGTGCAAGGAGGTTAAAAAAATATTCTTTATTCAAGTAAAAAACAAAATCTATGTAGGTACCTCCAAGGTATTAGACAGGTAAAAAAACATCATGTATTATGTTCTAGACAAGTAAAGTACCATACCATATCACCATACCATACCATCACGCCATTTCCCTATTTGGGGTAGGCAGAGAGAACCGAACGCCAGACTCCTCCCTCTTGACATACATTCCTCGCTTCATTCACGTCCATACATCGTCTCATACACGCTCTTCTATTTTCCATCTTCCATCTTTCAAAATCCCATTTATGTGATCGTGCCAACTCTTTCTTGGCCGACCTCTACTTTTCATTCCTCTTTTATCAGCCTTGTATACTTTTTTTGTCAGACGGTCATCACTCATTCTTTCTATGTGGCCGAACCACCTTAGGGCATTTATTTTCATCTTACTTACGATATTTCTTTCAATCATACATTCTCGTCTAATATCCTCATTTCTTATTCTATCATACATCGTTTTACCACACATTCGTCTTAGTGACCTCATTTCAACCGCGTTAATTCTACTTTCATGCGTCTTCTGCCATGTCCATGTCTCACTAGCATACATTAGAGTCGGTGCGACGATACCATTGTGTACCGCGAGCTTTAAGTAACAAGTAAAGTAAGTTTTTTTTTTCAAGGCATTGCATCATATTGGATGATTTGTGGCAAAAATTCGACAAATTAACAATTTAACATAAACAAATAAACTCAGACATTCTACTGAAATAAAAATATAAAAATTTTAACACATACATAAGAATTAAATAAACAAATTAACACAAATAAGTAAGTTATTTTAGATAAGTAATTCAGGCTCAAAACACCTTGAAAACTATATTATGGCCGGGAGTCTATTTCGGGGTCTCAGGAGTCAGATCATCATCTTTTTAGTAAGAAAGAGGTATTTTTAACTTGAACTTGTGGTTTCGATATAAAAACAAACAAGTTTTTCTTTATATAATCCTTAATTGTATTAAACGAAAAATAAAATACTTGTTTTTTGCTATCATCATTAAAAACAGAACCTATTTAATAAAATCAATTCACAAAGCTTTATATAATCAATGTTGAGTTTTCCGTCTAATTGTATTTCAAAATGCATAGTAAAATAATACGTGGGTACTAACTCGTGGAATATTCTTCACTGCAAATACCAATGTCCATCATCTGATTATTTTTTGTCAGTTATTTGGTTGGAATGAAAAGATTGATAGTGACATTTGATAAGTGGTATTTTAAACCTGAAAAATACCGAATAGCAACCACTGGAATCCGGTATCTTGTACTAACTATGTCTCTACTTCAAACCAGTCCACTTTTTATGATGTTAGACAGGCGACGTAAACCTTTCAACTATTCTACTTAATTAAATGAGAGAAAAATCGTGAATCATTTTCGTTTCCTAATTGGTCAAGTAGAGATTTTTTTACATATCACTATTAACTCGTTGGAAAACATCATATAATACCGAGCCTAAGGTTTTATAGCTTTTTTTATTAATTGAACACTTTTTTGGTATTCTTAAATTAGAATTTGGATCTTTTGAAATCCCTTGAAGAAGCGGACTTCGTAGCGTTGTAACAATAAATATATCATTGCAGTCATTTTGATACTGATAAATTTAAATTAAAAAATTCAATCCATAATAAAAAAACGTATGATCAATTATTTTATAAACATTGCAGAATTGAGGTAACAAGATCTGCCTTTAATAAAATGAGATCCTTCTTCTGCAACAAAAAGCTCAATATGGACCTAAGACAGAGGATGATAAAATGTTATGTGTGGTCTGTGTTGTTATATGGCTGTGAGACTTGGACGCTGAAGGTTAACACCATGAATATGTTGGATGCTTTTAAGATGTGGTTGCATCACAGAATATTCAAAATCCCTTGGACAGATCTGGTTAGAAATTCAGAAGTCTTAAATCGAGCCAGGACAACTAGGTTACTCCTGTCTATAATAAAGGTCCGCAAGATCGCTTATCTGGGTCATATAATGAGGGGAGAAAAATACCACTTGCTTCAATTAATACCGGAGGGCAAGATAGACGGTCGCCGAGGGACTGGAAGGAGACAGATGTCCTGGCTGCGTAATATCAGGGAGTGGATGGGCTTCAGAACTGTGAAGCAGATATTCCGGGCAGCACAGGACAGAGAGGGATTCGCCAGAGTGATCGCCAACGTCGAGGGATCCTGACAGGACACCAGAAGAAGAAGATCAACTTTTTGTCTCAATGTTGTGCTGGTCGACGATCTATGAATTAAACAACTTTTGTTATTTACAGTTATAATTGTTCAATGATATTAATTGAACTGATTTTCGTCAATATAATTACTTGACCTTAGAACACCGAGATAGTTTGTCTATGTACTGTACATAAACATATATAGCATGTGGAGGATGAACACTGGAGGCTTGTCGGATTTGTAAAATTATTGTGAAATGTAACAAGAAAACCGAGACGGAAATAATTTACTTAATCGGATTTTGAACAATGATAAAAGAGCAGTGATTTAGAAATTTATACATGTGTAGTTATTAGATACTGACTGAAAAAATAACCAATATAAAATATTCCATATAAATCGATACACGAAGCAAACATTGCTAATCCCTTTTTAAGCAAACTGCGCGCATTAAGGAGTTTGAGATTTGGAATAGCTATATGGAGGAGTGGAGAGTGGAGAAAGCTAAATTTTATACATAATATTATGTGTTTCAAATACATTTAATTAAATAAATAAATCTTTGAATATTCATTCATTCGTTCATATTCATTTCACTTCAAACCATAGATTGTTTACTTTCATACTCCCAATGTCAAACACTTTGTGTCAAATGCAGTTGTTTTATATAACAAATATATATTCAAATACAGAACATTTTAAAGAAAAATATTGTATCTACCTACTGTGAAATAATATTAATGGTACCTACTTAAAAATACACTTTGCAATGTGAATAGAAAACTTTGTACCCCCTGATGTGTTTTTTATGACTTTTCAACCTTAAAAATTCAATAAGTTACAGTCGAATTTCGACCTGTGAACCATCACTTATATAATATAAAGTTACATATATATAAAGACGAGTAATTTGTAAAATTGGATAAAACTTTTTGCTTTAAATAGTTTTGATTTTTAATGATATTTTTTCATAAGTTCGCGCGCCAACCGTCGTGGCATAAATGCTAAGTCGTTTAGTTTAGGAGCTGGAGTCTTGGGTTCGATTATCAGCAGAGGAATTTTTTTTAATTAATTATTCGCACAGGGTATAATAGATTGTTTATACAAATTAAAATAATAATAATAATTAGGAACATGGCAGTTTTAAAACATACCAACCATCACGGCATGTTCATAACAGGGTAGGCGGAAAGAACCAAACGTCACATTTTCCCAACTTGATAAGCAACCATCGTTTTAATTGCATTTTCTATTAATTTATAACAAA
The DNA here is from genome assembly GCA_963576475.1 of Molanna angustata. Classification (NCBI taxonomy): domain Eukaryota; kingdom Metazoa; phylum Arthropoda; class Insecta; order Trichoptera; family Molannidae; genus Molanna; species Molanna angustata. The sequence goes on from OY754965.1 coordinate 25,601,705, forward strand.
ATTCAACAGAGTACAAAATATTGGTAAGGTATAAAATAATAATATAAATATCAGCAAATGTATACAAATTGCCTAGTCATTGGCATCATAATAAATTATGTTATTTATAATTTTTCATTACTTGTATCCAAATATTTTTGTAAAATGTATCATTTTATTTACACTTCATAACTTTATTGGTTTTACAGTAAATTGTTTTGCATTTATGTAGGTATGTCAGTAAATTGTCGAAGCTTTCTACATTCCCATCTATCAGAATTAAATTCACATAGTTGAACCATCCTTTTCTCGGAAGAACTCGGGTTCTGCTTAGTATATTTTCTTCGTTATAGGCCGTTCTTCACTGATTCTTCCCATGTAACCGAACCATTGTGTTTCATTATTATGTTGTCGTCTTACACTGTCATACCTAGATCTGTTTCAATTTATTCTCAGTAATTTTATTTCAACTGCTCGTATTTTGTTGTCATCTTACACTGTCATACTTAGTTCTGTTTCAATTTATTCTCAGTAATTTTATTTCAACTGGTCGTATTTTTTGTCATCTGTTCATACCTAGTTCTATTTCAAGCTATTCTCAGTTATTCTATTTTAACTACTCGTATTTTGTTGTCATCTTGCACTATTATACCTAGTTCTATTTCAATTTATTCTCAGTAATTTTATTTCAACTGCTCGTATTTTGTTATTATTTTACACTGTCATACTTAGTTCTGTTTCAATTTATTCTCAGTAATTTTATTTCAACTGCTCGTATTTTGTTATTATTTTACACTGTCATACTTAGTTCTGTTTCAATTTATTCTCAGTAATTTTATTTCAACTGCTCGTATTTTGTTGTCATCTAACACTGTCATACCTAGTTCTATTTCAAGCTATTCTCAGTAATTCTATAAACTGCTCGCATTTTGTTGTCATCTTGCACTGTTATATACCTAGTTCTGTTTCAATTTATTCTCCGTAATTTTATTTCAACTGCTCGTATTTTGTTGTCATCTAACACTGTCATACATAGTTCTATTTCAAGCTATTCTCAGTAATTTTATTTTAACTGCTCGTATTTTGTTGTCATCTTACACTGTCATACCTAGTTCGGTTTCATGTTATATTTAGTAAGTTTAATTCAACTCCTCATGTTTCACTAGCATACGCCATTGTTTTGAATCGCAACTTTGACTTCTTTTGATATTAACTTACTATGAGCTATACAACATAATTTCAGGCCCAAAACATATCGACATAAAGTTGTTCTGATTAAGATGGACTGGACACGTACAGCGAATGCCAGATTCACTTATCCCTTAAAAAATCCCTTAATGAATAGACACCCTTAATGAATAGTGAAATGAGACGAGTTAAGATGGGAGGACAAAGTAAGAAGGGATGTTACGCAGCATCTTTGGGTATCTTTGGGAAGACGTAGGCAGAGTACAGGATAAGATGGAGGCAATATGGGCTGTAGTGCTATCGGAGAGAGAAATATGTTACGATCATTTATTACAAGCATACTTGACCTTCCAACTCTTCACCCCCAACTTCACTGGCCTAGACTTGTCACATACGGCGAGGATCCAGCCTGCATCATTCACTTAGCGTGGAAATCGAGATGTTAAGTTACTGTCCACGTGGTGTGGTTCCTGCAAATCGCCAATACGAGTACTAAGGGGTGGAGGAGCCCCCCGACATGACTGGTGGGCTATGTCCCGGTCAGCGGTAGCCCGCCATGCTGATGAGATTGGTATAGCCGACGACGCGTTTGGCGGGTACTGAAATCGAAGAACTGAAAGTACTAAAATCGTGGTGAAGGTTCCCTGTCGAGTCACGTGTTACCGTACACTATTGGGTGGGAAACCCTCGCCATGATTGACGGGCCTCCACGTTTGTGGTTGGACTCTTAGTGGTAGTGGTATGAAATATGTTTGATGGTAGTTTCTTGTTTTGTCCGACGAGCAGACGCTCTGGGGATGAAAAGAACGATGTACTAATTTTAAAACAATCCCTATGGAGTGAGATAGGAGACTAAGAAATCCCTCGTAATTCTTAATTGTACACATTGATAAACAAGTAACCAGACCAACTTATAATTCTGTTTTTATTTTTAAAATTTAATGTAATTATTTACATCGCCTCTTTCAATGCCTATTTCGTATACAATGTGTTTGTTATATTAAAAAAAATATATCAAAATATAATTAAAAATTATAAAACGGATCAATTATTATTATTATCAATGTCTATTTCATTTCATTGAATAATTATTTAAACCTATTTCTCAGGAGACAGTTGCTAAAAATAAAAATAAATTAGTATCATGCATTAGGTACGTACGCGTCGATAAAAGGCTATCATTTAAAACTAATGACCAATTTATTCTTGTCAATTAAAAATTTAAAGAATTATAATAGGTACGCCAGAAAAACATTTCTTAGCCAGAACATTTCCAAGGTTTTTATCATTGTGACTGATTCAATTTATAAATGTCAACGTATATTTTGGATGGTAGCTAAATCGACCCACTAAACTGAATCTTGATGTGTCTTACAATATAATCGATATTATATGGACTAATTGTGCAGAGCTTTAAGCATATCAAGATAATGTTCGATACGATTTGAGACATGAGTGTAATGCTTCAGTAAAATAACAGAATATTTACTTAGAATGTGTATATTTTACTATTCAGATATTTAAAAATAACTTCTTGATTGAAAATTATTTTAAATATTATTGATAAATTGAATATAGATAAAAAGTATCCATATTGTTTATTATTAGACAACGCAGATAAAAAGCAACTGTTTGAAGTAAGTATATTTGTTATGAATAATTGGGTTTAAAAATTTAAATATAATTATTTCTTTTTTTTATTTATACCAATACTCTATGACGTAAAGCAATTTATCTACGCTGATGACACGGCAATCGTGGCACAAGATGATAACTTTATAAACGTAGAGATCAAATTGTCAAGAGCCTTGAATGAATTGTCCAAATACTACAAAAACAATAATCTCAAACCCAATCCAGCAAAGACACAACTATGTACCTTTCACCTGAGAAATCGGGATGCAAAGAGGAAACTTAACATCACATGGGAGGGAAAGAATCTAGAAAATTGCGAAAACCCAAAGTACCTCGGCGTAGTGCTAGACAGGACACTCTCTTTTAAGCAACACTGTCTAAACACCAGGGGAAAAATTGGTACTCGGAACAATATCATCCGAAAGCTCGTCGGAACAAAATGGGGGGCACAACCATCCATTCTTAGAACTTCGGGACTTGCTCTCTGCTACTCGGCAGGGGAATATGCGGCTCCAGTCTGGTTCCAATCTCCCCATGCCAGAAACGTAGATGTTGCTTTGAATGAAACCAACAGACTAATTACGGGGTGTCTTAAACCTACTAATGTGGAAAAAATCCAATTACTAACTGGAATAGCACCACCACATATAAGAAGAGTTGTAGCCTCTGAAGAGGAAAAGATGAAACAGTAGAATGACTCTCGACATCCGCTATATGGTCACATCCTCCCGCCCTCAAGACTCAAATCTAGAAACAGCTTCCTCAGGAATACAATATCTTTAAACTCAACCAGCGAAAAGAGAAGAGTTGAGCTGTGGAAGGAACGGATAGAAGGTGAGAGCTTTCGTGAACCAGCAGAGGTACTCCCGGCGGGTCACCTACTGCCTTATACAGCCTGGAAATCCCTAAACAGGCTGAGGACGGGTGTAGGAAGGTGCAAGGTGAACCTGGATAGATGGGGAATGCTGGAGGCGGAGCAGGACACGGCATGTGAGTGTGGAGAGACGCAGAGTATGTCGCACCTGCTGAGCTGCCCGCTTATGGAGGGAGGGTGCTCTGAAGAGGATTTGTGGCAGGCCAATGAAAATGGAATTATGGCTGCAAATTACTGGAGGGACACAGTGTAGGCGGATGACCTTGGACACGGAAATGAATGAATGATTTATACATTATTTTGTGCACAGTGCTTTTAACATTTTTGTATATTCCTAATAGAATTAACTATTTTTTAATTAAAATTTCATCCATTCATAAGCTATTTTTTATATTATAATAATAATAATATAAGAGTACACATATTTTATTATAAATAAATAAAGTTGGTAAATAATTAATAAATAAATACATAAATAAATAAATAAATAAATAAATAAATAAATAAATAAATAAATAAATAAATAAATAAATAAATAAATAAATAAATAGTTAAATAAATAAATAAAAAAAAAAATAAATAAATAAAAAAAAAAAAAATAATAATTAAATAAATAAATAAATGAATAAATTAATTAGTAATTGCATATATTAATTAATTTATTAATTAATATATGCAATGTTTGCGTACCTACCTAATAACAATATACAAAAAATTTACGAGTGTTATGTATTTCTGTTGAATTATAAATCCTAGCCTCGAGACTCTTTAATTTGAATAAGAAATAATTCGGTTCTTTTGACAATATGATTAAATGTTACGATTTGGAAACGTGAAATGGACTCTTTTATGGAGTTGGTGTTGTGGTCTACCTCACTCGTTTCACAAGACCAGAAGTTGGCCGAGTCAGTTCCTTGGATAACCAATTTATTTAATGCTTTCCCCGTCATGGTGCTTTGAAAAATTTATTTTCTTTAAATGTTGAACCAATTAATCTTCCTTAAGCGACAGATTTTTAATGTCTTTTATTTAATACCAACATTTTGATCTGTTTTAATCTCATCGTAAAAGACCGCACCGTGAGAAAAGAGAGTCACATACGGATTGCTTCATATATTCAACAAGACGTGGGATATTTTGATTGACTTAACTCTCAAATCATTTAAATAATTTATTTTATTTTCTGCACTATACATTCAGTATCATAATGGATGAAATACATTTTATCTATGTACATGCACGTTTATTACATATTTTTTACATACTTAAATAAAAAAAATATAATCCCTTTTACATAACATCAAATGGTTTTTGATAAATTAAAATTACAGTGTAAATCCTCAGTATTCTAAATTAATAAAAAAAAACAAATTAAAAAAATTGAACTGCTCTAACTGGTCGAGAGGTTTGTTAAATAACATTTGCAAAATTATAGCTACGGACAAAGAAGTGAAGTTAAATAAAAGTGTGTATAAATGAGATTTAAGAACAGTAAATATGGTGGTTTCGTATTCAATTTTGATAAGATTACAAATATTTATATAAAATACTATATGTACATTTAAGTACATTTATAACACCTTCTGTCCCAAACACAAGTTTTTAAACTTTATTGGGACAGTATTTATTTGAAAAAAAAAATTAAACAGATGTCACTTATAGAATTTAACAAATGTCTTAAGTACACTTATAACATTTAAAAAAATGTCAAGTACACTTATAACATTTTATCAAACTTATAACAATAAACAAATGTCTTAAGTACACTTATAACATTTAACAAATCTCAAGTACACTTATAACATTTTATCAAACTTATAACAATAAACAAATGTCTTAAGTACACTTATAACATTTAACAAATCTCAAGTACACCTATAACATTTTATCAAACTTATAACAATAAACAAATATCTTAAGTACACTAATAACATTAAACAAATGTCAAGTACACTTATAACATTTTATCAAATAATAGATTATTTACTTCTAAAAAATGTGACAAGTATACATAAGATGAATTTAATATCATAAATAAATATTATAATACCTACGTTGATATTTCATTGCTCTAATGATTCATTGCAAATAAGGCAAAATATGCTTAATATATTTTTTTGTCACACTTACCTACATTGCAATTTTGTTATACAACCAACTTGGTCTTTCTGTGCGTGACTGTAGTCAGTTTTCATTTGTCCTGAGGAAAAGACAGTCGCTTTGGAACAGGTCGAATATGATAAATCATTCGTGGTTAAACTGTATCATAAATAAAAAAACTCTTTGCTGAATAAATTATGTGGATGTGGATTAATAAACCGTCTTCTTCTTTTCTATGAAGATCGTGGAACTGTTTGTTCTCTGAAAGTTATTCCTGGGAAGCCGTCATGCAGCTGCCCATATCTTTGGCGGTCTTCCAGAAAAGCGACGGTGGTATATGTATTATTGGCTGCAATACATGGGGTTCGGGACAGCTCCATCCTGCTTTGCTTCATCGTATGATGTCCTCGGATACACAGGTCCTCCTAATATACTCGTGAAGCACTCTGTCTCTTGGCTTCTTCCCTGTGATTGCACGAATAACATTCATTTTTGAAACTACTAAGGCTGTGTTTCTTTAGCAAAAGTATCAGTAATAGTATAGTTAAAATACTTTGATTTCATTAAATTGTTCAAAACTTTTGGTTGTTTCATTGTGTCGTCAAACACAATTTTAATTTTATGAAATCAAAGTATTTTAACCATACTATTATACTATAATTTTGTTGAAACAACCCAACCTAAGTCTGTGTTTCTCGAACAAAGATTATTTGGTAAATTATACTTTTGTTTGATTCATTTTAATCTAATGTCGTTGTACGAAGCAATTTTGAACAATGTTATGTACTTAATCAATGTATTTTAACTTTACTTTAACTGATACTTTGATTGAAACAACCCAGCATAAGAAAAAAAACTATGTTCATCAATTTAAGAACATTTCAACTATGAAAACAATATTAAATTTACTGGGTTAAGCTTTCCTGGTTTTACCAGTGAGAACTATAATGGTCATAGTATACGAAGCAATGATGGTCTGTGATAAGAAAATAATAATCATCCCCGATACCAAGTGAGGTCTGACTGAGCTCTCTATTTACAACTGTTGTTTAATTATACCCCGTAAATCATTCGTCCGCAATTTGCGAGCTTAAAGTAACGATCACTTGGATGGTTTGGGCATGTTAATTAATCCTGTCTGACCATTACTACACCCGGTGGCTATATTCTCTATTAAATAATATCTATTGACCACACTAGAAACTATAATACTTAAGAAAAATACTAACGTACCTATCCTTTTACTATTACAATTATAGAAGGTATTATTGCAAACAACAAACTAAGTACCACAGGATTAAGTTAAACAATAACCATTTTTTAAGGTCCTATCAACCTTATAATTGCAGAAAAGCCTAATATTTTCTTATCTTCAAATTTTCACAGCTGGCGAATTTAGTACGATTGTCTAATATTGATTTAGATATTCTAAATCAGTATTAGACAGTCACAATATTGGAATCCTTGTGTTGAGTATAAATACAGTTTATTTACTTAATAAAAATATAAACAAACTCCTAGACCTAAATTACAGAATAATTCTCAAGACCGTTCTCCAAATGTTTAACTGATATGGTTAAGTGATATTATACTTATTATGAAATAGGTACTTATTAATTAAAATTAAATTTTTAACCAAATCTACGGTTTTTATTTCTCTGAATATAATGATCGTTTTGTCATTTTTTGGCCATTTCCACTGGTAAATTAAATATATATCTACATTAAAAAAACATTGTTCTTTAGATAATACCGCCGTAGCACAGTTGGTAAACCGTTCGGTTTCTGTTCAGGCGTCCTGGGTTCGATTCCCAGCAGAGGAGAAATTTATTTCTCACGCAAATATTGCTTCTCTGGGCTGGAAACACTGGTTAGTTGGAAGAAATTGCCATACGGCAATAAACTCGCCACTTGCGCAGGGTGCAAGGAAGTGTTCATTATTATTATTATTATAATACTATATTGATAAAAAAAATTGTATTAAGGTTCTTGTATATCTTGGATATACGGATGTACACAAATATGCACAATTGATTACCTTCTAATATACGAAACACAAAAAATATTGTATATCACCAAATCTGTAATATACAATATTTTTCGTGAAGAAAAGGTAAAATTTAGAGTTTTTTTTCAAAAGTAATTATACCTAATACTAAAATAAATTAAAACCCAGCCGGTAGATTTTCATATTCTCTTTCGATTGAAGTAAAAATCTTCTTCATATACGCCTTTAGTTTTATATTTACTTACAATAAGAAAATAAAAAGGGATTTTATTAAAACTAATTTTACAAGTAAAGTTTTAAACAAATTCAAATTTCAAAAAGATCACATAATGGAATAGAACAAATATATATAAAAAAAATATGTTATGTATTTCAAAGGCATATGGGGAATTTTTTTTTTCAAAATTTACTATTTAGCCTACTAAAGACTCATACATAGTATTTAAAGCTGATTGGTAACCAAAGGGGTTACCAATCAACAGTAGTTAGTAACCAGAGTGGTTACTATTAAATATATGTGGTAACCAGAGGGGTTACCAGTAAAGAGAGTTTACTATATCCCAAGTGGATATGATTTGAAATAAGAACACAAGGACAGTGGTTGAGAGAGAAGAAGAAAGAATGGTCAAAAGTAACAATGAGTATATTGATCACAATTAATAGTTTGCTTAAGGGTAAATTTACAATTGATGAAATAACTTACAAAGGAACTTTTCTCACGATGAGTAGGTATAACGAGCGAGTTAGCGGGTGTGTTCGAAGTGTCCGAATCTTCGCATGGTGAAGTACCATCGTGCTCGCGAGGTCGAGAGATGACCGGTGGTCGAGAGACGAAGTGTCGGCGAGACGGCGTGGTCGAGAACGGCGGCGTGATGTGACGAATCGAAGTGACGGAAATACGGAAATGAAGTGACGACGTGTATAGGTGTAGACTCCCTTAAATAGTGCTGCGCTGGGGGTAGCAAGTTCAATGTCCTCGAACTTTCTAGACTTATTTATTTGAAGTGTCATACCCAGTTGAGGAGTATTGTCACTTGTTTGACGTTGCGGGCGATGAACTCGGCCTAGCGATAAACAAATGTACTTGCCGTCGCTAGGCGCGCGCTCGAAAGAAATTTCGAGATGTGGTCTGCCACATTCCTCCCCTCCAAGTGGTATCGAAGATGGCACGATACCTTGGTAGAACGTCATGGTGTGGCTGAGCTGAGGCAGTCGTTGCTGAAGATTTTTGTAGTCATTACAATTTTGGAGAGATGGTTAGACTTGTGTTAGTTGGACTGTTGCCTAGTTGCTGATGATGATTGCGACGGATCAAGATGTGATTGCTTTGGAAACAGTGTTCCCGTTCAGCCCGTTGACAATTGCAGTGTGTCGGTGAGGCTTGTTCGTACACAAAGCTGTGGAGTCCGTGGAGTCAGTGTAGTCCGTGGAGTCCGATAAACTGTGCAGTGTAATTGGCATCTAAACATTCTTGTCGAATTTGCAGAACTGTGCAGTTGGCTTGCGTTGGCGTTTTCGAAGTTTTCGTTGACTGTCGTCGTGTTGACAGCGTGTGTTGACAGTGACGTGTTGACAGCGTCGTGTTGACCGTGTCGTGTAGACGTCGTGTTGTCGTGGTTGAGCAGCTCCTTGGGTATGCGAGACTGAGTGCGAGTCATAAGCATAACACGAAGGATGGGACAGCGTCCCAACAAAATCATTCCTCGTTCAAAGACGTGCGTAGCGATGAGACGAGGTGAGTTTTTGTGTGCTCGAGATGTGTGCGTGCGTTCATATTTGGGTGTCCGACAGCTCTGGAGTAGTTCTCCAGCGTTGAAGTTGCGGCGTGTCTGTTGCGTTAGACAGCTTTGGAGTATGTAGTTCTCCAGTGGGGCCTGTGTGTGCATTCTTTGCTGCGCATCAAGTGAGTCTGATGTCTTTGGGAATACGTGCCAGTATAGCGAGTGCTTGTGCATTCTTTGCCGCGCATCAAGTGAGTCTGATGTCTTTGGGAATACGTGCCAGTATAGCGAGTTGTAGCGTGTCGGTGTTGCTCTTGGTTGCTGATGAAAACCATTTGTTGCTGAAGTTGTCCATTTTGATTTGGTGCCGTTGCCAATGTTGTTCATCTTGATTTGGTGCCGTTGACAATGTTTGCCATCTTGATTTATCGATGTTGATAATGTCGTTTTCCATCTTGGTTTGATGCTGATGATGATGATAACGTTGATCATCTTGCTTCTATAGTTGTACATAGTAACAGCAGTTGACAGTTGTAAATTTTAAATTTTCATTATATAAACATTTACAATTGTAGCAAGCGAATAAATAAAATATTGTTGGTTGCATGTTGCAAAAATATAATATGTACAATGATAAGTATTTGTCAATAATAATTAAGTTGATTACAATATATTTTAGAAGTGAAAATAAATTCAAGTATCTAAGTAGGTATACAATGCAACAAAAAAATAATATGAATTTCAGCAAAGTCCAAAAATGTTTAAAATATTCTATTTGTAATAGGTAAATATTGAAATGTGTCTAAGTACAAAAATGCTTTGCAAGTTTCAAAGTATAAAAGGTATTTAAAGCAAAATTACAAAGTATGAAATAGGTAAGTTAATTATTTCACGAAATTAGTACCTATTTGATATATTAAATAGTGATAATTTAATTAATTATTTGCGAGCTCCTTTGATATAAAAACATATTTCTGATTGCAATGAATTTAAATAACGTACGTAAATATCTTGTTAGCAAAAACTTAGATTGTCTCTCGGTAGATGGTGTTTATTGAAAACTTAATTTTTCTACCGCTAGTTGAAATTTTGAAAGATTATTCACGAGCCGTAATCGCGTTGTTTACTTATTAAAAATAACAAAATTGAAGTTTTATCGTTTAAAACCGAAAACTTTCGATGGATATTTGTTTAAACAGTGAAATTACTATATCAAGATTACTTAAATGTTCTGTACCACGCGTAAAACTGTATGCAAAATATAAAATTAATATTTTTTGTCACTTCAGTATTATTGTTGTGCGTGAGAATTTTTTGTCGCGATGTATGTGAAAAATATTTTTAGTTCCGTGAATTATGTGAAAAGAATAATAACTAAATTCGGAAGTGCGGTTTTGCTAACGTATATCGCGATTGTCGGAGTATTTTTTTACTTAAAGCAGTGCCGTACAGAAAATTTTTAACAGTGTTTGTTTATGTGAAATTATAAAGTGGGTACCAATATATACCTTTGTTTACAATCTCAGAATAAAATGAATGTGTACTATGCATGTCTTATTTGAATGCAATATTTATGACAACGAATAACTAAAAACCGAGAAACGCGGGTGATTTTTAAACGCGATTGCATAGAATTAAGCGCGATTGTTTCGCGGGTGTAGTGTAGTGTACCCATCGTGAGAGATTCAAATACCAATTCGTTCTTTCTCTAAGCCAGGAAAAGAAATGGAGTGATCTGAGGAAAATCGGTAAGTGTTGTTTAATGTTATTGTAAGGAAAAATACCACTGTTGTGAATGCATATTTATCGTTTTTCGGCCTCGTGCCGGTACTAGATAAATACCGATGTTTTGTAAATACCAGTAGCTGTGTAGCTTAGCTGTTTAGCTGTTTGGTAACGATTGTGTTCATATTCACGTTTTCAGGGTCACCAATAAAGCTGATTGGTAACCAAAGGGGTTACCAATCAACAGTAGTTAGTAACCAGAGTGGTTACTATTAAATATATGTGGTAACCAGAGGGGTTACCAGTAAAGAGAGTTTACTATATCCCAAGTGGATATGATTTGAAATAAGAACACAAGGACAGTGGTTGAGAGAGAAGAAGAAAGAATGGTCAAAAGTAACAATGAGTATATTGATCACAATTAATAGTTTGCTTAAGGGTAAATTTACAATTGATGAAATAACTTACAAAGGAACTTTTCTCACGATGAGTAGGTATAACGAGCGAGTTAGCGGGTGTGTTCGAAGTGTCCGAATCTTCGCATGGTGAAGTACCATCGTGCTCGCGAGGTCGAGAGATGACCGGTGGTCGAGAGACGAAGTGTCGGCGAGACGGCGTGGTCGAGAACGGCGGCGTGATGTGACGAATCGAAGTGACGGAAATACGGAAATGAAGTGACGACGTGTATAGGTGTAGACTCCCTTAAATAGTGCTGCGCTGGGGGTAGCAAGTTCAATGTCCTCGAACTTTCTAGACTTATTTATTTGAAGTGTCATACCCAGTTGAGGAGTATTGTCACTTGTTTGACGTTGCGGGCGATGAACTCGGCCTAGCGATAAACAAATGTACTTGCCGTCGCTAGGCGCGCGCTCGAAAGAAATTTCGAGATGTGGTCTGCCACATATTTATGTAAGGTGTATTTTTTTTAAATTATTAGTTGAAAAGGGTCTTACAAAGGGTCAAGAAAAAAGATTGTTATAATATTAAAAGGAAAAAAAAATCATAGATTATATAAACACCATCTCGATTGATAAAATCCATTTAACTTCCTAATTTCATGTAAAGTTACTAGTTTTCAGTGTACTCATAGGTATAAATTCCACCAAACTTCTTGAGCCTTTTCGCCGTGGAAGGGGGCGGTTTGCACATATACCAACCAATCGAAAAGACACAAATTTGCAATCTGCGCACCCAAGTGACGGGCTCAAGTTGTTTTACGTCAACTATGATGACTTACTGACGGTGCTAATCTTAAATTGGTGATAAAATTCATATCGTTTTTGAAAGAGAAATGACGGATGAGCTTATCTGTTATTTAAACTGGAACCGAGTACTCTTGAATATCGTATGGGTCTATGTAAATCCGACATAAATTTGACAGCAATATTTAAGCTAAGAAACCTCCAAGAGACATAAACAAGTCTATTTATGTCATGAAAATTATATATTGTGTACATTCATTATTGATTTTTTGATGTAATTTACATTGATCAAATTAACGTCGCTTTTTAAAGTATATATTTTCCACTGCTTCGTAACAATGTTAAATAAATTATTGGATTTATAGTAAAAACGGAAATATAAAAAAATTGTTTCTGTAAATACTGTTGGTTGAAATAAATGTATTTGTCAATTTATAAAAAAAAATAATCCGAAATTACGATAGATGGATGGAGTTGAGAAGGACCTTCGGATAGCCGGTGTGCGGAATTGGAGAGAAAAGGCCATGGATATGGTGCAATGGAGATGATTCCTAAAGGATGCCAAGGCCCATCCTGGGCTGTGGAGTCACTGATGTCAATTACTTCGTTAATTTGAAGAATGTGTATGAAAGTTTTTATTACAAGTCATGTATACAGTTTTTTATCAAAAATGTGTGCACGTGTTCATAGTTTAACAATCAAGACCCGATTATATACAAAGAAAATCTACGAAACGTATTTTAATGTATCATTCATATCAGTGTTTCTCAACATGTTAAATTTAAATGAAATCGAAATTTACCACAGTTTTGTTACGCTATCTTCACTGATTCCTTAAAGTAACAAGATTTTGGTGAAAGTAATAAATAACGTTTCAATAGTGCATTTTAATTCATGATCACAAACTAGTCAGAAGTAATGTAATAAATCATTCAAATACTGACACATTCAGATTACTCATCAACCAACTACAATTTTGATTTAGTTCTCCTTCTTCTACTGGATTTTTTACTGATGAATCTATCAAAATAATATCTACCTCCAAGTTTCTTATAAGTAAACTAATGGTGACTTTCATCAATGTTACCTAAACTGTCACATAGCTGGGTATCACCTAAGCTTAGGTAGCCCCTAACGTATCGTTTGGTTTTCACCAGTCTATTTTATCTGTTCCCTAGCTAGGAATTCAAAACGATTTTTTTTGTTTATACAGTGGCAACATTTGTATTTGGAATGCATCATATTGCATCATGTTTTTTCTATGACTGTCACTTTCTGTCAATTACGTTGTGATTTCGTTCAACATTTCCAAATAATTCAGTTTTCGTTTAGTTGATTTTAGTTATTTTCTCGTTAATAAGTAAATATTACTTGTGCTATTACTAATAATATGTATATTCAATGCCTAAAAATGCAATAATGTTATACATAAATATTGAGGACATTATTTAGCAATTTTGTCTTGTATTTTTGGAAATGCCAATCGAAAGAAAACGGCAACCAAATTTTACCGTCGATGAGAGTTTGAAACATTACGGCATTTATAATCCTTTTCATTTTTATTTTCAAAACGCGTGTAAATCGACGAAAAATTAAAATTACAAACACAATTGACAATATTATGCTACTAAATGGCTATATACTGACTGTCATTTTGACAGTTGTTTCTTAAGTATTCATTTAGGTGGCGGAAATCGGCTCCCCAGAATTAGGGGGCTCTTAGCGTCTTAGGTAACTCTTATGTATGTAGGTGGTGAAACGAAAATTAACGTTAGGTGCTACATAAGAATTCTTAGGTAGCACCTAAGAGTTAGGGGACGTTGGTGAAAGTCACCATAAGAAGTAATGGTTTAAGGATAGATTTATGATTTCCATACTGCTTATCTTAGTTGAAATATTTATTTACTCATAAATTTAGAATATTAAATTACAGTACTGACCTCGACTTATGTAAGTATGGCTTAGACATGTGAAACGGATTAAAAAATATAATAAATAGGTTCTACCTACACCCTGAGTAAGTGGCATGTTTTTTACTAAAAAAAACATTCGCAACGAACCAGTATTTCTAGTGCAGAGAAGCAAGATAGAAATATTTTTTTATCAATTTATTTTCTACCGATAATCGAATCCAGAATGAAGGTGTAGAATCCAAACGGCTTATCACTCTGGCGGTCGATAAAAAATGTAAAATAATATCGGCAAAAAAATATAATAAGACTAGGTATATATGTATGGAATGAATATTATTTCATAGGTTATTGATTAATTAAAGAGCATATATTTATTTTCATTTATTAACGTAACAATAAATTTCTTAATGTTGCTTGTCCATGTTTGTTTCAATTGTATAATTTAAGTTTGTGTTAAGTCTACTTTACACGGACGCTGTTTTCAACGGGTTTCAGGTTTTCGAGGGGATTTTCTACGCGATGGGCAAAAAAATAGAACGTGTTCTGTTTTCTACGCCATTTTCATCCTTTTTGGTAAAACAGAAATCTGTAAAATTCTACTCGTCGTTACCGACGAGTCAACATGGCTGCCGTTATCGTTGACTTTTACGTGTGACGTTCGTTTACGATATATTTTGTTTATTTGGAATGTGTCAAAACTTTCGATATAAGTACTATATTATATAACACATTTGCACATATAATTTATTGTGAAAAGTACTGTAAAGCGATGCTCGGAGTAACATTTTAAGCGTTGCGTGTAAAGTGGCTTCTATTTTGGATGCTAATTTAAGCGTTGGAAACCGGGCCGCGTTGTCCATGTAAAGTGCACTTTAGATGTTTTTTTTATATTTTTATGCTTGTATTTGTACCTGTAAACGATTTTATTATTTTTGTGTAAATGTCCCTCGCTGGGCGTTAAATAAATAAATTTGTATTTATTGCAGGCATAGAAAGCATTTGAGATACTTGGTTACAAATTATACAACGTTAATAAATCAAGATAAAACATACAAACACAAAGCAGTCTTCCAACGTGTAGTGTTTCATATTCAAACATCAATACGATCAGATGAATAATAAATATGTACAGTAAAACAATGGCAGGTAATGACACGAGGCCGTCATCTATGCAATAATCTGATATCGATCGATATCGAATTGTTTTATTTTAAATTTCACCGTGTCATCGAAGTGACGAAGATAAAGACAAAAGAGTTATATTATTATAGTGGTATTAGTTTTGTTGCATCAAGATGGTCGTGATATTTATACTTAATATTTATACAAAATAATGTGATGAATATGACATCAAATTCTAGCTGTAAGAATTTAATGTCATATTTTAAGATTTGATTGAATTTATCTGGCGTTCGGTTCTCTCTGCCTACCCCAAGTAGGAAAAGGGCGTGACGGTGTGGTATGGTAAAATTTGAAAAAAAAATTGAGTCAAGTATTTATGTAAATATTTTGAACCGTTTTCTTTCAAAAATATTTCAACGATCAGTCAGACAAAAAAACTAACCTTTTTTTAATAATTATTCGTCAAGTTTATGATCAATATTTTTTTTATAAAGCTATACCGACTTATATTATACTTTACGATTATATAAACATTTATCAAACGTTGCTTGTGTAATTCACATATGAATATTTTAAAACTGCACGTTCTATTTCTACAAAACTAAGAATTCATCCAAGATTTTAAACAATATATATTAAAAGCTTATTTTTTTTTAATAAATCTACAAACCATTTGGGACTATTTGATTATATTTTTTTGTATAGGTACCTACAAATACAAATTTCTAATGAATTCGAATTTTATGTACATTTTTTGAAGACACTTTTAGTTTTTATTTCATTTATTAATTACGTATTTTTAGTTTCCACATGAAGTGAAACTATTACGTTATAATTATTTTATTAATTTTGGTAGAATAATCAAAGCAATAAAAACACTTATAATGAAGTATTTATATTTTAAATAACAATCGTATTTTTTAAATATGAAGTTGTCATACCTGTATCAAATTTAAAATAAAATTTTCATGTTAGTAATTAAGTGTGGTTTAAGTTATGTCAACATCATACATAGTGTAGTGGGTGTGCATCGGTCTGTCAACATTTAATTAATGGCGTGCATTGTCATGTGAATGCCTTGCCTTTGATACCAAATATCGTGTCGTCTTATTTGATAATCATAAAGTTGCAGCGGATAGTCAACAGTAAAAATAATCCTGGCAAAAGAAACGTTTGAAGGAAATATGAAATTAGGAAAAGGACATATGAATTAGATTAATAGTATTAAGAATTCCTTTTATCTGGAAAACTGTTTCGTTTTTAAAGGAAAAAAAGTGTAGATCAATTCATTTGTTTTGATTTTTTACGTATATAATTATGAATTTCTACAGTAGATATTAACGCTGTCTCAATCGCTTAAATCCAAAGTTCCTATCATGTATCATAATGTTAAAAAATATATATTTCATTTATCGTCTTATATGGTTATGGTATTATAGTATACTGTTATATACATAGTACAATTGTAGAGCCTACATTGACGTATGCCAGTAAAATATGGACGTGGAATAAAATGCATAAAAGTAGAATAAATGCTTTAGAAATAATATCACTTAGAAGAGTATGCAATAGAACGATATATTATTATAGAATAAAAAAACTGGACATAAGAAGAAAATGCAAGATAAAGAAGAATATTATAAGTAAAATAAATTGATTGAATTGACCAAAAAAATATACATGGGTGTATACATGACGTATGCTGTGGAAACGCAAGCAGACACTGTACGAATCAAGGGGCTCTTAAAGACAACGGAAATGAAGGTTCTAAGGTCAATCACTGGAAAAACTCTTCGAGATCGTGTTCGCAATGTTCAAATAAGGAATACATGTGGAATAGAGGACATCGTTCGGTGGAGTAGACACAGAAGAAGACATTGAAGGGACCACGTAGCCAGGATGGACAGTGATAGACTTGCATATAATAGCGGCGAATGAAATTCCTTCTGGCCGCCGCCTACCCAGAAGACCACCCAAGAGATGGAAGGATAGCTGGACTTTGTCATCCCAGGAGGCATATTTTCTGAAGAACAGACCAACTAGGTCTACTAAACGAAGAAGAAGAAGTGTAAGAGATGGAGTGAATAGCAGGGGCCGCCCCAGTAAAGGATAGCAAGACCATATGAATGATATTTTGAAAGAAGGAAACATAATGAGCTTGAACAATCGACGAGCATGTGTGAGACGATGCATGGATGTAAAGGAAGCCAGGAATGTGTGCAAAAATACAAAATTTTGGCGCTCGGTTCTCTCTGCTTACCCCATAAGGGACACGACGTGATGGTATATATGGATGTTTATATTTATGTATGTATGGATAGTATTATTTGGATTAAATAATAAAGAAAACAAAATTGAATGGAATATACTCGGAGTATCAACTACATGGGTAGGTATCATTAATTTTTGAGATATAAAGGAAAATAAAATAGATAATTTATTATTTTATCCAGATGGCTATATTATTACTACGGCATTTACAAGTATTATTATAGCTTTCATGCTGTTTCTAAAATATGATTCCATACCTTCATATTTCATTCCGTTTTCATTCAAACTGCAATAGCATTCCTGAAAACTTACCAACCTACAAATTTCAATGCTTGATTGTTATATGATTATAAAACTATAAATATACCATATCGAATTATATGTATCAATATCAACAAATATGTTTCCATATTGGTTTACACTAAAAACGCTTGTTTTCATAATAAGGCTGTCCTATTTTTATAACGCCGTTTTGTGAAACAACTTCAAGGGCAACAGATACTTCGTATTCAATGTGAATAAATAAGAATAGTTTTGAAAATTATCTACGATTATTAATATTTTTATTTATTTAAATTATTATCAAATTTTAAGCACCATAATTTATTAGAAGTATGTAGGTACAAACACCATACATTAATTATGTACGAAACATAAATACTTTCAAAAAGTTTCTTGAAAAATTCCATTTTTTTTTAGTTTTATACTACTCATTACGGGACACTTGTCTTATAAAAATAAAAAAACTATTAATTAATTGGTTAAAAAACTATTAATTATTATGAAACTAATAATATTTATAAAAAAATTTTATTTTACGGCACACTGCGTTGATTTATTCACAGATTTCCTCATAATATACAGAGTGAATGATGTCAAATATTATATTTTTAATTAATTGATTTTAATTTAATTAAAATTTATATTCGTGTAAAAATTTTAAGGGCTGAATGCCTGTTGTTTTAAACTTAATTATAAGAAGAAAATTAATCAATTAATATTCTTAAATATGTGGGTATTAAAAGTAGATATCCACTAAAAAATGTACTACTACATACAAAATTGACTCAATTTAGAATCGTCAAGAATACATAAAGCAACCATAAAAAAATATTTGATAATACAATAGGTACTTACCTTATTGTATAGAAATATTAAAGATCAATAGAGATATTGATTGGCTTCATAATTATTATTTTCATTCATAAAAAGTATGGGCACATTCATAAAATGCATTCAATAAAAGTAGTTAAGCATTATAATATAATAACTATCAACTATCAAGTCGGTTCTATCTTTGATTTGATATCTTGCGTAGGTTTAAGTACCATTCGCAAAGAAAGAGATGTTAAACTATCGTAAAAACATATTATTACTTTACGAGCAGTAAAACACATCAATGCATTGCTATTATGTTTTAACTGGCAGATTGCTTATTTATTTATTCGAAATATACCACGTTTTATGGATTATATAATACAGATAATCATTTCTCACTATATATACATACCTACACTTTTATTTATTTATAAAAGGGTACATCGACAGACATCCTGCTAACAGTTTTCCTAAAAAGAAAACAACATTGGCTATTATTATGAGTGCTGGACGTCTACTTATGGATGCACACAACATTTCAAAATTACATGATCTCATATTTAATCCCACGTGTAAGTTACACAAGTGAGAGTTACATATTTGAGAGAAAACCAAGGTACAAAAGTTAAGTAAAAAAAATCAGTTAAATGAGAGTAAAAATCGAGTTATACAATTTACACAAGTTACATACGTCGAAAAAAAAATTGATACATAAGTTGAGTAGTAAAAAAAGTAACAAAAGTTAGAGAAAAGACAATTTCAAACTGATTACGATCAAATAGCGAATATGTTTGGATTCAAAAGATTATGTACTTTTCAGTTCGATATTATTTGAGGGTTTTTGGAATGGTGTTTCCTTTCCTCGTTTTTTTTTGTTAAAAGAATTATCATAACAGTAAATTTCACCTTCTTTTCACGTTTGGCATAATCAGCAAATAGGTATGTTATTAAATAAAATAAAAATCATTCGAGGTAAAACAATTTACTTAACTTATAATAAATATAAAAATACTTATTTATAAGCATGATAAAAATTATCGTGTAATTCATTTAATTATTACAAGTTAATAAAAAATAATGAACTCACTTTTCAATGTTTTCTTCGCGTTGAAATGAAGAATAAAAAAATATTTCACGTTTGTCCGTAGATTTTTCATACTGCCAATGTCAAACACATGATATTAAAATTTCAAATACAGTACATATATAATCTATTGTGAAACGATATATGGTTGTGGTTTCAGTCTGGATTTGTGAGACGATAAATATCGTAAGTCTCCAGAATGTGGCAACTTGTTATTGGGTGCGTGTTAAATTAATATTTAACATAGTACATGTTAGTTGCCCGAGAAGCAATATTAAATAAATAAACTATTTTTTTTAACAAAAATGAATATGTCATTGTTAAACAAGTACATATACATCTTCCTACGTTCCCTAAAATAAGCAAATAAATGCTTGTGCTATAGGTGAACGAAATCGGTCGAGGCAGGATTCGAACTCGCAACCACTGGATTACCTACTAGCCCAGCGCGCTAACCGCTCTGCCATCCACCCATCTAAAGGTATCTGCCATCATCCTAGGTTTGTATGAAATACAAAATTGTTCAATTTTATCAAAATATCAAATGAATAAAGATGGAGACAAACATGCATTGTCTTCGGTAATACACAAATTCTGAATGTTTCAGAGCTCAAACTGGTTAGAAAGTTATTTAAGGCCCTAGTATACCCTGGATATACGGATGTACGCAAAAATGCACTATAAGTTAGCTTCTAATGTATGAAACACAAGAAAATATTGTATATCACCTGATATGTGATATACAACATTTTATCGGGCATAAATGGTAAAATTTAGAGGTTTTTTTTTAAATAGCAAGAAGAGCTATTGAAATATTATAATAATAAAAAACTCAGCCGGTAGATTTTCATATTCTCTATCGAATAAAGTAAAAATCTACTTCATAGGCCTTGTAATTTTTTAGTTACTTACAATAAAAAAATAAAAAAGGGTTTTACTAAAACTAATTTTACAAGAAAAATATTAAACAAATTCAAAATTCAAAAAAATCATGCAATAGATTAAAGATGTACATACAAACTGTTCCTTATTTCAAAGACGTATCTTTTGAGGGTATTAGGGAAATTATTTTCAAAATATAATGTATAGCCTACTATAGCCTCTTAAAAATCAATTATATAATATTATTTATATAATTATATTATCCCGTTTGGTTTCTGTGCGGGCATCCTGGGTTCGATCCCCAACAGAGGAATAATTTTTTTCAATAAATTCTCACGCTCATATTGCTTCTCTGGGCTGGAATCACTGGTTAGTTGGAAGGAATTACCGTATGGCACTAGCGCAGAAGTGTTTATTATTTATTGAATATTTTCTATAAATTTAAAAAACTCAACATTCCATTATAAATTAGACTTTAACCTTGTTCCCCAATCATTTATTATTCTTTCTTTCTCTCAAAATCATTTATTACTTTTTTCTCATATTTTTATTACTTGCTATTGGCATTCTTGCACTGGAGTAATATTTTTAAGAAAATTAAAATTAGTTGCCACTCAATGTTATAAAGTTTTGCCTTTGAGCGTTACGGAAACTATGAATCTACAATTTAAATAATCTCTTTGGGGCGGATACAGTTTAAAAATCTGTGATCCTTCTTTAAAAATGAAATCCGTTATTTAGGACCAAATATTTATCTGCCGAGTGACGAGGGTCGACTTACAAATACAAAGATTAACGTGAATTATATAAATCCGTGGGTGGAGTTTTGTGTTGTTACAAATGAGATAATTTCTCTCTGATATTACTGTGTACATCATCTTCGTGTTACCTAATAGTTACTTTAATTATCTTTAGTTAGCAAGTCGACATGTTATCCTGATAATATTGGCGTGTTATAAAACACTTAGGCTCCTTCAACTACATACATCTTGCGGTCCATGCAGAAATCTCAGCTGCCATATCTATCCTTGCTCTACAATGAAATACTATGAATATCAGCCGAGAAGATTCTCCCTGTCATCTTGAATTACGATCACTGGACATGCAAACTTTTTACTCTCTATATATATAATTTAAGTAAAATTACCCCTGCGATGGTAAAATTATGGAGTAAAACAGCATAAACTATAATCATTAAAGTACATAATATATCAGCGTGAAAATATATCCTCAACACGAGATATCACCATATTTGCTAGCGCTTTTAATTCCGAAAGATGTTCATACTAATGCATAATACGATATTTTAAATTAATTTGACTATTGGAAATTGTTTTAGGAGTCTAGAACGAGCCATTAAATATTTCGGAATCATGAGTTGTCACAAAAAAGTTTTTCCTTTTTGAAGACATTTTTTCGTGACAAGTTCTAGAAGTTCGGCGTACGGAATAATTTTTTTGTGTCCTCTCTACAGACCAAACTATAATTCCGATCGACTTCATATTAACATCATATGTGTAATATGCATAGACCTAGAGCTGATTAGTTTTCCATAGATATCTGTCGAAATTTTCAAAATGCTCTCACGGTCTGGTAAATCAAGGTATTATTAAACTTCTCAACGGACTTATAGTTTGTCTCAATTTCTCAACGGGTATCATGTATAGAGTGCACACTGTGAGTTTCGTCGTGAAGTGTTTGTATGTATGGCGTACAGCGTACGGAATTATCCTTTTGTGTCCTCTCTACAGCCCAAACTATAAGTCCGACGTCATATTTGCATCATATATGTAAAGTTAATAGACCTAGAGCTGATTAGTTTTCCGTAGACAATTTTTAATTTCTTCTCTATGATTTCATCATTTACGTTGGTTTTCTTTGTGTCCTTTCTACAGCCCAAACTATAAGTCTGATCGACTTCATATTAATATCATATGTATAAAGTGCATAGACCTAGAGCCGATTAGTTTTTCATAGATATCCGTTAATTTATTATCTATGATTTCATTTGTCCAAATTTTCAAAATGCTCTCACGGTCTGGAAAATCGAGTTATTTGTATACTGTTTGAAATATCGATACAACAAAAATACTCTCATCAAAAATGCATTCAAGGATTGTAAAAATTTAAAGAAAAAAAAATCTATGGTTTGCCATATCAATGTGAAATAAATTTCATATTTGTATGAAAAATGAATATAACAGAATTAAAATAGCTTATGTAAGGGAAAATTGAGTGATCAACTTCATATTGATATTGTGTGTGTCTCTATAGAAAAGTGTATTTTTTATTTTTCAACATTTCAAGAAGAAAAAAATGAACGCTTATTATGGTGTGGAGAGTTTAGTGTTGGCCACAACCCACTCGTTTTTGCTATAGTCGAACGGAATCGGTCGTGGCAGGATTCGAACTCGCTACCACTGGATTACTAACCCAGCGAGCTTCCCGTTTCAAATTGAGATATCATTTTTAAAGTTTTCTACACATGCAATCGATATTTCACTAGCATTCATTAAATTATTTAATTAATACATTTTACTTAATTTTAACTTAGTTTAGTTTATTACCGAATTTTTATTTATCTTACCGAATTAAATTCAAATTCTACTAAAGGTCAGAGTTAATGTTAGGTTCATGGTGAAACTTCATGATGACATTTTTTTAAGACAGTAGACATCCGTCCTGAGGAAGAAGCAGTCGCTTTGAAACCGATTGAGAAAATAACTCATTCGTGGTCTAAACAAATTTAGTTGGTTAAGTTTCACTTTTTGGTTATCAATGGCACTGACCAGTAACGATGAATGCATGTAGGTATAAGAAAAGAATGGATGTCACTCGATTGTGTGTGCTTACCCCATGAAAGACACGGCCTGATATATGAAACACTCATATGTTTGTGATTCTTAGTCACATATTTTATATCATCTAAACCCTTTTTTAGAGAACAACTTCCATGTAAACTTATATTGTCGTATTTTTTTTACTTCTGTTTTGTTTTTTGTTAATATTGCATGTAACCAAATCAGAATTTCAATTGACTTGTAATAAAATCAGTAAATAGAAATAAAATCAATTACCAGTTACAACATTGTTCAGCAACTTAATTATTCTTGCTAAAAATGATCAATAATATTTTTGTGATTCTTAGTCACATATATCATCTAAACCCTTTTTTAGAGAACAATTTTCACGTAAACTTATATTGTCGTATTTTTTTACTTCTGTTTTGTTTTTTGTTAATATTGCATGTAACTAAATCAGAATTTTAATTGACTTGTAATAAAATCAGTAAATAGAAATAAAATCAATTACCAGTTACAACGTTGTACAGCAACTTAATTATTCTTGCTAAAAATGATCAATAATATTTTTGTGATTCTTAGTCACATATATCATCTAAACCCTTTTTTAGAGAACAATTTTCACGTAAACTTATATTGTCGTATTTTTTTACTTCTGTTTTGTTTTTTGTTAATATTGCATGTAACTAAATCAGAATTTTAATTGACTTGTAATAAAATCAGTAAATAGAAATAAAATCAATTACCAGTTACAACGTTGTACAGCAACTTAATTGTTCTTGCTAATAATGATCAATACAATGCAGAACTATTTATAAATTCCATTATACTTTTACATTGTCATTCACATAAAAAAACACAACTATGTACAATCAAACAGACCATTCTGTCTAGAAAAATAAACAGCCACATTAAAACTAATAGTTTAACAGATGAACATAAATATTTCACAACAGCGATTTTTTTTATCCTCAACAATGTGCAGCATTAACATTTATTTATTTCAACTAACCAGTGTTTCTAGCTCAGAGAAGTATTTTAGAAATGAATATAAAAAAAAGTTTATCCTTTGCCGCAAATCGAGCACAAGACGCTGCGAGAGTAAAGAAGCCAAACAGCTTACCCCCATATATGTATGTATTACATATGGAGGTAAGCACCGGCTAGGTTAATATACAATTTACTGAAATTGTCTGCTCACATGTCACCATTGCTAAAAGATCTTCATTGGTTGTGGATATCGAAAAGGATTCAGTACAAGATATACTGGTTGGTGCACAAAGCTATTTAAAGAAATGCTTCAAAATACCTTATGGATCTAATATTGTAATTCTAATATTTTTGTCTAATAAACTTCGGGTTGCCGGCACTGAAACTGATCTTTGTGTACCAGATGATCTGAACCAAAAATGATCAACGCTTCGGTTTGCAAGTAATACGGCCATGCATCGTTTAAAATAACATAATACGTGTCGAATGATGAAATTTTGTGAAAGAGCATTTGCTGTGGTGGGTCTGGTTCAGAGGAATAAACTTCCATACATATATTTTTAGATCAATAGACAGTGAAAGTGTATTAAATAAAAAATTAAAAACTAATTAAGTGATAGTGATCATATAGCGATTATTCCTTAATTTTTATTCCAGGATTCCAGGTGTTATTTATAAAAAAAAACTTGGTTCAATTGAACTCGGTTCAAAGTCTTATTCCACGTTCAACTGAAATCTTATTAGAAGAATATTTGAATTTCAGAATAAGACATTGAACCGGGTTCAATTGAACCAAGTTTTTTTTATAAATAACACTGTAAGTGTTAAGTGGGCTTGAGGTAAATACACGAAAATGGCGTTATATAAATTATCCATTTATAATTATTATGAATAGAAATAAAACTTTGGCCTTCTGGAACTTTCGCTTCCAGCTCCGTTTGTCTTTTCCATCTCACCGCCTGGAGAAGCTGCGTCGGATCCATTTTGACTGCGTCTTTCCATCATAGCCTAGGACTTCTTACTGTTTTTCTCACATTTTTGAGTTCGGTTATCACCACAGACCAATAATCAATGCACACAGCCGCCAAAATTTAGTAGCAATCAATGAAACTAATTTTTAAATTTTTCGAATGTTTCGGAATAAATTAACATTTATTTAGATTTAAATTTAGAAATTAATTATTTTCTCTTCTTCTTCGTGCTAAATCAGTCCCCCTAGACAACATACCATTTAAGCTAAGCGTTATCTAAGCGATAGTAAATGTATGGAATTGGTGGCTGTGACGTGACGTGACGTGACAGCCACCAATTCCATACATTTACTATCACTTAGCGAGATAACGCTTAGCTTAAATGGCATGTTGTCTAGAGGGGCAGGTCCCATCGACGTTGGTTATCACTGCTGAGAAGGCATCTCTATCTGCCGCCATCCGGAACAATTCGCCGACGTCTATAATACACGAATGATGCGGAGCCATGATATCTGACGTTTTCCCATTCCTCGGCGTCCCTCTATTCTCCCTTCATAATCAGTTGGTATATAAATGTGGCAATAATATCCGATTTACATTTAAATATTGAATATGTTTGGGATACCCCATTCAACCACCGTTTATGTACCAATCGTAGTTTATGTCAGCTCTGTACATTATTTATTCTGTTGTTATTACTGTTTTGGGGACGCGTGTGTCCATTATTTGTTCATATCATCTTTCAGCACTTCTTCTTCTTCTGGTGCCCTGTCAGGAAACCCCGACGTTGGCGATCACTCTGACGAATCCCTCCCTGTCCTGTGCTGCCCGGAATATTTGCTCCACATTTCTGAAGCCCGTCCATTCCCTGATATTACGCAGCCAAGACATCTGTCTTCTTCCAGTCCCTCAGCGACCTTCTATCTTCGCCCTCCAGTATTAATTGGAGCAAGTGGTATTTTTCTCCCCTCATTATGTGGCCCAGACATGTACATCTATGTCAGTAGCTTCATATGTCTCATATTATGGGTTTGGTATGCTGTACAGTTAATCATTACGTTGAATACAACACTTATCGTCCTCATATTCTTCATAATATGGAGTTGTTAAATACAGTTCAAAAAATTTATTTATTATACAACAGCGTTTCATGGTAGGAATAATCAACTCATCTTGCGTGATTTTGTATAGCCAATTTAAAATGAATGAACAATTTAAAACCAGTAGAACCCACACGAGCAGGTGATATCTATGTATGACCCAACATGGGTGATTAAAATTGTCAATAATAAATATGAGTTATTACTTCATAATTAATGTAATTCAGACCACTTAGTATCATCGCACAGAATATTCTTGTACGGATAATTAAAGTTTATGCAAAACAAAAAACATTGCCTCCGTGAACTACAGACCAACGGAGTACATTCCTTGATCTGTCTAGTCTAGAGATAATTAATTCAATAAATATTCTAATTTATTCCACAAACCTGCAGGACATTTCGATCAATAATTTTTGAAACCATGGGAGCTGGATTTTCACAGATTCTTCTAATTATTAAGGATTGATTATCACGCACATTTTACATCTAACGCGTCATTTTCGTGGGAATTCGTATAATGTGATCAAAATGAAGACGAGCATAATTTCAACTAAGCAATAATTTGAAAATAAAAGACTTACCAATCATTATTGATAGAATTATTTTTATTTAAGGCTGATAGCTAAAATCATTTAAACGTTTTGAAATTTAAATAAGTACAACATACAAAATCGTGATGATGGCATTGTGACATTCGTATTATTCATTTAATTAAATTGAATCAAAAGAGTGTTAGCTAAGTAAGACATCAAGAAGAAATTATGTGTTGTGGATCAAGCGATAATTGCTATCATAAAATCTCTTAAAGTCAGATTTTAGTACAAATGAAAGTTAACCAAAACAGGAGTAGAGATTTAATGAAAATAAAATCATGTCTACTGACCCAACTATATTTTAAAACAACTAAATATGTAAATTATTTTTACGAGGTTAATCCACTCGGAATGGGGCGGCGGTCATAAAAACGTTGGCATATAAATATAGTGTAAAAATAGCGTGTAATATCTAGTCTTGATCATTTGGAACGATTATGTTGTTATTTTTTACTATCAAAAGAGTGTGTAGCACCTACATGTTGCATCAATCATTGTGTCGAATATATTACCCATCCAGTTGTTAAAACTAAATTAATACGTTTCCGGTATATATCGTGATTGTAATTATTTTAATTAAAAGGTATAGATTTTCGATAGATGACAGTTTGGTACCTACACATGCAATTAAATTTTTCTTTATTTATTTTCAAATGGATGGAATACGGTTGTGATAACACACATATCTGTGATAGAAAGTGCGAATTACGTTGCCAACTATCAAAATCATGGCACAGAATCATGGCGGATATGACACTAAAATAATTACAAGATGAAGGTATTGTGTAAGATAAGCCAAATGTAAAATAACATATTAACATTTCATGCTCGCCTTGTAGCAGTATACTCAAATAAAATATAATTCTGGATAATATTTAAGGATCTGCCCCCCTAGACAACGTGTCATTTGAAGAGAAACAAGAAAAGATAACTCAATGTATGGAAGTGACAGTTGTCAAATGACTGGCAACTATCACTTCCACACATTGAGTTATCTTTATCTTACACACCGCCGACAGCATTACATAGACAACACCTCTGTCTCTGTTGCAGACACCGACATTATTCCTAAGTCCGCCGTTAAACTTCTGGGAGTACATATTGACTCCAGTCTAAGTCTCAAAAAACAGATAAACAGCACAACATCCTCTGCTTTCTACCACTTACGACGAATAAAATCTATTAGACGAAATATACCTACGGAAGCAACGAAATCTCTAGTAAACGCATTCGTTATTTCCCGCCTGGACTACTGTAATGGTATCTACGCAAACCTTCCAAAGCTGGAGCTAAACAAACTTCAATCCGTCTTCAAGGCTGCTGCTAGGCTAATCACCGGAGCCGCGAAATTCTCACACATCACTGGCTAAAAGTGCCAGAGAGAATCAAATACAAATTATGTTTGTTGACTTTCAAAGCGATCCATGGCATGGCTCCCACGTATCTTTCAGACTTCTGCATCCCTCTCACAGTAAAAGAGCGACAACAAACACTTCGGTCAGCCACCACATCCGTGATTGGCAAGTTGACTGAAATAAATAGAGTCAACACTTCATCCTTCGGTGATCGTGCTTTTGTTGTGGCCGGACCAGCCTTGTGGAATAAACTACCACCTGAACTGAGGCAAATCGACAACTTAGCACTATTCAGGAAACACCTAAAAACTCACTTCTTCCGCGAGTCTTACAAAAACCCCTAATATATTCAAAGCGCCCTTGAGGTGAGGTTATCACAAAAACGGCGCTATAAAAATAATCCAAATTTATTATTTATTATTATTATTATCTTTCCTTGTGCTAAATGACACGTTGCCTAGGGTGGCTGATATGATACACTGTCTTACATTGATACACATCAATAATGAAAGTATTTAATAATTAAGAATTTTAGAAAAAGTATTTTATGCATCAAATACTAGATTACAAAAATAATAGAAATATATTGTATATGGCACAGCAGCCTGGGGTTTTTATGCATGAAATATTAGGTACCTACATATTATTTTTTTTTAAATAAAAAAGTATTCATTTAGTTTGTTTTTCATCAAAACTTCCGTGTTGTTTTTTTATCAGGATTTCAAACGTAGATAACGCAATAATTTGAATAAACACATATTTATATTTTGAATATTTGTAGTCGTAAAATATTCTTCAATCGGAGACCAATAGAAGTTATTTGAATACTATTTTTTTGCAGTATTAAAATGATGAATGAAGTCAAACTTGCTAAGCATAGTCCTTTATTCATACAAATTCCCCTACTTTTATAATATTGCCTATAAATTTAGTAAGTTCCGAATAGCTTCTGAATTATCTCAGTCACAGTTTCGTTAATAGTTTGTCATATAATATGAACAGTATAATGTGATTGGTTGAATTTCATTGAGTGTTCATCTACACGGAATCCATAGCCATAAATTATACAGCAATTTATACCAAGTTTGATGTATTTCAATTCGTGCTGCCAGTTATTATCGTGTCGACGCATCAAATTTCTATAAATTTAAATAATTTCAATCTTTCATACTTTGTTTTGACAGGACCGACTAGAAAAATATTATTATATCTAAACAAATATTCACGCTTAACGATGACATATTAAGTTTAGATGGGTCGATGGCAGAGCGGTTAGCGCGCTGGGCTAGTAATCCAGTGGTCGCGAGTTCGAATCCTGCCTCGACCGATTTCGTTCACCTATAGCACAAGCATTTATTTGATTATTTTAGGGAACGTAGGAAGATGTATATGTACTTGTTTAACAAGGACATATACATCTTCCTACAAGTGGTCTGCTGCTCTCTATACAGTCAAATGTCGTTGGTATTCCCCGTTGCAGGAAACCCCACGTAGACAAGTTATCCAGCGTTCTCCCAACGCCCGTCCTCAGTCTGTTTAGTGAATACCACGAACGCCACTCCACGTTGTGGCACGGGGGAAGATTCTCCTTAGGGCGAACGCACTTATCGGGGGCTTCTTGCTGCCATAGACGGAGTCGGAGATGGGAGTGGCTGCGTTGATGTCAGGAAACTTTTGCGTGATCAGACTTGTGTCATAGATATAGAAAATCGATCCAGCCGTTTAGGAGGAGTTTTATGACACACATTTACATAAGAATTATATATAAATTTATTAAAGAATGTTTTTATGCATATTCCTTATGTGCGCTTTGACAATATTCTTACGTTATTAGTTGTGCATCTTGTAGGCTATTAGAGTCGTATTACAGAAGTTATTTAAGAATAATGTAAGAAAAAGTTGAGGTCCCATAAGCAGTATTCTCGCAGTACGGGACCTTACCTTTTTCTTACATTTTTCTCAAGTAACTTAAGTAATACGACCCTTAATCTCGTATACGTTTGTCTGTAAATATGTCCTTAACATATTTGCCTTTTAGTACTGCCTCAACACATAAACCCCTTAGGTAGATATCAGTCCCCCACTCTCGGATGGCGCCTCAGCCTTATATCGAGCCATGGCCTCCTGATATCATTCTATGTTTGATGCCAAACTTGGATGAGGGTCCTATTTTTTTCATATTTGTCCATAAAGAAATATCACTAAAATATATTTATGAACCGGAAAATATGAGAATTGATCTTTTATAGAGACTCCCCGTAATGCAATATTGGTAATAGTAATATTTGATTTAATTGTCAGATGTTTTTTAAAATTCTTATGTTTCAGCACTCCCAGCAGTTACTTTATCGACCACCGCCTCAGTGCGCTCCTTCCAGCGGTAATATCAAAACTGGGCGTTTAACGATAGTTTCGATATTGAAACGGAATATTTGATGACCGAGCCGAATCTACAACACACTAGATATTATGAAAAACCATTTAAATTTATTAGAGCAAAATAATGACGACCATTAACTGCTATCTTTTATATCTAAACTGAAATATGAATGTTAAAAAATATATCTAATGTATTTTATTTTCTTACCTATGAAACTCTTCAAAAAGCTATGCTAAAGAAACTGTTCAATTATTAATAAATAAAATCTGAAGAGAATTTGATAATCACAGAAGAAAGTTCTGGAACGAGCACATATCAAGAATGACTCAAAAACCGTCAAAGTAGCCAGAGATAATGGAAAGACAGCTGGCAGTCCACGTCACAAGGGAGAAGCTGACGCAGGAAATAAACAGTCCAACAGGCCTAAAAAGAGAGGAAGAAGAGAAGAAGAAGAAGATTAGATTATCTTCAACTCATTCAAATTATCGTTAGTAGGTACCTATTTATTTGCATTTGGCAGTATATAGGTACTTGCGTTTTAGAACTCTTCTGATCAATTGAGTATCTGAAATATGAATGGTAACATGTTTATTTAATTCACATCGAATCACAAATTGGAACATTCTTAAAACTTGATCGTGTCATAAGTTTAGAAGTAAATTTATTATAGTGAAAAACTGTGACCCAAATGAAAAATTAACTTTGTTATCAGAAATAAAGTGTCTTACTTTGCGAGCTGCAAAAAAACTAAGCAAACTATAGAGTGAAACTTTGTACTGTTTATTTATACATACCTACTCTTATTTTTCCTCCAAAAAATTAACATTATTTATTTTATTTTTGCATACGTATAATATAATGGACATGTCATAATATTTGTAAATACAATGCCCCACTAGGAAAAAAATGTGAGCCGGGGCTAAAGCATTTTTAATAATGATACTGTTATAGTGAATGCCGATTACCTATAAATCATACATAAAATATGTTTTTCTTTACAATGCTACCATTCTGGGAATTATGTGTTATGCGGCTCCTTGTTGGACTCATAGTTGTGAAACCAGATACATCGGACGTCTGCTGCTTTCTTGACAGCACTTCGATCTATTAGCTTTAGCTAAGGCTTCCAGAACCTGCGCTACTGACACACTTCATGTTCTTTCAGGCATGAATCCCCTTGATCTGGAATCACAGCGACAAGCTTCAATTTACAATCTATACAGAGGTCGAAGATCAATTTTGGGTGGCATATCTCTCGCACTCGTGGATTTATCCAACATTTGTGGAGTAATGTGGAACAGAGTTCTCTTCTGGACGATTGGCAACGTCGCTGGTCGTCTTCTTCAGTGGGCAGACAGACAATTTTATTCACGATGCGAGGACTCCAATTTCTTCATCGTGGATTATTTCTGATTATTGGACCACGCAGTTCTTAATGGACACGGCAGTGATAATCATGATCAGACTTCTGAGCATATCTTATCGGAATGCACTAACTTCTCCGTGTCAACGTTTAGAGTCTTAGACTTAGACTTTAACTCGAGATTCTTTTTAGACTCGTTTAACTCACAACGATGCAATTACGATTTACAACGATGTCCGAGGGAATTTCTTCAGATACATTGGACATGTGGATCATGTAGCCACGAAAAGCAACTCGTGGCTTTCAAGACTTTTTGTCAAAAATACGGTTCGCTTCTAACTTTTGATCCGCTTCATGCATAGAACACAAAATTTCCGAAGATAAATAATATTTTAGGCTCGAAAAAATCTTTTTAGAAATTCGTTCGAGTCAGGGATAATCAACATTTTTTTCACATATTTCAAAAACAATACACGCTATAACGATGAAAAATTGTATAAAAACATGCCAAATCAATTTTTGCATCTTTTTTAGGGAAAAATATTATTTTTTGTCAAATTTCTGAACTTAAAAAGATCGATAAACACCAAACATTCTAAATAAATTAATTAATTTTTAAAAAAAATACATATTATAGAAGTACAGCTCAACGAGGTTGCTAGGCAAATATTAAACATGTCAGTTGTGTTTTGATTTTGACTGCAATATAAAATATAAAAATTGGTTTTTTGTAGTGAATAACAATCTATATTTGTGATGGTATAGTGATTAATTTTCAGTTTTTGTACAAAACAATCTTTGTTGTGCGTTATTTTTGTGTGGAAGCTGAATTCACTATTGGGATTGCACTTTGTGTGTTTGACAGATACTTATTGTGAGTTATCTTATTTTTCTCTCGTCACATTTGATCTAAAACAGTCGTTAATAAACAAATAACTATCAAACAGAATAAAAATCGTGTTTAATGAAGAATTTGTTTTCGAAATATATATAAATATCAAGTGATAAGTGGTGACATTTTTGAAAGTAAACATTTTAAATTCGCTCAGCATTTTTTTTTACCGTATACATTGCAATCAACGTGTTTGGTTGATTGGCGACAATGAATGACCCACCCGATAAGGGTGGCCCTAATGCCAAAAAGAAAAGACTGGATATGGAACCAGAGTCTTCTTCACAAATGACAATTCGGTCAAATGAATACACAAATCAATTTGTCAAAGAAGGCGACTGTCCACCTTCAGTTGCTGTCAATGAGAGCGCATGCATATCTTCGGCTTCAGTTGGTGAGAGCCAGTACTGGCTCTTCCGCCTTTCATGGTCGTTGTGGAGAACACGGAAAAGGGTAAACCCATTCATCCCATGGTTTTGGGTGGTTTACTATCTAGATCAGGTATGGAGGGGATTGTCCCTGGAGGAGTGAGGGCGGATGGAGGTCGCCGCACCATAGTTACATTTGCAACTGCTAAATATGCAAATAACTTTATAAAATCGAATATGCTTTCATCTAAGGGTTTGAAATCTTATATTCCCAATTACAAACTGTACAAGAGTGGATTGATTAGACGCATACCAACGGATCTAACAGATGACGACATTATGAACAATATTCAAGTACCCCTTGGTTGCGGGAAAGTTGCTAGACTAAGACGTTTGAATAGAAGGACTAATATCAACGGAAAAATGGAGTGGATTCCTTCATCCACAATTCTTGTCACATTTGAGGGGCAAAAACTCCCTGATTACATATACTTATTTTATAATTCTATAAATACTAAGTTTAGTTTGTCGATCGACAATTCTTGATAGAACTCCATTGTACGTTGATATGTTATAAAAAATATAAAAATACTTGGTAATTGTTCTATTGTGTTTATTTGATTATTGACGCGTTTCGTGCAAAGCACATCGTCAGAATAATGCTCTACAAGACTGAGACTAGTGGTTATATACAAAATTTACATGGCAGGTGTATAAAAATGTTGGTTTTTGAACGGTTGAAAAGAAGTTATATAATGCAAATGAATCTATACAAATCTACGTTTTAATACAATGAATGTAGTTGGGTCACTGGTTGTAGTCCCCTGTGTCCATTAGGCCTGTAACAAAAGGAAACGACAGCAGTAAAATTCGAAAGGTAAATAATATTGTATTTATTGGTTTATTGTTATCTTTTAAGTGTGGTTAAAACCAATGTATTTCATAGATATTTGGTAGTTATAATTACAAACAGTTTAATTTGAACATATACAAACAGTTTAATTTGAATTGAACATATAAACGAAAACAACCACCAATTTAATTTAATAGTGACCATAATATAAATATAATACATCGGGGAATAAAAGGGAGAAAACTTGACCGACTAGAAATATTAGAAATAAACAGAGTAAAAAAGGATCCACAAAAATTACTCATCAATAAACAAATTGATCATATATATTCACCATTATTGAAACCGATAGGTTAGACAGACATATACCTTCCTTTGTTGTTAAATACATTAAGATTAAAATTAAACTGTTTGTAATTATAACTACCAAATATCTATGAAATACATTGGTTTTAACCACACTTAAAAGATAACAATAAACCAATAAATACAATATTATTTACCTTTCGAATTTTACTGCTGTCGTTTCCTTTTGTTACAGGCCTAATGGACACAGGGGACTACAACCAGTGACCCAACTACATTCATTGTATTAAAACGTAGATTTGTATAGATTCATTTGCATTATATAACTTCTTTTCAACCGTTCAAAAACCAACATTTTTATACACCTGCCATGTAAATTTTGTATATAACCACTAGTCTCAGTCTTGTAGAGCATTATTCTGACGATGTGCTTTGCACGAAACGCGTCAATAATCAAATAAACACAATAGAACAATTACCAAGTATTTTTATATTTTTTATAACATATCAACGTAATTCTATAAATGTTGATTTGTATATTCCGCCTTCATACATTTGCCATAAATGCCAAAGATACGGACATACCCACACTAGATGTACCAATTCATCAAGATGTGCTAAATGCGGTGAAAACCACGAATCTAAAGACTGCTTAAAAACAGAAACTAAAAGCATATGTGTAAACTGTAAAGGTGACCATATATCTACAAGCAATATTTGCCCTGAGTTGCATAGACAAAGGGATATTAGACGTGTTATGGCTACAGAGGGCGTATCCTTTGTTCAAGCTTCTAAAAAAGTTGGAGCCCCCAAAAAATCGTTCAGTGAGGTGACTTCAGCATCATCTCCTAATAAAAAGCAAATTAAGAAAATCATAGATCACAAAACAATCAACTCCTTATTGTCCTACTCTAATGGACAACCACTGAATCCCAAGAATGGATGTGGTGTGCCCCCAGAATTTAATATCAATGCTTCTTCTCCATCCTCTTCTTCTTATTCTTCGATTTCTGAATCGCCACTTAATCCTAATAACATTAAACTGATGTTCCAGATTTTTACCTATCTATTATCAAATATTAATGATGAATCTATTTTTACACAAATGTCTTCTCTTCTAGCTCCTCCTGCTTCACCTGAATCTCATAATTAGACTAGGTATCTCTAATATGGTGTCATTTTTTTTTTCTTGCTATTACTCATAGCTTAATTATTTTAAGTGAAGACATCGCAAATAGAAAAATTCACAGTAATTACAGATACTAATACTAACAAAAATATTTCAGTCCTACAGTGGAATGCTCGAAGTGCTGTGAGTAATAGAGCTGATATTGTTTATCTTTTAAACCACTATAAAATCAACATCGCTGCTATTGCCGAAACGTGGATTAGACCACACTATTCTTATAATATACCAGGATACTTTTGTGTAAGAGGCGACAGACAGGAGGGGAGAGGCGGTAGCGTGGCTTTGTTGGTCGACTCGGCGCTTTCTTTTACCCAAATTGATCTGCCTTTTAATCCATTTCTGGAAGTGGCGGCTGTAATAATTAATAATATAGGATTCATATCAGCGTATGTACCTCCGGGCACTGGTTTTGACAACAGTTTTTGGAACTCCGTAGTGCCACTCCTCCCTGCATCGTATTTTATTCTAGGGGATTTTAATGCTCATAGTCCATCTTGGGGTTGCTCTAGATCAGATAGATCAGGAAATCATATTTTGACATTCATCGATGAACATAATTTGTGCATCCTAAATGATGGATCAGCAACGAGGCTGACTCCAACGGGTCAGAACCGAAGCGCTCTGGACCTGTCCTTGTGTACAGGAGATTTGGCCAGCTCTGTAAATTGGACGATAACACACGATGCTTTCTCAAGCAACCACTTTCCCATTATTTTCACGTACAATTGTTCCTCTAGCCTATATTTACCTCAAAACCAGAGAAACCTTTATAACATTCGTAAGGCGGACTGGTTTAGATTCAGGAAGATAATTGAGAGCAGAGTTAATGAAAGAGAGAATCCATTCGATAGTAATACAACCGTCCAAAATAACTACAATAACTTCTTCCAAATTCTAAAAGATGCAACAGATGAATCCATACCGAAAAAGAAGGGTGGTAGAAGGCCTAGGAGATATACTCCATGGTGGGATGAGGAGTGCGATATACTGGTTGAGGAGCGTAAAAAAGCCATGCTCAAATATAAAAACGACATGTCTATGGAAAATTTTTTGTCTGCTAAGGCCCTTCAAGCAAAAACAAAAAAGGCACTTAGACAGAAAAAGCGTAATGGTTGGTCTGGATTTTGTTCGTCACTGTCTCCCAACTCCCCACCGTCATATGTTTGGGACATGATTAAACGCTTTAGGGGCTCGATGGTTCCTCCTCGTAGATTGCAGTATACCAAATTATGGCTCCCCAACTTTGTTAAGTCTTTAGCTCCCTCATATGTTCCCAATATAACTCAAATTACATTGCACGGACAATCTGCAACAGTTAACACCGGCTCATGTTTAGTCTGGCCGTTTTCCTTAGATGAACTGAAAATATCGTTAATAAAGACCAAAAACTCGTCCCCAGGTCTGGATAAGATCCCTTACTCGGTGCTGAGGAAACTTCCGGATCCATTTCTTCTTTTCCTTTTAGACATTTTCAACCAAATTTTGCACAAAAGCTCTGTCCCTGTGGAATGGAAACACCAGTTGGTGATCCCAATTCCGAAACCGGGTAGGGATCTGACCCTGGGGTTATCATACCGTCCTATTGCCTTGTCTTCTTGTATATTAAAATTGCTTGAACACCTTATTAAGATACGAATAGAATGGTTCCTGGAAAACAGTCGTCATTTATCAAGTAGCCAGTTCGGGTTTAGAAGGTCACTCGGATGTATGGATAGTCTATGTACTCTTGTTACGGACATACAGCTGGCTTTTTCTAAAAAAGAGTTCCTCGTGGCCGCTTTTTTAGACATTGACGCAGCCTACGACAACGTATGTCTTCATACACTCTACATTAAGCTGATTCAGTTGAACATTCCTGACCCTTTAGCTAGATTGATATTCAACATGTTCATTGAAAGGAGAATAGTTATTGAGAGTGACGATGGGGTAATTGTTAGATCTGTGTGGAGGGGTCTTCCGCAGGGTTCTGTTTTGTCTCCCCTTCTATTCAATGCGTACTTATATAACATACGGTCTGCTATCCCTAGCGATTGCAAAATATTACAGTATGCAGACGATATAGCCTTGTACACTGTTCATAGGAACATTGATCGAGCTGTAAACATTCTGTCCGACTCCCTTTCTAGATTAAATACCTGGTTGCTTTCTCACTCTCTCCAATTATCTCCTGTAAAATCAAAGATTATGGTTTTCTCCAGAAAGCATAGAAACCCTGAAGTTTTAATACGTCTTAACGATATTGACATTCCTCAGGTTGACGAAACCAAATTTTTGGGAGTTGTTTTCGATAAGAAGTTGGCATGGAACTCTTTTGTTGATAAAATAACAGCTAAATGCGAACGTAATACAAACATCCTACGAGCAGTGGCTGGAGTTTCATGGGGATCTCACCCTTCCACTATGAGAAACATGTACAATGCGTTGATTCGTTCCCACCTCGACTATGCATGTTTTTTGTTAAATTCTCTTCCAATCCATCTAGAAACTAGGCTTGAGAGAGTTCAGTCTAGGTGTCTTAGACTTATAATGGGTGCTATGCAGTCTACGCCTATAAACGCTCTTCAAGTGGAATGTTCGGAGATGCCGCTGGTTATAAGGCGACTCTACCTGGCAGAAAGGTTCATTCTCAAACGCATTAGTTATTCTGAACATCCACTTTTCGATAATATCGTTAAACTGAATCAGTCCTACCAGTCCAACAGATATTGGCTCAAAAAACACATCCCTCTGCTGTGTACAGCTTATTCTTCTATTAATGACACATACAAAGGATCAAAATATCCCTTTCCCTCTTCAGTTTTCAATTTGCCTCTTAAAGTCTTACAAACGATTCCTGTCATACAAAATATTGGTTTAACCAAGAAACCCAAACATTGCTTTAATGATTTTAATCAAAAGTTTATTTCTTGTGTAAATGAAAAATGGCCGACTTATCTAAGAATATACACGGATGGATCTAAATTAACTACTGGCGGATTCGTTGGATCTGCTTTTGCAATCCCTAAATTGAACATAGAGGCCGGGTTCAAATTACCATCTGAGGCTTCAGTGTATACCGCTGAATGCTTTGCATTAAAGGAGGTCTTACGCGAATGCGTATCGCTGTCAAAACAAAATATTATCATCTTTTCTGACTCACTTTCCTTAGTAAAATGTTTGTCCTCCCCTTATTCCATTTTTTCGCGCAATCAACTTATAATTGACATTCGTCTATTGCTATACGAATTACAAGAAGAAAATAAAGACTTGGTAATCGCATGGATCCCGGCACATAGCGGCATTTATGGTAATGAGAGAGCGGATGCATTGGCCAAACAGGCCGCCCTCCAGGGTAATCTTCCGAACAATTTCGTTGTTCCTGAGTGTGATCTGCTGAGTGTTTTAGAACGTGACAGGGTGAAAGACTGGTGTTCGCAATGGCAAAATAGCCCCAAAGGTTACCATTATAAAAAAGTGCAGAGTTCCATCCCCTCGCGTCCTTGGTTCCACCGAAAGAGGTTATCTAGGCATCACATTGTTTATATTTCTAGACTGCGCTTTGGTCATATGCGATTGGATAGCCATCTGTTCCGTCTCGGATTGGTGGAGTCCCCGTTCTGCGAATGTGGATGGGATGAGGAAACTCCGGATCACGTTCTGTTTGGTTGTCCAATCAGGGATGCGCTAGACATTTATTTTAGGTTTGAGAATGTCCAATACCCTGTTTCCACAGTTTACATTCTTGGGCTGAACTCTCCTCAAGTTCATGGTTTAATATTTAAATCGATTATAAAAAATCTGACTATTATTTAATTCTTTTTCTTTTATTGACTTAATCTTTGTTAACTAATGTTTCTGATTAATAACGGCTGCAACATCCTTTTATGGGTGAAAAGCCTTAAGAGAAAAAAAAAAAAAGTACAGCTCAAACTTTTTTTGACAATTTTTTTAAATGGAATTTAATGTCGACATCGTTTCATACAATTTGTAAGAAAATTAAATATCAAACAATTAGAGCTCCCGTATATTTATTACAGATTATGTATATTGCCGTGTTAAAAAGTATGACTTACATATTATATATAAACGAGTGGGTTGTGGCCAACACTAAACTCTCCACATCATAGAAACGTTCATTTTTCCTTCTTGAAAGGTTGACAATCTCTAAATGCTTTTATTAAGTACAGTTCTATTAGATTCTTAAACAAATATAAGATTCCCAGAAGACAAAAGTTTTCACAATACACCATACACACAAAAACATTGTCACGAAACTCATAGTATGTATTTTCTAATGATACCTGTTGAGAAATTTTAAGTAAAATTGCATTACCAGCAAGATGAGCATGTATGAGACAGTGTATCAATATTGATGAGGCGATGTATGTGCCAAGATAGAAGAATGCGGTGTTCGGTTCTCACTGCCTACCCCTTAAGGAAGATAGAAGTGGAGAGTAAAAAATACACTTGTCTATAGAGACACATACAATATTAATATGAAGTTGATCACTTAATTTTCCCTTACAGAAGCTATTTTACTTCTGTTATATAGGTACATTTTTCATACAAATATGAAATTAATTTCACATTGATATGGCAAAAATAGATTTTTTCTTTAAATTTTGACAATCCTTGAATGCGTTTTTAATGAGTGTATTTTTGTTGTATCGATATTTCAAACAGTATACAAATAACTCGATTTTCTAGACCATGAGAGCATTTTGAAAATTTGGACAGATGAAATCATAGAGAATAAATTAACGGATATCTATGAAAAACTAATTGGCTCTAGGTCTATGCACTTTATACATATGATGTTAATATGAAGTCGATCAGACTTTAGTTATTTGATAGTTTGGGTTGTAGATAGGACACAAAAAAACAACGTAACTGATGAAATCATAGAGAAGAAATTAAAAGTTGTCTATGGAAAACTAATCAGCTCTAGGTCTATGCACTTTACACATAATGATGTAAATATGAAGTCGATCGGACTTATAGTTTGGGCTGTAGAGAGGACACAAAAGGATAATTCCGTACGCCGTACGCCATACATACAAACACATCACGACGAAACTCACAGTGTGCACTCTATACATGATACCCGTTGAGAAATTGATGTAAAAAATACGCATAAAAATTGTGAAATCATGACTCTCCACTATTCCATAGTGTGGAGAGTAAAAATACAATAGCCACGCACTTTTGACGAGACACACTACACAAACACAATTTCGTTTATTTTAGGGATTTTTATAGATGATAATATTTTTACATCCTAGTTTAACAGAGAACTTTTATTTTACTGTAAATATTGTTTTTTTTTCAGTTTAATTACCTGTGTGTTTTGTAGATATATATATTTTTACGGTATAACTTACTAACTGTTTAACTTTTTACTTTTTTACCTAGATATCACGCGACATTTTCGTAAGAAGATTAATTAAACGAGATATAATCTAAAGTAATAAAGCAATCAAAATGTTAGTGTTTGTGTGTGTGTATGTGTGTGTGTGTGTGTTTGTCTCACGCCTTCTGAAAAACCAAGAGCATCTAAAAATCTAATTTATGTGCGAACGTGTACCTGTATACCTGATGCAGTGTCACGCTAAAAATAATGCGATAAAAATGCTGAATTTTAAAAATATTTCAATAATTATTTTTTTCATACAAAATTTTCCAAGTCGTATCTGTCAAAAAAGTGTACATTTTGCACGCAAATATCTGTTAGTTTAAAAGTTAGAAGTAGGTATTTACACAAAAAAAATATATTTTGAAGTATAACTTAGCGTTTAAGTGAAAAACATGGTGAATATTTGGTATAATTATAATGTTTAACTTATTTTTAAAGTAAGCCTTTTGTACATAAACGCCGCCATTTTAATATCTTTTCATACAATATTTCATTTTCCCACCGAATGAATATGTTCTTGAAAATAATAAACCTTTGAAATAAATGTAATTATGAAATAATAAAATGAAACACAAGACATTACGGCAAGTTTTAAGACATATATTGTAAAAATGTGTTATTTATTAGTAAAGATATAGGCATAATAAAATTGCATAATTTGTAAATAATATTTGATTTTTCTGACAATTTTCATT
This sequence comes from Molanna angustata, assembly GCA_963576475.1. Lineage (NCBI taxonomy): Eukaryota > Metazoa > Arthropoda > Insecta > Trichoptera > Molannidae > Molanna > Molanna angustata. Next base: position 25,643,758 of record OY754965.1, read on the forward strand.
TTTATGGCATCGAACAAACCAATGTAGGTACCTACATATTCAAAAAATGTATCCGAACCATTCGATATTACTTACGTGTTCGAATCGTTTCCATGGCTACAGAAAGAATGTGATATTCAAATAAAATTTGTTAGGAATCGAATTTATTTAGAAGGTTGTTGTAGGTAGGTACCTACCTAATACTATTTACTTACAAATCAACAATAATATACCTATACTGATTTCCTATAGGAAAATTATTTTATTTATTTATTTACCAACCGTTTGTCCGATTATAATGAAACTTTGGTGAATTGTCGAGCGTATGCCCAGGATGGTTTTTGGATTTAAACTTTTTTCTTATTCTTCTTCTTCTTCGTGTATTTGGTCATTTTACCTATGAAGGGGGAGTATCCTGGGAAAAGAAGGTCCGACTGTCCCTCCATCTCTTCACAGGTCTTCCAGGACGGGTTCTGCATATAAACTTTTTTCTTCTTTTTCTTCAACGTGTACATGATCATCTTACCTATGAAGATGAACTATCCTGGGAGATGAAGGTCCAATTTTCCTTCCATCTCTTCGCAGGTTTCTGGATTTAAACTTTTTTCTTCTTCTTCTTCATCGTCTATTTGGTCATTTTACCTTTGAAGGTGGACTAACCTGGGAGAAGAATGTCCAATTTTCCTTCCATCTCTTCGCAGGTATCTGGATTTAAACTTATTTCTTCTTCTTCTTCTTCATCGTGTATTTTTGGTCATTTTACCTATGAAGTTGGAGAATCCTGGGAGAAGAAGGTCCAACTGTCCTTCCATCTCTTCGCAGGTATCTGGGTTTAAACTTTTTTCTTCTTCTTCGTGTATTTAGTCATTTTACCTATTAAGTAGAGCATCCTGCGAAAAGAAGGTTCTTTCATCTCTTCGCGGTTCTTCCAGGATGGTTTCTGGATTTAAACTTTTCTTAACCGACTGATGGGACGGGATGTAATGAAGGGAAGGGAGGCACTAAAGGTCCTGAAGGGACGGGAGGTATAAAACTGCCTGAAGGGACGGAAGGTACTGAAGGGCCTGATGGGAAGGGACGTAATGAGGGATTAAAGGGACGGGAGGTACTGAAGGGCCTGAAGCGGCGGGTCCTGGAGTCTAATTCTTTTTCTTCTTAATTTTATGTAGACCTTTAGGGCAGTTTTTTTACAAACTATTTCCTATTGTCTAATTCATCTTCTTCTTCTTTTATGTATACATTTGGGTCATTTTTTTATAAAAATTATTTCCTTTAGTCTAATTATTATTCTTCTTCATTTAAGTACGTAGACTTTTGGGAGAGTTTTAATACAAACTATTTCCAATAGTCTTATTCATTTTCTTTTATGTAGACCTTTTGGTCAGTATTTATACAAACTATTTCCAATAGTCTAAATATTCTTCTTCTTCTTTTTTGTAGACCTTTGGGTGAGCTTTTATACAATCTATTTCCAATAGTCTAATTCTTCTATTAGGTATATGTATTTTTACTTATTTTATGTAGACCATTGGAATAGTTTTTTATACAAACTATTTCTTATACTTATTTTTCTCTTTTTTATTTAGTCTTTTGGGTTAGTTTTAAGTCTAATAGTCTATTGTGCAGAAATATTACTAACGATATGCACACTTGATGAAAATACATATGAAATGAATGGGATATGGGATGTGACGATATAACCTGCACTAGAATCTTTTCAATACTTTTGTTTAATTAAATCTAAACCATTTATATCATCCTATTTTGAATAATTTTCAACACCTAATATTTAAAGAATGGGGGTTGTGGCCATTACTGAACTCTTCACAACATTTATATTCAAATTAAAAACTATTTACTATAGTTCAAGTCTTCTTCTTCTTCGTTAATGAAGACTTTCAGTCAAATTGAGCAAAAATATAATGCACACTTGATGAAAAAATATAAAAACGAATGGGATGTGACCAATACTAGATCTTTTCAGTACCTACGTTTGTTTAATCAAATTTTAACCACATCCCAACATCCAAAATTACTAAATTTTCAATAGGTACACATTACAATTTGTTTTCGATGATAATATTTAAAAATGGGGGTTGTGGCCAAACCAATCTCTTTACAACGTTGATAAACAGTCATATTTAAAACCATTACGCATAGTCCATGCGAGCAGAAATTGTATAAATATTATAGGTACTTCATTCACACTTTATAGCAATATATAAAAAAGAATGGGTTGTGGCCATCACTTGAACATTTTACAATACTTAAACTCAATCAAATTTCAAACCACTTTTCATAGTCTGATATTGCAAAATAATTGGGTGACAATATTATAAAAACGATTGCTTTTTCTTTCACAATTTTACATTCTTGGCCAACGGCGGGACATAAAAGCTAGTAATCAATATAATATATTGCTGAACTTCTTTTAAAATGAAACACAATCAACCCGACCACCATTTTTATTTAAATAACAAACAAGATTGATAATATTGAACAAGTGTGCATTACCCAAATCACAAAAATGTACAAGTTGATGGATCGACAACGTAATGGTAGTGATTTACGACAAGGCATCGCATTATAAATTATAACAATAAAGTAATAAATTTCCTAGCTAATACAGAGTCGAATTTAATCGTATAAACAAAACTTATTTTATTAATTAAGATATTATAAAAAATGTTTATAGTAACAAAATTTCATGTTAAAATTAACCGAACTATAGTGACTGCAACCAAATGTTTTGTGCACACAGCCAAACAGTACAGTCATAAATAGATAAATCTTTATTACTGATAACAAAGGTTTGGCTAAAGCGTAGTTAGCAAGTTCGGTTGACAAAATATTTTTTGTATAACGCGTGCGTGCGTGTGTGAGTGTGTGCAGGGCCGGATAAACGTATTTTTGCGTCCGTAGCAATATATTTGAAACCGCCCCCCACCCTACATTTTTTTGGAATTTTAAATGTAGAACAACTTAAAATTATTTAAAATTACATCGGGTCTCAAATGAAAAATCATTGACGATTTTTTACATACTAAACACCATCACGCCGAGCCTCTTTCCGAGTACGTAAAGAGAACCGAGCGCCACACCTGCGGATTTTTGATTTATATAATTAACATTTTAGGATTTTAAGCGTCCTTTTTAAGACAACCGCCCTGAATTCTTGTTTCTTATTGTTCTATGATTTAACCGGTCCTGAGTGTGAATATATCAATATATCAGGCCCCAAGCATCTCAACGCATTTAAAACTGCTTAGGTTGAGATGGGCTGGACACGTACAAAGAATGCCAGAATCACGCGTCCCCAAAAGAATACTGAACGGACACTCAGGTGGAAGAAGACGAGATGGAAGACGAGTGACAGGCTGGAGGACGGCAGCCGAGGACAGAATTAGTTGGAGGCAAAAATTACAGGAGGCCAAGGCTCGATATGGGCTGTAGCGTCATCGGAGTGAGTGAGTGTTAGGGTACCTTTGAATTTTCTGAACTCCTCCCCGAAGCACAAGCCTTCCTTATTTTCGGAAGAATTACAAAAATGGGAAACATTTTTTTTGTCATGTTTTCATTTTTGTACTTATCTTTTTTTCTAATAAATTATTATTATTTATTATACGTTTTTAATGTTTTTATTATCCTTCTTCATTCTCTAATGCTAGGCCTGTTGTTGGCAGATATGTTGTTTTTTTTGCGAGGTTGACTACCAGTTGTCCATCCATCTCTTCAGTGGTCTGCTTCATAGTCGTCTTCTTCAGGTCGACCAGCATGAAGCGCTATGTGAGGGATCCTGGATGTCTCCATTCTGTTCACATTCGCGTATCAAAATCTCCTGCTTTGCCTGCTATCTAACATCTTAAACATTCAGTCGAATGTCATCATTGACGTGTGTTTATGGTGGTACTTATATATTGATAAAAAAATCTCGTTTAAAAATAAATAAATTAGTTAAAGTTCGTCCCTGTTAATTCGTTGAAATAGTGCACATTGTTTCGGTAATTTATAAGTATTACAATATAAGACACAATAATATACATACGTAGATAAACACGTAAATATTCAAGTTTATATTAACAGTATTATATCCACTATCAATAATAATCAATAAGTTTTTTTTTTAAATTCATGACATGATTAATTCATTGATCTGTGTACAACTATAAATAGGTAGGCTATAAAGATGATTTTGTATATGTACTTTAAATTCACCTGTAGTACATAATATTAATTGTATATTAACTGTATATGCACTGAAAACAAAATTATATATGTAAGAATTTCAGGTTTATAAATATTTTAATAACAAAGAACCAAAGTAGCCGATGTAGCGGAAAGGGTCGCTGGTCTTAAGTGGAGCTGGGCTGGGCATATTGCCAGATGCCAGGATTCACGATGGACCAAAAAGATCTTAGAATGGCGACCGAGAACAAGCCGAAGAGGTGTCGGCAGACCCCAGGCAAGGTGGTCTGATGACATCAAGAAATGTGCCGGAGGGAGATGGATGCAGTGTGCCCAAGACAGGGAGTTGTGGAGGATCAAGGGGGAGGCCTATGTCCAAGAATGGATGAAAACAGGCTGAAGAAGAAGAAGAAGATGAAGAAATATTTTAATATTGATGGTTTATTATGGCGTTAGAGCCAATAATGATTATATAAAAGATATAGTTTCCGGCAAATGACTTGATTATTTTCGATGGGGGTGGTTTGCATACCGACCAAGCAAAAAACCGAATTCGCGCAATGCGCAGCCCAAGTCTTTTGTATATTTCTTTGCAGAAAACCATACAAACGATATCATTTAGATAATATTTTCGCAGACTTTGCAATTTTCTCACTAAAAGAATGTGTTTATTTATTTATTTGTGTCATATGCCACTTTGGCCCAAGTAAGATTTGTGTATTTAAAATTAGTTTCTGATATTTCACATTTTTTAATTATTACGAAAATCAATAATTATTTAATAATTTATTTTTGTTTACCGAATGTTACCTTACAAATGCTTAAAACGGCAATTTATTCAAAGCGCTTTTTATCAAAAAAATGACGCTGTACAAGTTATCCTAGTTGTTATTACTATAAACAGGGCCGGATCAATCTTAGAACAATCAGGAACAAGAAGTCAGGGCGGTTGTCTTAAAAAGGGCGCTTCAAATTCTAAAATGTTAATCATATAAATAAAATTCGCAGGTATGGCGCTCGGTTCTCTTTGCGTACCCGGATAGATGCTCGGCATGATGGAGTGTATGTAAAAAATCCCGCTTAGTCACTTTAGACCCGATGTAATTGTCAAAAAAAATGGGGGGGGGGGGCGGATTCAAATATATTGTTACGGGCGCAAAAACACGTTTATCCGGCCCTGACTATAAATGATAAACTATAAAAATAAAATAAATAATTATTGATACATTGTATAAAGTTGATATGACCGATACTCATGAAGGTAATAAAATTAAAAATATTTTTATTCAGAATCAAGTACCTTGTAATGTGTATCAGTCTTCGTTTAATAAAGTGTTGTAAATAAGAAAAAAATCATCTCCGCTTTGTTGAAATTTCAATTGAATTATTAATTATGAATTCAACAGATAATTTCATAATAATTATCGTCTATAGTCGTCTCATAAAACAATAAATACATTGTAATGTTATATATTTGATGTAATGTACATACAGTATAACCTTATGTGGAACGGAGACAATCTAATAAAAATATTTTCGTAATATTAAAACCACTAACACGTACTTAGTCAATTCAATCTTCATTGTAAATGACACGATGAGATTTTTTTCAACCGCCGTTTTATTGAAATGGATTGGATGGAAAATGTAATGTAATTAAAATATTTCAATAACATGACTCGAATATTTATCTTCAATAAGAAAACTGTGGTGAGAAATAAAAGATTCTCAAACTCTTGTTTATTTTTGATATTATATATTTATTAATAAACACTTTTTGTACAATAAATATGATAATGCATTGTACAAATCGTGGAAATATTGCCTGGAAGCAATTCGTCGGCCTTTGTGCCTCAGTTGGTTAGGTATCTGACTGCTGATACAAAGGTCCCGGGTTCGATACCCGCTGGAGACACAGTTTTAATTGTTTTTTCTGTCTGGATCTGTGAGACGATTTATATCTTAAGTCTTCAGAATGTGGCAACTTGCTATTGGGTGCGTGTTAAATTAAAAGGGGAGTTTAATTTTCATTTGCGTATTACAGTGCAAAATGAAACGTCAGATACCTATGTACGTTATCTTCAACTATAGACATATTTTACGTTTTCTGTGGTTATTGTCTATAACGCATCTGTCAAATTGTCAATAACCTTAAATGATACATGACGCGAAGCTGTAGCTAAATATTATAATTATAACAGCACATTATTTCATTTGTTTCATTACACAACATGGTACCACGTTTTCAATTTTTTATACCGATCCATTTTTTTTTTAATTAAAATCAATCATTGTAGTGACAAAATGTATGTATATTTTACTGATGGATCTGGAACTAAGTGATGATGGTAAAATAATATCTTGTGTAGAACATCTAGGAATGCACGGACTATATAGTAACAGGATGGATCATTTTAGAAAGTGGGATGAAATAACATCACAAAAATAAAGTTTTAAAATGCGTGCCTGACGTTTCAATATGGCTGACAGTTGTTTCGGTTGTTGTATAAGAAAAAAAAATTAAATACACGAACCACTTATATATTAAGTATTTTTTTTACCAACAAAAATAAATCATGATTATGATTATTATTATGCATAGTTATTTGTATTAATATGAAATAAAACACCCCAACAACATTTACGCCGAAACACCCCAACAAGATTTTGTGAGTGTATCGTTTCACATAATTTATACTCATTAATATCAACGGGGACTCTCAATATTTGATACTTAATCTTTATATATCAAGCCGTTTACATATTCGGAGTAGGAAAAAAGGACTGAACTCCACAATATCATATCCTGATGTACATGGGCTTATAAAGAAAACAAAATATTTTTAAATATTCAATAATTTTGATTTAAGGGTATGTATTCTTCAAATATACATACTAAAGCCATCGACAATTGGATCTTATGTGAAACGTGTAATTTAACATATTATCCACCTGACTAGGCATAGCCCGTGCCGAGGTGGAATATTTTATAGAATAAAAATAATACATGGTACCTACTCAGATATGAGTGAATTTAGTCGGAATGTTTGTATGATATTTTTCTGTGAAAATATTAAAAAAAATCATAAACAAAGTAAATAAGAACAATCTGAAATACAACGATATAAAATATTGTTTATGAATAATGTGAAATTAACATAACAACAACTTTGCATTAATAATAATTGAGATTTTTATCTAAACTCGACCATTTGAAAGGGCGTAAAAGCAGCACTAGACAATTTATTATTTTACAATATTACATTTGTCTGCCGACTAATAAATGACTGCCTTGAATAGAATATTGATTAACGAAGTACGAATCAATAAATATACAAATTTGATTACTTAATAAAATAAATCATTTTAAATTGTTCCTTTGAAATCCTCGACAGCAAATTCATTACAAATTTACCGATTGTTTGAAATATTACAATATATATTTGTTACCTAACTTTTAATACAGATGAATTGAACCCGATTGGGTTGAATAAATTGAACACTCAATGATTATTTCTTGTTTCTAAATATGCCTACATTCCGTGTAAAACGATTATTGTTATTCTTTTTATAATTTTTATAGAATCCTTTGAAATGAAGATTTTTTTATTGATAGGCCTTATTCTCAATAGATAAATGACAATTTAGTATTCCAACTGTCGATTCGTTCATGAGAATTCAATTCTCTTAATGAATCGACATTATCCAACTGTCGATTTGTTCAGGAGAACTTTGTTCTCTTAACATATCGACAATGTTTCAAGCCAGGATACGCGAGAATTGTATGCAGAGGTCTACTTTTTTCACGGCTTTTCCAACTTTGAAGTCAAAAAACACCAACTTAGAGGCTTCGCAGCATATATGTTCCGTACACGGATTTACTCAGAATTCGGAGTAGAACATTTCGTGTGTCTGTGTGTGTGTCTGTGTGTGTGTGTGTCTGTGTGTGTGTGTCCGTCCCCCCCTTATAACTTTTGATCCGCTCAATTTGCAGAGCCCAAAATTTCAGAACAGTTATAGGCCTACAAAACTTTTATACTCAGAATTTTGAATTTTCGTTTCAGTCAGGGGTTATCAACTTTTGAATTTTTACTTTATTTTTCCATATATCTCAGAAACTATAAAAGCTAGAACGCTGAAAATTGGTACAAATATAGACAAATACAAAATCTCAAATAAGTTTTTTCAAAAAAATTTCAGGGGTTCTCAAACATTTTTTATTAAGAAAAATATTTTTTTTTATTATAAATTTATGAGTTTAACTGCCTATATTTCCAAATATTTTAAAAATATCGAAAAAAACCGAAACATTCCAACTAGATAATTTAATTTTCTATAAAAAATACAAACATTGTATCAGCACATCTCAAACTTTTTTTAACAATTTTTATAAAAATTGAATTTAGTGACGACATCGCTTCATACAATTTGTATGGCAGTCGCCTATACACAATATGTAAGAAGACTTAATAGTTTGATAGGTACTTAATCTCCAAACATACATACAGAACCATCATGCTGTTTTCATATTCCGGGAAGGAAAAGAGGACTGACCTCCATACTGTCCTATCTTGACATACATACCAACATGTGTTAAAATTTTCAATAATTTGGATTTATGGGTTTATAGTTTGATTTTTATTCTTCAACTATACAAACTATCGCTATCGACAGTTGGATCTCATGTGTTACATGCAACTAGTTGGAAAATTAAACGATTTGTTTTTAGTTTCAAATTTTGTATTTTGGAGACAACCTTGAATCGGTGACTAGTTGGCTAGCTGACTATGTAGCTGTTAATACAATCTTCAGTCAGTATCAACAGTTATGACTGTGAAACATAAAGCTTATCGATGGATTCTCTCTTATATATTTTTTTTTTTTTATCACGTCATTTATATATGCTTCATTAAAAATAGATAACTGCTGTCCAACTAGGTATACCTGTTCTAGGGCTAGCAGTGTAGGTACATATCATTATAATATTTCACAGGAGACATATAAGCTGTACCTATTTGCATTTTAAAAAGGATCTAAAGTTTATAAACTGGATAAGATCGGTGTTGGCAGAGCGGTTAGCGCGCTGGGTTAGTAATCCAGTGGTCGCGAGTTCGAATCCTGCCACGACCGATTTCGTTCACCTATAACACAACCATATGCTTAATTTAAGGAATGTATGAGGATGTAAATGTATTTGTTCTAAGGAAAAATTCATTCTTTAAAAAAAAATAACTATTATACACAGATTAGAAAAGTGAATTGAAATGATAATGATATGCATATACCTACATATTGTGTATGAAGGTATCTTGTGATTTTTATTTGTTAATTGCACATTATTAATTCGCTATGGAGTTTCATCAAGAATTTTTTGCTAGTTGAAAAGTTAAAACAGTAAATTAATGTTGAGAATATTTTTTTTGAAAACAGACTTTATGTAATTCGATTGATATATTTTTTACACTAAGTACATATTATTCAATGGATGACTATTTACAACAGAAAAAGTGTGTAGTTAAACTGAAGCTAATATCAAGGAGTTTTCAATGAACTTCAAGGAACATTTTTTCCCCTAGTTCGATTAGAATTGATTTACAAAACTAGGAAAACAAAGGACGTACAGAAAAACAATATATAAAAACGTGAGTAATTTTAAAATTTATTTTGTACTATCTTTAATGTCCCGCCGTTGGCCAAGAATGTAAATATGTGAAGGAGTAAGCATTGTTTTAATAATATTGTCACACAACATTTCAGTAAGATGGGAAGTGATTTAAATTTTGTTGGTTAAAAATTTTATTGAACAAAAGCATTGAAGAGTCTTGTTTTGGCCACATCCCATTCGTTTTTATATTTTTTTCAAGTGTTCATACAATTTATAATATTTCTGCACAATTAGACTATGGGAAATACTCATAATTTTTTAATAATGGAGTTGAATAATATATTTTGTACAATGTGCAGTGTAGGAACCTACCTACAGTCTGTATAAATTGCTTGTTTTCTTTGGCAGGGTTTCGTTGTTCATTTGGTTATATATGTGACTTTGTGACCCAGTTTTTAATTGTTTTTTTCAGTCTGGATCTGTGAAACGATTAATATCTTAAGTCTCCAGAATAGTAGGTAAGGTAACTTGTAATCGGATGCGTGTTAAATTAATATTTGACATGGTAGGTACCTGTTAGTTTCCCGAGAAACAATAAAAAATAAAAAAATGAGTTCTTCCTTACTAATCGAAATGGCAGGAAAAAATGGGAAAAATTCATGGCAGTGGCACTAAAATCTAATCGTTCAATTTCGCTTAAGAGGGCATGTAACGCTAAATTTAGTGACTGAAAACATGATTTATTAAAGCCGCCTAATGCACAATATTACATTAGTTACGTGCTAATGAGGGCACGTTAAAAAGGGTTAATACATGATTTAAATTATTGGAAATCCAAAATTTGTTGATTTTTTGGATTTTAAAAACAGACCTGACTTGGTTTGAAAAAAAAATACTACGAACATTCATTTTGATTTTATGCATTTTAAACACATATATTTATTTCTCTACAACACACACTTGTTGAGTTATTAAAAAAATGCTGTATATAATGATATTTTTAATATTTTTTAGGGGAATCAATGCTGAATTTTAAAATTGTGTGACAAACATTCACTAGAAAAATGTTGAAAATACTTCTTCTTCTGGTGTCCTGTCAGGAACCCCCGACGTTGGCGATCACTCTGGAGAATCTCTCTCTGTCCTGTGCTGCCCGGAATATCTTCTGCACAGTTCTGAAGCCAGTCCATTCCCTGTTATTGCGTAGCCAGGATATCTGTCTCCTTCCAGTCCCTCGGCGACCGTCTATCTTGCCCTCCAGTATTAATTTGAGCAACAGGTATTTTTCTCCCCACATTATATGACCCAGATATGCGATCTTGCGGACCTTTATTGTAGACAGGAGTAGCCTAGCTGTCCTGGCTCGACTTAAGACTTCTGAATTTCTAATCAGATCTGTCCAAGAGATTTTGAGCATTCTGCGATGCAACCACATCCCAAAAGCTTCCAACGTATTCATGGTTATTCATATTGAAAATACTAGTGAAATTTTATTTCAAATGGGATGTTTAGTTTTATATGCCCCCTTAAACATTTTTTTAATTAATTTGCTTTAGAGTTCCATCAGTAGTTCGTCGAGACGATAAATAAATTAAAAACAATATTTTTATCCGACGATCCAAGAGTTTGTGCTTACATCACGGAACAAATAAAATGGATTTATCGTATAAAATGCCGCCGTTAAAACACGCGATAAAACCGGAAATAAAAGCACATTAAAGAGTTTCATTCATTATCTGTGGGTAACTACTTTACTTACATTTCTACAAATGGGACAGGTAATCCACGGTCACCTTTTTTAACACTTAAATATTCTCAAACGTTGTGAATGAGTCATAACACTGTTCATTAAAAATTTCGTTTACAAAATAATTTATGTTTCCGTACGAGATAATTTAGTAATTATTGTTATTAATTCATATTGAAGAATTGTCGGCCTAAAATGTGTAATGAAAAATGTTAGACTCTTTGAGCAGGAATATTATTAATAGTGTTCTAACGAAGATTAGATTTTGGCCGAAGCCGATGTCGGACTTTCTGCCCTAACCGTAATCTTCGGTCGAGACCGAAGTCAAAGGTTTGACTTTTCTAAACAATTTTATAATTATACCTACTGTATAAAAATTATCGATACAAGTGTTGAGGATCAACTTATTATTTTTGCAGTAGTAGTAATAAAATGTTTATTTATTTTTATTTATTTATTAACATAATATACTTTTTGTACATGACAAAATAATTACTTACTATGTAAGCGTTAACAACTTCGTTTTTTATTAAATGAAATAAAATAATAATTATACGTAATAATATGGCAAGGTTCAACTCTTTAGACAATGAAATAAAAGCCAATTTTTTGCGAGTTTTAGCAGTTTTTAGTGGCTAAAGGAAAACATCAAATTTTCGGCAAAATTTTGGCTTATTTTTGGCCGAAGTCGAAGCCGAATATTCGGTCGGAATCTAATTATTAATATGGTAGAGATGTAGGTAAGACTAGTGTATGAAAACAAATATATTATTAAATAATTTATAGGTTTAACAGTCCGCAAAGACTTCGGTAGCCATGTTGTCAGGGATATTACACTTTTCTAAAAATTAATTGTTCAAATATTATGTATAAATTTCTTTTATGATTAAAAAAAATTACACATTTTTTTTCAGTAGCTCATAAGTGGCTTATTAAAGGTTTTTTTAATTATTAAATATCGTCGAAATAATTTTTTTTTGTGATCGTGAAAAATATGAATTTGAACAACTTTGCAATCCAATGATGGAGAGTTCGAACTCCAACCCTTGCTGCCTAAAATGATTTCGTTCGCCTATAACACAAGCACTTATGCTCCATTTAGAGAATGTATACGGATGTATATTATGTACTTTTCATAAGGATATTTGATATGGTGTCCTGTCATCAAGTACCGTAGTCTATCATTTACTGTTATTTTTCCAATGTTCTTAATCTTATACTTTGTTATTATATTCTACTGTACTGTTGGATATCCAAAATAAAAAAATAAATAAAATAAGGACACATATACATTCTTAAAAAAACATGGTTCATCATACCTATCTCAATGACTAATATTCTAAAGCATTTGATCAACACTGGGCACCTCAAAGTGTTCTTGTTCTGTGTGAGGTATCGAGCATCCCTCTAGTGATGTTTTATAAAAACTACGAGCTCGAGACTTTTTTAAACATTTTTGACACCCTTTCAAGAGTTTATAACTGAAGTGTCAATTTTTTATTTATGAAATTTTTATGATAATTTTTCTTCGACTCTGTTGAAATTCAATGTGTTTAGATGATTCTTTTATTTAGTCAATGAAAAAAAAACCTTTGAAAACACCTGATTATCTTTTATATATTCATTTATTCATATTTTTATGACATCAAATTGCAATTTTCATTGCTTCTCTCGAGAACATTTTTTCTTCTTCAGTAATTCATTTTAACGACTACAATATTTTTAATTCATCTACGGAGTGTAGACTAAGCTAAATACGAATAAATTCTATACTCTCTAAATATATCAGGCCATTGACTATAATTTCTAATTGTGTAACTAAGAAGAGCAGTTTGATTACATTTGAATTCCATTTTAATATTGGATCATGAATAATTTTGTAACAAATTAATTATTTTGAGAATTAATGAACATTTTTCATTTATTGACAGTAGGTACCTAAACAAATCGTCTAAAAGTTTGTAGTGTTCTTTATATATTTCATAGCACTCTTTAATAATAGGGGATCATGCTCCAAATCCAGAAGGAATTTTATCCTTGAAAAGGCGAAATGACCGTCCTTTGAAGAATGGAATGAAAAATGTGGAATACTAAAGCTTGATTCATTGTTTCTGTTAGGTAGACTAAAAGCCAGTTTCATAAAAAATAATGGAGACTTTAAAAAAATGCGCTTCATAACAACAAAATGTTCTCAAAGTTAACTGCAATATTTGCGTGAGAAATATATTTAAATAAATTTCTCCTCTGCTGGGAATCGAACCCAGGACTCCCGCACAGAAACCGAACGGCTTACCAACTGTGCCAGAAAGATTTACCTATGCCATTAGTTATGTTTCTATAGATTTTGATAGCAATATTGCCATTTTTCAGGTATTTTAGTGACATTTCTGGCTTTTGCTAAAGTACGCAGCATTATTACTTATGAAACGCAACGAGGCGACTTTAAATTTTTAAAGAACCTTTGACTAAAGGGCCTTTTGCTTTTTATGAAACTGATTGTAAGGGATTCAATCTAAATATTGCCACAGTCACTAAAATCGAAAGCTCAAATAATTACTACTGAGATTGTAAATATATACATGTTAGTATGTAGGTTTGTATTTACTGAACTGTCAAAACACTTTATGACTTCTGGTAGGTAACCCTATTTCAATTATTTACGTTGAATATTCGTTTAGAGGAAATATAAGTTTGACACAATGCTTAAACGTTTAGTTTATTATCAAAAAAGTAATTTGATCAACAATGTAGGTACTATGGATTTGCAATGTAGGTACTATGTATTTTGAAATCATATTAATATTTGTGTAATATTATTAGGTATATTAATCGATGTTATGAAAAACAGATCATATAATACAAATACATACATTGTATGTAAGTGACCTAAGATATAACTAGTTATGTAAAATACTGTAGATATAAAACACATGATGAAATTTGAAACATGAACATCTTAAATCACTTCACAAACCCGTTTTGTTCATATTATGTAAATTATCCCTCAACGTGTATTTCTTATAGCGACATCCACATAAATTTTGACTTATAAATATCGAAGTATCATAAAATATAAAACATACTGATCCACGCAATTTTTCATGTAGGCTATTTTATTTTTCTGACGTCTCACTTTCACAACATTTAAAATCCAATTGGGATGATCTTACCAGCCCTTTCTCAAATGACTTCTATCTTTCTTAAGTCTTTATCCTTGTCAGTAGTTTATAATTCATTGTAAGAATACGATTAAAATACCGTATTGCATTAATACTGAATTAGACATTTTTCTTTTTATTTCTATTAATTTATTATTTATTTTTATTTTATTTTTTATATATTGTCAACAGCTTTGTATCATACATAGTACAGTAGAGATTACAATTAAATAAGCCAATTATAGACAAACACATTTCAAATTATAAAACACGCTGATAGGGTACATAAATGAATTACACTGGTTGAAGTGTCCAGAGCGAATTGATTACAAAATTTGTTTGACAGTATATAATACTTTGAACAACCTGGCACCAAATTATATACAAGAGCTGTGTCTGAGAAGAGATCTCTTTGGGAGGCATCTCACACTCAGGTCGTCTGGATCACAGAGTAACAATTCCTTAAAGGAGTTGGACAGAGTCAACAAAGCGGCATACTATGACCGATGCTTTAGTGTGAGTGGTCCTATTAAGTGGAATTCACTGCCTCTAGATGTCCGCAGTGCTCAAAGCAAGAGCACTTTCACTAAAGGATTAAAAACAGCTTTGTTTCAGAGAGCAACACAACATTAAACTATCAGCGCCCTTGGTATGATCTCGAATCATTAAACGGCGCTATACAAATAACTTATTATTATTATTATAAATGAATTGATTGAAACCGACTCGCCAATGCAGATCCCGTGCAATACTTGAATCAACCTACGCAAACAAAATATTGTTTGTTAAATATTTTTGTTTCATTTTAACGGCATTCATTCTGTTTTTTCTACAACATCCAGACTGTTGTTAATACTATTTGCATGTAACACATGAGATCCAACTGTCGATAGCGATATTACATATAGTTGAAGAATAAGTACCAAACTATAAACCCCTAAATACAAATTATTTAATATTTAAAGACATTTGGTTTTCTATACAACACATGTACCTAGGTATATATTTCAAGATAGGATAGTATAGAGGTCAGTCCTTTGATGGTGTAGTGGACTTTTTGCATGCTAATAACACCAACTAGAGGCCTCGCAGCATATATGTTCCTATACATGGATTTACTCAGAATTCGGAGTAGAACATTTTGTGTGTGTGTGTGTGTGTGTGTGTGTGTGTGTGTGGGTGTGTGTGTGTGGTGTGTGTGTGTGTGGTGTGTGTGTGAGTGTGTGTGTGTGTCCGTCCCCCCTTATGACTTTTGATCCGCTCAATTTACAGAGCCCAAATATTTAGAATATTATAAACAGTTATAGGCATAAGTGTGAATTTTTGTTTCAGTCAGGGGTTATCAACTTTTGAAATTTTGGTTTATTTTTCCATATATCTCAGAAACCATAAAAGCTAGAACGCTGAAATTTGTTGTAAACATAGACAAATACAAAATCTCAAATTAGTTTTTTAAAAAAATCCAGGGTTTCTCAAACATTTTTTATTTAGAAAAATATTTTTTTTATGATAAATTTATGAGTTTAACTACCTATATTTCCAATTTTTTTAAAAATATCAAAAAAAGCCGAAACACACCAACTAGACAATTTAATTTTTTGAACATTTTTGTGTGTGTGTGTGTGTGTGTGTGTGTGTGTGTGTGTGTGAGGGTGTGTGTGCGTGTGTGTGTGTGTCCCTTATAACTTTTGATCCGCTCAATTTACAGAGCCCAAATTTTCAAAATATATAGACTGTTATAAGCCTACAAAACTTTTATACTCAGAATTGTGGATTTTTGTTTCAGTCAGAGGTTATCAACTTTTGAAATTTTGATTTATTTTTCCATATATCTTAGAAACCGTTAAAGCTAGAACGCTGAAAATTGGCATAAAGATAGACAAATACAAAATCTCAAAATGATTTTTTTTTAAAAAATCCAGGGTTTCTCAAACATTTTTTATTAAGAAAAATATTTTTTTATGATAAATTTATGAGTTCAACTGCCTATATTTCCATTTTTTTTTAAATATCGAAAAAAGCCGAAACACAACAACTAGATAATTTTATTTTTTATAAAAAATATTAACATTGTATTAGCACATCTCAATTTTTTTTGAAAATTGAATTTAGTGACGACATTGCTTCATACAATTTGTTTCACAGTAGCCTACACACAATATCTAAGAAGACTTAATAGTTTGAAACTAATCTCCAAACATACATACATACCATCATACTGTTTTCATATTCTGGGTAAGATCAAAGGACTGACCTCCATACTATCCTATCTTGATATACATACCTACATGTGTTGTATAGAAAACAAAATATCTTAAAATATTCAATAATTTGTATTTATGGGTTTATAGTTTGGTACATATTCTTCAACTATACATACTATCTCTATCGACAGTTGGATCTCATGTATTACATGCAACTAGTAATTATTTATAAGTGTTTTTTTTTAAATGAATACATTCTTCTCAAATTATGGTTATCAAACTAATAGTCAAAATGTTATTAGGAAATGAACTTTGTATGTTTCTATCTTTATATAAAATACTCATGATATGAAATAGTAAACCAGTCAATTTGTAATGTATAAAAATGTTTTTACTTAATTCCACCGTCAACATGAAAAATTCCTATCTTGTTTTATCTCTATTTATTAATATTTAATAGTTTAAGGTATTATAAATCTTTTGTGTTAAGCATTAAAACATTAAATGTCAAAATATGTATGTGATTAAATAATCTGAAATTGATAAGCTAGTCAATAAATTATTAAAACCGCAATGCAGCAATGGGATCGTATAACAAGAAGAAAATTATGTAGACCTGAAGAGTAATGTATGTATGTTCCCACCTAAGGCATGCACTATGATGATGTATATGAATAATAAATTATTATTAGGCCTACGATAATCACCGCTCTTATTATCTCAAGATGTACGATAGTCCATATAGTCAGTGTTCCAGTAGGTAGGTAGCGGTATATACATATACATACAATACCTAACTAACTAAATACCAAGTAGTCAAGTGAATAGTGACCCATGACTATATAGTTACCCCACAGTGTTATTATTTCATCGAACCCATCCACTTAATTCACTGGTCAATAACTTGGCAGAAATCGACCACCTGTGGGCATATTGAATGTTTTTGTTTATTTAATACAATACATATTGTAAGACTCATAACTGAAACTATTCAGAGTTTTAGGTCACTTTTTACCTCTTATTGTTGGAATTCAACATCTTCGGTTTACTTAATCAAAAGTAGTTTAATCATCAGTTATATTTGTAAAAAAGTAGTGGGTAGTTCCAATATTAATAGTTTAGTTGTTCCGGAATTATAAGTAAAATAAATACCTAAGTAAAAACACTGGGTCTTGCATATTAGATTTCTTTAAAAGCTTACTAAATGTGCATTGTGCAACTAGAAAAGCGTGACTAAAATAGTTAAAATTGGTATTAAAAAAAATCTTACTTATAAACGTAAACTAAGATATGATTAACTAGTTCACCAAATTGTTTACGAACACCCTCATTCATTTTATTCATATGGCCACATTGGTTTCACAGATGTCAAATATAGGTAGATAAATACAATGTAATCTTTGGATAACGACATCGAAATATGAAAACAAACATGCATTGTGCCATGTTGAGTCAATTTAAACACAATTGCGATGAAGAATAACAATGAAAACCGTTATAACGATTAAAGTTTTCTGTCAATCTCAAATATGCGTCGGATCATATGTGAAAGATCCGCCATTTTGAAATATTTGGTATGACGCGTTAGACAAGCGCTAAGCAATCTCTTGACCCGTCCTAACTTGACGTCTACTAAATAAAGGTGTAATAAAGATAGTCACGGTTTGTAAGTAAACTTTTTCGCTCTATTACCACTATAGATAGTTTAGGTCTGTAAGTAAGACGGCTTGTTTCTTGTATATTTTTTTAATTACAAATATAATATTATGTATCAAAACACATATTTACCAGATATTAAGACCCTTGTATACCCTGGGTATACGGATGTACACAAAAATGCACACTAAATTACCTTCTAATGTGTGAAACACGAAAAAATACTGTATATCACCTAATCTGTGATATACAACATTTTTTCGTGGAGAAAAGGTAAAATTTTGAGCTATTTTTCACATAGCAAGAATAGTAATTAAAATATTATAATAATAGAAAATTCAGCTGGTAGATTTTCATATTCTCTTTTAAATGAAGTAAGAATCTATTTTATAAACCTTGTAGTTTTTTAGTTACTTGCAATAAAAAAAATGAAAAAGGGTTTTACCAGAACTTATTTTACAAGAAATGTATTAAACAAGTTCTAATTTCAAAAAAACTCATGCAATAGTATATAGATGTATATACAAACTGTTCCTTATTTCAAAGATGTATCTTTTGAGGGTACTGGGGAAATTATTTACAAAATATGAGGTTTATATGAGGTTTTCAACACTCAACGTTCAAAAGAAATAGTTATATCATCTATTTTAAATTAAATTTACCTATAAAGATTTTTTTTTATATTCTATTCTATATATTCTATTCATGATATCTGTTTCTATAATCATTTGCAAAATACATGAATCATAACGATACAACTCTGACAAATAAGCAAAAATTCAATACGATGTATTAAAATATGTTATTTTGTATTTGCAAAGTTCAAATTTAATTTATAACAATATTCTTGATAATTTGCCTGAAAATAACTTTTTAATTCAGTTTTTAAATGCAAACATACATAGTTAAATTTAATGTATAAGTAAAATATGCCAAAAATAAATACATATGACTTTAGTACAATACATAAGAAAAAAATATAATTATACAGAAACACATAATTTAGTAATGTTTCAAACATAGTTTCAAATTTTTGAAGGATTTTAAGGATTTACACATCTTTGAAGGATTTAGGTATTTTATTTATAAAACTAAATACCGGTTTGGAACACAGAATAACTATTTTTCACTATTCTCATTAGTGATTTTTGTGATAATTTGAATTTTTATTACTTTACCAAGAAAATGATACATCATAGATCTGAACACTGGTTGAGAAAATATTGGTGCGCTAGAAAGGCTAACCACTAACCAGTAATGTCCCCGAGGGATTAATTATGTTGTGTACGATGGCCAGAACTTTACTGTTCAAAATGTGATTAATACTCGATGCAAAAATGATTTAACAGTATAATGTGATTGCCGCCTTAACGAACCCTATTCGATATTAACAATTAACATATATTTGAATAATGATGGAGCTTGAAACTATGTGCAAACAGTAATTATTACCCATAAATTAAAGAACACGATTTAAAATAATATAACGCTTCCTGTATCTAATGCTTACCACTACTGAAAATGGATGGGACACAAGCTTTACTTTATATAACATACATAAACTGTATCGCATAATATGTTAGTTTTGTCAATTAATTCTTTTGGCTGAATAACCATCTGTGGTAATTTGAAATTCGCAGTAAAATATTATTATTTTTAATTACTTCCAACAAATATAATATTCTCTATACATTTCGTTTTCTTTCTGTAAATTTATATAGACATAGTTGTGTTCTCTATGCATTGCATTTTTTCCTATATTTATTTCTTGTGTCGATAATTTTTTTTTTTTTATTTACGATACATGTATTAAAAAATATAGAAAAAGATACATAGTAAAAAAAAACCTATTGCCCTTTAGTGCATGAACCCGCGTGTAAATGAAACATAAAAAAACAAAATATTATTTTTATGTACATAATTATTGCTATACAAAAAAAGTGAATATAATATTAACAAGTCGATTTTATATTTATTTTTTCTTTTGAATTCATTATATTCAGTTGCCAGTCTCAAATCTGTTTGTTGAACCACACCGCATTTTTTTGAACCACAAATAAAAGGACTTTTTTATAAATATTTTGGAAAGATGGCACTTTTATGTCGATTTTATATTTTAATATAATTTAAGTTTTCAACAGCAGGTATGAATGTATATTATACATTTTTATATCGCTAAAGCACTAACGCAACGCTTTATAAGATGAAATCTAATACCTATACTATTTAATTGATAAAATTTATTTTCTTATTGATGCATAGAATAACAAAAAAAATCAAGTAAACAAAGGTCGACTTTAAGGCTCTTGTAAACCCTGGGTATACGGATGTACACAAAAATACATACTCAATTACCTTCTTATCTATGAAACACGAAAAAATATTGCATATCACCTTATCTGTGACAAACAATACTTTTTCATGAAAAAATGGTAAAATTTAGAGCTTTTTTCTAAATAGCATGAATAGTTATCAAAATATTATAAAAATAAAAAAAAACTCATCCGGTAAATTTTCATATTCGCTTTCGATTGTAATAAAAATCTACCTCATAGACTATGTAGTTTTTTAGTTTTGTACAGTAAATAAATAAAAAAGGGTCTTACTAAAACTTATTTTACAAGAAAAGTATTAAAGAAATTTAAATTACAAAAACTCATGCAATAGAATTAAGATGTAAATACAAACTCTCCTTTATTTTAAAGACGTGTATTTTGAGAGTACTGTGGAAAATATTTTCAAAATATACTATCTAGCCTACTATCGAAACGAATCGAAAAGTATAGTATAAGAGAAAGAGAAAAGTTTGACATTCATAATATCTTTATTATATTTACAATGTCTTTACTGCATTCATACATTCATAATATCTTTATTACATTCACAATATATTGAAAGAGGAAATATTTAGTAATGTATGAAAAATGGGAAAGCATATACTCGAACGAACATATAATAGCATTTGGTTCTCTGTATCTACCCCAACAAGGACATAGCGTAATGGTATACACGTCAATAATACTATTAATAAAAATGGATGTTGTATTCATCAGGAACTGTTTCTGATTCATCACACCATAAATAATAGGTAGAAAAAATATCCACTACAGTAGGTACATAATACGTATTTATGTAGTAGGTACGGTAGTATGATTCTGTATAGGTGTTATAGCCGATGACTGCAACCGATTATACGCTGTGTGATGCTATTAGGATTACCATAATTACCTTCATGGCGTAAATTGCCTTAAAAGATTTTGCATTTGTGCCTGGCTACCTATGACTAGCAACATTTTGTACAAATAAAATATTCTGTAACTCTATTGATTATTGTTGTACCTACCTACTATTTGTATGCAATAAAGTGAATTAATATATATATATATATATATATATATATATATATATATATATATATATATATATATATATATATATATATATATATATATATATATATATATATATATATATATATATATATATATATATATATATATATATATATATATATATATATATATATATATATATATATATATATATATATATATATATATATATATATATATATATATATATATATATATATATATATATATATATATATATATATATATATATATATATATATATATATATATATAATATATATAATATATATATATATATATATATATATATATATATATATATATATATATATATATATATATATATATATATATATATATATGTTATAATATTTTTATCTCGGTTTTCCCGTGTCAGTAGGTCTTGACTAAGACCATTTGTCTTCCGAC